>SJYQ01002974.1:326659-362766 GCA_006410935.1 Redunca redunca
CTTTCACATGTAATTATGATTTAAACTTTAAATCTTTTTTTTCCTGAAATGTTTCACTGAATATCATAGAACAAGTCAGCAGTTAGAATCAGTAAATTCTTTGAAAACGTTACTTTATGAAGATTTATGTTACTTTATGCTTACTTAGAATGCTAAGTCTGAACTTCAAACATCTGAATGTAAGTTAAATACCAAACTCTAAGAAGTTGAGCATCATGAACAAACTTAATTAGAGTGCTGCTGCTGCTGCTGTTGCTATGTCGCTTCAGTCGTGTCCAACTCTGTGTGACTCCATAGACGGCAGCCCACCAGGCTCCCCCGTCCCTGGGATTCTCCAGCAAGAACACTGGAGTGGGTTGCCATTTCCTTCTCCAATGCATGAAAGTGAAAAGTGACAGTGAAGGCGCTCAGTCGTATCCGACTCTTAGCGACCCCATGGACTGCAGCCCACCAGGCTCCTCTGTCCATGGGATTTTCCAGGCAAGAGTACCAGAGTGGGGTGCCATTGACTTCTCCATTGCACATAATTAGAGTGCAGTATTGTGTAAATCCAAAAACATCTCCCCAAGCTGCAAGTTTCCAATATATTGATTGTTATACTCTATACATACTGGTAAAATTTCCGCTTAAAAAGGCATAAGCCAATCCCTTCAAACCACATCCCAAACACAGTGCTTCAGCCCTATATCTATAGCTACTCAATTCTGATGTTCAAGAGTCCTATGGATTTTGAGTTTTTTTCATATATTTCTCATATTGTTTAAGTAATAATACATGAGTGATACATTTACTCGAAAATCTCTATTCTTGGATTTGTAAAAGAAACAGCCACCTTTAAATATTAATAATAAAATATTTACTCAATAGTCATCAAACATAAGTTATGATTTATATATGTTCCTACTTAATGAAAAAGTTTTAAATTCAAGAACACAGTACTGAATTTTACTATCTGCTACAGTTATAACAACTTACTTCAAATATATTTTTAAACTTTTGTTCATCACTTAGAAGAACTTAAAATAAGAATTATACTGCCTTAAAAAGGCTGCAAATGAACTTATCTACAAAACTAAAATAGAGTTACAGACATAGGTAATAAATTTATGGCTTCCAGCAGGTAAGGGGGGGAGGAATAAATTGGGAGACTGAAATTGACATGTACATACTACCATATATAAAATAGATAACTAATAAGGACCTAGGACAGGGATCTCTATTCAATATTCCATAATGGTCTATATGGGCTGCTGCTGCTGCTAAGTCTCTTCAGTCATGTTCAACTCTGTGCGACCTCACAGATGGCAGTTCACCAGGCTCCGCCATCCCTGAGATTCTCCAGGCAAGAACACTAGAGTGGGTTGCCATTTCCTTCTCCAATGCATGAAAGTGAAGTCACTCAGTTGTGTCTGACCCCATGGACTGCCGCCTACCAGGCTCCTCCATCCATGGGATTTTCCAGGCAAGAGTACTGGAGTGGGTTGCCATTGCCTTCTCCATCTATATGGGAAAAGAATCTAAAAAAGAATAGATACATGCACTTGTATAAAAGAGTCACTTTCAAGTTTACCTGACACTAACACAACATTGTAAATCAATTATATCTCAATAAAAAAATTTTTTTAAGAAATAAAATACTGCCTAATTAAGACCTCAGGCTAAGAAGTTAATTTTCTTCAGCCATTAAGGGCTATATTCTGTATTCATCAATGATCATTCATATTATCAATGACTAATACACTTGAAAATCTGATGGGAGACAGAACAAACAAGAGACACACAGCTGGGGGTAAATAATTTTAAAAAATTAATGTGTCAAGTTGTATTTTCTCTAGTTAAAAAAATGATACATCAGCAGCAAAGAGCAATTTTTGTATTACCTAGTAAATGATTCTATGTAAAAAAAATCAGCCATAGGTATAAACATAGACATAAGCCAAAGAAAATATTAACTTTATCTAGAATTTAGGGAAAAAAAACCTCTGAAAGAAATCTGAGGTCAATACACAAGGCAAGCGGCTTCAGTTCAGTTCAGTCGCTTGCCAGGGTCCTGCCCCGGTGGATCCAGGGTAATTTGAAGGGGAGACGGTGTGGCATCTTAGAAAGAATTATTTAATTAGAAATATAAGAGAGATTAGGAAAAAATAGTACAGTAGGAAAATTTAGTGGAGAAAAGAGGCTGAATAACTTGATTTACATAGAGAACTAATAAAATCTCAGGACAAGAGATTTGCACCATCTGCGTTAGGCCACTGGCACCCATTTGAATAGCGGAGGGTGCCCCACCTTGGGCTCCCTCTCTCATGGATCTTAAAAGCCAGGGCAAGTAAGTAGACATGGAGAGCCTCCACGCCCCAGATGGGAATTCAGCCAGAAAAGAGAGTAAGAAAAGACACGGGGGAAACCAGTCCAGTGACTTGCCCATCCTCTATTGTCCGGAAAGGCCTTATATACTTTTGATTTTACATAGAGATCAACAGATAATACAAAATTATGCAGTGTCAGCAGCCCTGACTCTTATGGAGACCAATCTTCCTCTCTGCATACTTAATTGTATACACAAGTCTTAAGTGATTTACATCAACTTCTGGCCAGAAGGCCAATTAACATTTTACGGCCCTTTTCTGATAAGGGTTTGTCAACCAGAAGACTTATTTGTCTTAAAAGTGTTGTTCTTCCCAAAGTCTGGTGCCACTCTCAGAAAGCACTAAATAAAGTTACATTCTTACATAGCAAGGATACAACAATTTCTAACAAGGAAAAGGAGTACAGTGATTTATAGCAAAGAGAAAAGTAATTAACTCAAAAGTCTAGTGTTGCTAACACCAAAACTACTATATTCCTTTTTCTATATCCCAACTACATTGATTAACATTCTCCCAGGTGCCTAAAAGATAAAGGATATGGAGGCCTGGCAGCAGTCATTGACTCAACAGTGAAACCCGTCACCAATATAAGTTTTAGCTCTTTAGAAAAGGCTCCGTATCTTTAAGATGCTTTAAGCTTTGTGCCTCTCACAGTTGGGGGGCTGTAAACAATTCACAAGTTGTAAAAAGTCCAGGCAGACCGGTAAGGTAAGTTAGAAAGCCATCAAAGGGGTTTAAACAGAGACCTTCTTTTTATATGCAGGAGACTGTTAACTGAAGCCCTGAGTTAACTTTTTCCAGAGAATGTCAGGAGAGTGGAAAGCACAGTACAATAAAGCAGGCAGACTCTGGTTTTTGGGGGTAGATGTTCAGGAAAACCCAGGGGGAACCCCTGAAGCCAGATCACGCCTTTGCATTTTGTCGGGCTTCCTTCCTCATGACCTTTCCCATGGGCGGGATTCCTCACACTGGCTCCCAGCAGTTGCTCGGTCGTGTACAACTCTTTGAGACCCCATGGACCGCACCACGCCAGGCCTCACTGTCCATCACCAACTCCTGAAGCTTTCTCAAACTCATGTCTATTGAGTCAGTGATACCACCCAGTCATCTCATCATCTGTTGTTCCCTTCTCCTCCTGCCTTCAATCTTTCCCAGCATCTGGGTCTTTTCCAATGAGTCAGTTCTTCTCATCAGGTGGACAAAGTACTAGAGCTTCAGCATCAGTTCTTCCAATGAATATTCAGGACTGATTTCCTTTAGGATTGACTGGTTGGATCTCCTTGCAGTCCAAGGGACTCTCAAGAGTCTTCTCCAACACCACAGTTCAAAAGCATCAATTCTTCAGCACTCAGCTTTCCTTATAGTCCAACTGTCACATCCATATATGACCACTGGAAAAACAATAGCTTTACATAGACGGACCTTTGTCAGCAAAGTAATATTTCTGCTTTTTAATATGCTGTCTAGGTTGGTCATAGCTTTTCTTCATGGCTGTAGTCATCATCTGTAGTGATTTTGGAGCCCAAGAAAATAAAGTCCATTGTTCCCCATCTACTTGCATGAAGTGATGGGACCAGATGCCGTGATCTTAGTTCTTTGAATGTTGAGTTTTAAGCCAGCTTTTTCACTCTCCTCTTTCACTTTCATCAAGAGGCTCTTCAGTTCCTCTTCACTTTCTGCCATATGGGTGGTGTCATCTGCATATCTGAGGTTATTGACATTTCAAGGAAATCTTGATTCCAGCTTGTCTTTCATCCAGCCTGGCATTTTTCAAGGCATGTGGCTTGGCTGAGGTTATTTAGTGTTGTAGTCACAGTAGGATCAGCAAGCTACACTAGCTATGATAGAATAAGATTAGGTGCTATTTAAATAAATGAATGTGGTATTCAGCAGAGATGTTAGATAGTTTTAAACAACATGGCAAAATGCATCAAGACTTGTACAAAATTCACAGTAAGAGTGCAGAAAATAATGTGCACACAGCCATACCTATATATATATACAGGTATATATATGTATGTGTGTGTGTGTGTGTGTGTGTATATATATATATAGGTATATATATANATGGTAAAAACAACATTTAAATTACCACTGACCATTGCAGAAAAGAAATATAAAGCAAGGAGCCAATATAAGATTCAAATTAGAGACTTCCCTGGTGGCTCAGTGCATCAGAATCTGCCTGCAAAGCAAGGAACATGGTTCGATCCCTGGTCCAGGAAGATTCCAAACATCACAGAGCAACTAAGCTCACTATCCACAACCACTGAGCCTGTGCTCTAAGAGCCTACAAGCTACAACTCCCAAGCCCACTTGCGGCAACTACTGAAGCCACAGTATCTCGAGCCTATGCTCTGTAACCAGAGAGGCCACTATAAGGAGAGGCCTACTCAGCACAAACAGAAGTATCCATAGCTCGCCACAACTAAGGAAAGCTAGCAAAACAACAAAGACCCAGTGCAGCCAAAACAAATAAATAAATATAAATAGGTAAAATTAAAATATTCAAAGTAACTTTTTGATAAAATCTGCATACAATATAATGAGACAATCCAAGGTATACCATTCTGTGAGTTAATGTATCTATATCCATACACGTCTCCTTGACCATCTTAGTCAAGAAACACATTTCCATCATCCAAGTAGGTTCCCTCAAACTCTACCCGCTTCCAGTCAATCCCCATTACCTTAGATCATCACTGGTCAAATTTCTGTCCCCATAGTTAATTTTGGGGCTTCCCTGGTGGTTCAATCAGTAAAGAATCTGCCTGCAGTGTGGGAGACCTGGGTTCAATCCCTAGGTTGGAAAGATTCCCCTGGAGGAAAGCATGGCAACAATTAATTTTGAATATTAATGAAATTTATATGGAATCATAGAGACCATATTCTTTTGTGTCTAGCTTCTCGCAATCATGTTCTTGAGATACATTCATCCTTTCTAATCTACTGATTTATCAATCCTTACCAGTCTCTCATTGATTATTTTCCCTTTATACTAAGTCTTGAAATCAGTGAATTCTTCACCTTGTTCTTCAAGATGGTTTTGGCAATTTTAGGTCCTTTACTTTTCTGTAAAAATTTTAAAATCAATTATCCATTTCAATGAATTCAAATGAATGTAAGTGGTGATGGTAGGCATCTTAATCTTGATTTATATGATAAGGGATAAGCTTTCCCTATTGAATATAAAGTTGGCTGCACATTTCTTCATAGATGTCCTTTATTGACTTCAAGAAGTCTTTTCATTTCTAGTTTGCAGAAAAGGTTTTATCATAAATAAATGTTATTCTGTCATATGTTTCACTGCATATACTGAGATTGATCACTTAGGTTTTCTTCCTTTATACAATTGAACATGGAGACTTCTACAAATTATTTTTCATATGGTAAACAACCTGACTTTCCTAGGAAAACTGTCTTGGTCAGTTTATGTAAAGGATTTATTATTCTTTTATATATCATTGGGTTTGATTTTACTAATATTTTAAGTATACTTTCAATCAGTGTCTAGAATTTACTCTCCTTGTAGTAACTTAAGCCACTTCCAGAACTAACAAGTTATAAATTTGAACCACTGTTTTTCCAAATGAACTTTAATCTTCATTACTACCAAAGGTCCAGCCCATCCAGAAGTTCAATGTTACAGCAATAGGCAGCCCTTATGTATAATCTCTTAACATAAAATTTATTGCCACCTATTATGATATACTTTAATATTTAACATGTATGTGTAGCTATTGAGTATCCAATAAGTGTCACTGTTGAATGTACTAAAAATAAAACACTGGACAGCTGAGACATGACTAATTTCATTTTAAAAGTCCACACTATTATTCATGCTGGCCTCAAAACCCAGCTGGGGAGTATTCTTCCTACTTCTATTTTCTTAAAACTTTTGTTTAAGCTTGGAATATTTCTTTCTTAAATGTTTTATAGAATTCACCAGTGAAACCATATGGGCCTGGAATTAGCTTTTCAGGTAGGTTACTAGTAATGATTCAACTTAATAAACATACTAATACTCAGATTTTCCATTTTACCTTGTGTTGGTTTTAGTAGAGTTGTGATTTTCAAGCAATACGCCCATCCCATCCTTACTGGCACAAAATTGTTCAAAGTGTTCCCTCAACTATCTTGTATCAGTAGAAATAATGTGCATTTACTGCTGAAAATGGTAACTTGTACTTTATCTTTTTAAATCAGTCATAATCAGTTTACCAAATTTATTAATAATTCCAAAGAACCAATATTGTTTATGTTTTCTATTGTTCACCTGCTCTGTACCTTGGCTTCTATTATTTATTATTTAATCCTTTCTGTTTTATTCAGTTTTAATGTGCTCATATTTTTCTAGCTTAACATGAAACTTAGACCATTTGACTTCTCCACTTCTCTAATAAAATCATTCTAGCTATATTATGCTGTAAGCACAGTTGAAGCTGTATTCAACAAATTTTGATATATTTTATTTCCTTTGAACTCAAAATTATTTTCTCATTTTCCTTCTGATGTCTCCTGAGTTATTTAGAACATGTTGCTTTAATTTCCAAATATTTGAAGATTTTCTGGTTATTTTATTGATGTCTAATTTAATTCTGCTATAGTTAGAGAATACACTCTGTAAGAGTCACTTTTAAAATTTATTAACGTTTATTTTCTGAATGTTGAGCTTTAAGCAAACTAAGATCATGGTATCTGGTCCCATCACTTCATGGCAAATAGATGGGGAAACAGTGGAAACAGTGTCAGACTTTATTTTTGGGGGCTCCAAAATCACTGCAGATGGTGACTGCAGCCATGAAATTAAAAGACACTTACTCCTTGGAAGGAAAGTTATGACCAATCTAGACAGCATATTAAAAAGCAGAGACATTACTTTACCAACAAAGGTCTGTCTAGTCAAGGCTATGGTTTTTCCAGTGGTCATGTATGGATGTGAGAGTTGGACTGTGAAGAAAGCTGAGCACCGAAGAATTGATGCTCTTGAATTGTGGTGTTAGAGAAGACTCTTGAGAGTCCCTTGGACTGCAAGAAGATCCAACCAGTCCATTCTAAAGGAGATCAGTCTTGGGTGTTCATTGAAGGACTGATGCTAAAGCTGAAACTCCAGTACTTTGGCCACCTCTTGTGAAGAGTTGACTCATTGGAAAAGATTTTGATGCTGGGAGGGATTGGGGGCAGGAGGAGAAGGGGACGACAAAGGATGAGATGGCTGGATGGCATCAACAACTCAATGGACATGAGTTTAAGTGAACTCTGGGAGTTGGTGATGGACAGGGAGGCCTGGCGTGCCGCGATTTATAGAGTCGCAAAGATTCGGACGCTACTGAGCGACTGAACTGAACTGAACTTTTATTATTAGGCACCTTGTATCTGTGGAAGCTTGGTTTTACACTTGGTTAGTGTAAATCTGCTTTCAGTTTTGGCTTGTTCTTAGGAGAAATTCCATAAGCAAACAACAAGGCTTTACACCTAAGGTATGGTGCTTCTAGGATTTCAATGGAAAACTTAAGGTGTTGGCCCTTCTAACCTGGTAGGTTTCAAATTCCAAATATGTCCTTCCTCCTACGGGCAGGAAATAAAATCTCTCTCATCTTTCACCATCTTTTAACTATTGTTTCTGCAGGCTCCATAGAATCTCCCTTGTAATATTCATAGTTTAGGGATCTATAAAATATTTGTAGCAAATTAATATTCATATTAATTTGAATATGATAATAAATTAATCCCTGGTGGCTCAGACGGTAAAAGCGTCTGTCTACAATGCAGGAGACCTGGGTTCGATTCCTAGGTTGGGAAGATCCCCCTGGAGAAGGAAATGGGAACCCACTCCAGTGTTCTTGACTGGAAATTTCCATGGACAGAGGAGCCTGGTAGGCTATAGTCCATGCGGTCACAAAGAGTTGGACATGACAGCGACTTCACTTCACTTCACTTCAATATTCATATGTGGAGGCTTCCACCAATTTGTTTTTTTTTTTTTTTTCCTGGATTTTCCCCTCAAATTTCACGTGCTCTGGCCACCCCCAACTCTAGCCACTGATAAGACAGGACAATAAAATTACTGCTTTCTAGTTAAGTTCTCACTACCCCGTATCATGAATTGAGGGTAGATAGTTCAAACGGTAAAGAATCTACCTGCAATGAGGAAGACCCGGGTTGCATCCCTTGGCTGTGAAGATCCCATGGAGAAAGAAATGTCAACCCACTCCAGTATTCTTGCCTGGAGAATCCCATGGACAGAGGAGCCTGGTAGGCTACAGTCCATGGGCTCACAAACAGAAGGACAGGACTGAGCGACTAACATTTTCACTCAGAGAAAAAGTCATAGGTGTATGCCTAACCATGAACTGTTCCCTACAAGGATCAAATGTCACTTCAGAGCTCTCCAGTGTTTTAAATAGTTTTTTATTTTATTTTTTTTTAAATTCTGTCTCTGACTTATAATGGTTATCTTCAATGGAAGTTCAGTTCATTTCAGTTGCTCAGTTGTGTCCAACTCTTTGTGACCCCACGAACAGCAGCACACCAGTCCTCTCTGTCCATCACCAAGTCCCAGAGATCACCCAAACCCATGTCCATTGAGTTGGTGATGCCATCCAGCCATCTCATCCTCTGTCGTCCCCTTCTCCTCCTGCCCTCAGTCTTTCCTGGCATCAGGGTCTTTTCCAATGAGTCAGCTCTTCACATCAGGTGGCCAAAGTATTGGAGTTTCAGCTTCAAAATCAGTCTTTCCAATGAACACCCAGGGCTGATCTCCTTTAGGATGGACTGGTTGGATCTCCTTGCAGTCCAAGGGACTCTCAAGAGTCTTCTCCAACACCACAGTTCAAAAGCATCAATTCTTCGGTGCTCCCTTTCTTGATAGTCCAATTCTCACATCCATACATGACCACTGGAAGAAATATAGCCTTGACTAGTCAGACCTTTGTTGGCAAAGTAATGTCTCTGCTTTGAATATGCTGTCTAGATTGGTCATAACTTTCCTTGTTATGCAAATTAGTCTCATTAGCAAACTATATTAACTTTTTACCTGGAAATTTCAGATAGTTGAATGTGATTTTTACTGCTAGCTTTATGCAAGATAGAGACTCAGTCTAAGATTTTGGGGGGAGACAACAGCAAACAAAACTTAAGAACATTTAAGAGTTAGTATATTCTTAGCTATTAACTCATTTGATTCTCACAATAACACTGAA
Source organism: Redunca redunca (assembly GCA_006410935.1). Taxonomy (NCBI): domain Eukaryota; kingdom Metazoa; phylum Chordata; class Mammalia; order Artiodactyla; family Bovidae; genus Redunca; species Redunca redunca. Next base: position 336,228 of record SJYQ01002974.1, read on the forward strand.
CAATTGCTGAAGCATTTGCTAAATGAGGATGTTAGTGCTTAGATAAAGCAATCCATGTACTGTTAAAGCAAGTCTTAAGTCTATACTATGTCACCTTTATGATAAACAGTCACACATCTTCGGTCTGAATTCTGTCAATAATTACAAATATCTTTAATATTAAGATATTCACTCGTAAACAGGCTGTTAACCAAATTCATCTATCTTAAAATGGCCAATGTCATAAATTATAAGAGTTCTCTCTCCAATTATATGTGCTTAAAAATATCATCCTCTTTTAAATATGATTCTGAAAATCATCTTATGGACATGGTTTTTAAATTATAAAATATTATGAGGGAGAAAACCTCATAAATTTTTTTCATCTAAAGTAATGCTGGTTTTTAAAAAATTATTTTCTAAGACTGTCAATAATCAAAGTGAACTCAAACAACGCTACTGTTAAATAGAGCACAATGGATTCAAGGTTCTATTCATACTTAGAAGTGGGAAAGTGGGGAAACTAGCCTTCCCACTTCACTTTCAAATACCCAGATAGTAATCATGGCCCTCCCACTAGCCATTCTGAAATGCCCAAACATGATTGGCTCTTTCGTACTACAAGGCCTTTATAAATTAGATTTTACACAGAGTTTCCTTCTCCCTCATTCTCTCTGGAACTCTTCTATTCATAAAAGACTCAGCTCACATATCATTCTACTGTTAAGGTAAGTTATTCTTTCCCCTTGAGAGTTCCCATAACACTATGATTTACTTAACATGTCAATGAAAAGTCTCTCCTTCACTAGCGTGCGAGGTGCTTGATTGATTAAGGGCAGGAACATTTCTGTTTTGTTTTGGGTATTTTTTTTTAACTTTTTATTTTGTATTGGGTAACAATTTTGTGATAGTTTCAGGGGAACAGCAAAGGGACTCAGACATACATACACACATATCCATTCTCTCCCAAAACCCCCTCCTATCCAGGCTGCCAAATAACACTGAGCAGAATTCCATGTGCTATAAAATAGGTCCTTGTTGGTTGCTCATTTTAAATATAGTATTGTGTTCATGACCATCCCAAACTCCCTAACTAGGACAGTTACATTTCTTATTGATCTTTCTATCTCTAGTGCCAAGTTCAACAGAAGTATATAGTAGGTACCAAAAATTTTTTTGAATGACTGAATGATTTCCATACTAACCAATGTCTCCAAGAGTATCATGTCAATACCTCACATCAATATTCTGGCAGTATTCAACAGGTTCCCTAAACCTATCCAAGAGCCAAGAGTTCCATAAATTCTGGACATCACTGTTATCTTAGTCATTGACTCACATTATGCCATGATTTGCTTAAAAAGTATTAGCTTCCCTTTGCTTGTAAGGGGATTCTTGCTTGGAAAATTCCGTGGACAGAGGAGCCTGGTGGGCAGCAGTCCATAGGGTCACAAAGAGTCGGACATGACAGCACATGCGCAAACACAAAACCTCCAGCCCAGAATTCACAGACCTCTACAATCTGGCACCAATCTACTGTGTACATTATCACTTCAATTTAAAGCCTCCTGATCCTGCCTTCATCCGTCCTACATTCTGCCACCATTTTCACCTCAGTCCCCATAAAGTGAAGTCACTCGGTCGTGTCTGACTCTTTGTGACCCCATGGACTGTAGCCTACCAGGCTCCTCCAGCCACAGGATTTTCCAGGCAAGAATACTGGAGTGGGTTGCCATTTCCTTCTCCATTTCCTTTTCTTCAGTCCCCATGAATCCTACCAATTCTTCAAAGCTCAGCATAAGTCTCACACTGTCCATGAATCAGCCTTGTCATTTTCCAGGAAAAAATCTAATATAGATGTAACTGGTCCCATGGACAGAGGAGCCTCGTAGGCTGCAGTCCACGGGGTCGCTAAGAGTCGGACACGACTGAACGACTTCACTTTCACTTTTCACTTTCATGCATTGGAGAAGGAAATGGCAACCCACTCCAGTGTTCTTGCCTGGAGACTCCCAGGGACAGGGGAGCCTGGTGGGCTGCCCTGTATGGGGTTGCACAGAGTTGGACACGACTGAAGCAACTTAGCAGCAGCAGCAGCAGCAGCACTAATACTTTGTGCTTTCATTCATCTCCTTTATTACCTCAAATTTTCCTTCTACAGCTGAAAAAAGAAAAGGAAAATAAAAGAACATCATATGAATGATGAAACATACAAAAATACCCAGCACACCTGGATACTTTGCAAAACAGTTTTATATAGTCTACTGAGATGAAATAAGATAACTGTAATATAAAAATAAATAAATTGGAGAAGTAGTAAAAGCCAATATAAAGGAGAAGAATTTAGCCCTTCTTTAGATATACCATTATTTTTAATATAAATCATATGATGATTTATATATTTGTAAATAGAGGAACACTAATTTGAAAATCAGCTCTGTCCAAGAGAGAAGAACAAAGAATGTTCTGGAATGCAGACAGGCATATTATTTTGAGGGAGGTAAAGTCTCAGAGGCTCAGAAACCACTTTTCTTTCTCTTATTTTTATGCTCAATAAGAAATGCTTATGATTAATAATCTTGCTTTCCAGCTATCTGCAAAGGGTATCTATTCCCCAACAGAAATTAATGAATTGGCATTTAGCTTTATAATCAATATCTCTTTAGTTTGGTTAAGAGTCTATTCCCTGGAGCCCAGTCAATTTTATCTTAGTTCAATAAACACTTACTGAGCAATTATTATGTTCCAGGCCCTTTTCTAGACCTAAAAATGAGTACAAGGTCAATGATATTAAAAAGCTTCAAAGTGAAATAAATAAGCAGAATAAGCAAATGGTTCAAAATAGTACAATCAGTATAAAAGTGAAGCCACATACTAAGCATTATGAAAGCACAAAGGGACAAAAACAGATTCACATGATATAAAAAAAAAGATTTAAAGGAGGAACAAGAATTGAACTGATAAGCAGGACAGGATAGAAAGACTAATCAAGGCAAAGTGAGCAGAAGGAAAAAACAAACATGAAAAACAAGATGTGACTGGTGTATAGAGTTTATAGGCATAAACCTATATTGTATAAAGAAGGAGGGAAGGCAGTAACAATAACCTAAAAAATCTAGGAAAACAGATATTGATTGGATAACAAAAAACACTACAAGCTGTGATGAATAGACTAATTTCTTTCTGTAGGAAATGGGGAATCTTTGAAGCAGTGGCACATCCAGATAAGTATTTTAGACCAATTCTGGTGGTGGCAAAGTTTACTTTACTATATGTTTATAGAGTGCCAAACTTTAACTCAACAATTAAAATAGAAAACCTTTCTTTGCTTGAGGGTAGTGACTAAATCTAACCATGCTCAATAAGCACAATTTAAAAGTATTAGCACAGAAAAGGGCAAATAGTGATAAAACTTCCTATCATGGGTGTTAACTACCAAAATAATTCTGTCATCTTTATAAGTACTGTATCAGATAAAAATAAAATCTTTCACAAAATAATTAATCTTCAGGGAAATGCAAATCAAAATCACAAGATGCCACTTCATACATACTGAGACGACTACCATGGAAAAAGAGAGATAATAAACATTTATTAGGATATGGAAAAACTGGAACTCTCTCACGCTGCTATATGGGAATGTGAAATAGAGTAGGCAGTGTGGAGAATAGTCTTCCAGTTCCTGCAAAGGTAAACATAGTTACCATATGACCTAGCAAGTCTACTCCTAGATATACACTTGAGAGAACTGAAAATATATCTCCGTCCTGAAACCTGTACACAGATATTCATTGCAGCATTATTTTTAATAGCCAAAAAGTAGAAATCACTCAAATGTCCATCAACAAATGAATGGCTACCTAATATGTGATCTACTCCCATTGTTATTGTTGTTTAGTCACAAAGTCCTGTCCAGCCTTTTGAGACCCATGGACTGCAGCCCGCCAGATTCCTCTGTCCATGGGATTTTCCAGGTGAATGGAATGTTTATCAATTATATTTCAATAAATCTATTTTAAAAGACTGAATCTTTATTGATACTTTCAAAAACCTATTTCTCCTTTCCTCATGGAACCCAGTGATATTCTTCCCAGTATACAATGTATGATGACACTACAGTGTTAGAAAAATATCGGTCTTCCACTGCCGAATATTCTACTGGCTAGAAAAATATCAGTCTTCTACTGGTCGATCTTCTGCTGGCAATATTAGACAAGTTCATCTTCCAGCAGTTCAGCAGAAAACAATTTACATCTAAACAATAAAAGAATAGAAGCACTGACCCATCAGGCATGATAAGGTGATTTAGCTTTTCAACAAAAACATCTAAGAAGTTTCCAGTCAGTTTCAACTTCTGTATATCTTAATTTGATTGTTATCACAAAAATGATCAGTAATCACATTTTAGCCAATAAACTATCAGAAGCTGAATGAGGGAAAAGGTGGGTAAATATCAAGTGGAAAGAACAGGCTCTAATTTATGTCATCTAATAACCATGTTGAATGGTTTGCTTGGAAACAAACCAAGATCATTCTGTCATTTTCAAGACTGCATCCAATTACAGCATTCCACACACTTTTGTTGACTATGAGGGCTACTCCATTTATTCTAAGGGATACCTGCCTACAGTAGTAGATATAATGATCATCTGAATTAAACTGGTTCATTCCAATCCATTTTAGTTCACTGACTCCTAAGATATTGATATCCACTTACCATCTCCTGCTTGACATGTTCAGTTTACCGTGATCAGACTTAATATTCCAGGTTCCTATGGAATATTTTTCTTTACAGCATCAGACTTACTTTTACCACCAGAAACATCCACAGCTAAGCATCATTTCCATGTTGAACCAAACACTTCATTTCTTATGGAGCTATTACTATTAATAATGGTCCTTCTCCAATTACATATTGGACACATTCCAACCTGGAGGGCTCATCTTCTACTATCCTGTCTTTTTGGCTTTTCATACTGTCGATGGAGTTCTTCAGGCAAAAATACTGAAGTCAGCTGCCATTTCCTTCTTCAGTGGACCATGTTTTGTCAGAACCCTTCCCTATGATCCATCTGTCTTAGGTGGCCATGCGTGGCATGGGTCATAGTTTTACTGAGTTACACAAGCCTCTTGGCCATCACAAGACTGCAGTCTCAAAAACAACAGAATAATCAAGAGTCGTTTCCAGGGTAAACCATGCAACATTACAGTAATTCAAGTCTGTACCCCAAGCACTGATGCTGATGAAGCTGAAGCTGACAAGTTGTATGATGACCTAAAACACCTTCTCAGTTCAGTTCAGTTCAGTCACTCAGTCACGTCCAACTCTTTGCGACCCCATGAATCGCAGCACGTCAGGCCTCCCTGTCCATCACCAACTCCCAGATTTACTCAGACTCATGTCCATCGAGTCAGTGATGCCATCCAGCCATCTCATCCTCGGTCGTCCCCTCTTCCTCCTGCCCCCAATCCCTCCCAGCATCAGAGTCTTTTCCAATGAGTCAACTCTTCACATGAGGTGGCCAAAGTACTGGAGTTTCAGCTTTAGCATCATTCCTTCCAAAGAACACCTTCAGAATGGACTCCTTCAGAATGGACTGGTTGGATCTCCCTGCAGTCTAAGGGACTCTCAAGAGTCTTCTCCAACACCACAGTTCAAAAGCATCAATTCTTTGGCACTCAGTTCTCTTCACAGTCCAACTCTCACATCCATACATGACCACTGGAAAAACCATAGCCTTGACTAGACAGACCTTTGTTGGCAAAGTAATGTCTCTGCTTTTCAAAACACTATCTAGGTTGGTCATAACTTTTCTTCGAAGGAATAAGTGTCTTTTAATTTCATAGCTGCAGTCACCATCTGCAGTGATTCTGGAGCCCCCAAAAATAAAGTCTGACACTGTTTCCACTGTTTCCCCATCTATTTCCCATGAAGTGATGGGACCAGATGCTACGATCTTCGTTTTCTGAATGTTGAACTTTAAGCCAACTTTTTCACTCTCCTCTCTCACTTTCACCAAGAGGCTTTTTAGTTCCTCTTCACTTTCTGCCATAAGGGTGGTGTCATCTGCATATCTGAGGTTATTGATATTTCTCCCAGCAATCTTGATTCCAGCTTGTGCTTCTTCCAGCCCAGCATTTCTCATGATGTACTCTGCATAGAAGTTAAATAAGCAGGGTGACAATATACAGCCTTGATGTACTCCTTTTCCTATTTGGAACCAGTCTGTTTTTCCATGTCCAGTTCTTACTGTTGCTTCCTGATCGGCATATAGGTTTCTCAAGAGGCAGGTCAGGTGGTCTGGTATTCCCTCCCATCTCTTTCAGAATTTTCAACAGTTTATTGTGATCCAGTCAACACCTTCCAGAACTAAGAAAATGATGTCCTTTCCATCACAGGAGATTGGAATGCAAAAGTAAGAAGCCAAGAGATACCCAAAATAACAAGCAATTTTTGCCATGGACTACAAGTGAAGTAGTGAAAAGGACAAGAGAGCTTTGTCAAGAGAACACATTGCTCACAATGAACAGCCTTTTCCAACAAACCAAGAGATGACTCTATACATGGATATCACCATGTATGTCCATGTGTAGAATCAACACCAAATGGGACTCTACACATGGACTTTGATTTTGGACGGTCAATACCAAAATCAGATTGATTATGTTCTTTGCAAGCCCAAGATGTAAAAGCTCTATGCAATCTGTATAAACAAGACCTGGAGCTGACTGTGCTTCAAATCATCAGCTCCTTACTGCAAAATTCAGGCTCAAGTTAAAGAAAGTAGGGAAAACCACTAGGCCATTCAGGTATGACCTAAATCAAATTTCTTATGATTATACAGTGGAGGTGACAAATAGATTCAAGGGATTAGATCTGGGAGATAAATTTTGCAGAACTAGGAACAGAAATTCGAAACATTGCACAGGAGGCAGTGAACAAAACCATCCCAAATAAAGAAAAAGAAATGCAAGAAGGCAAAGAGGATGTCTAAGGAGGCTATACATATAAGTTGAGGAAAGAATATAAGCAAAAGGCAAGGGAGAACGGGAAAGATACATCCAACTGAAGGTAGAGGTCTAGAGAATAGCAAAGAGAGATAAGAAGGCCTTTTTAATTGAACAATGCAAAAAAAAAAAAAAAGAAGAAAACAAAAAAAATTGGTAAGACTAGAGATCTTTTCAAGAAAACTGAAGCTATCAAGGGAACGTTTCATGCAGGATGGGCATGAAAAAGGACAGAAATGGTAATGACCTAACAGAAGCAGAAGAGATTAAGAAGAGGAAGCAAGAATTCACAGAAGAAGTATACAAAAATAGGTCTTAATGATCTGGATAACCACAATGGTGTCACTCATCTAGAGCCAGACATCTTGGGAGTATAAATTCAAGAGGTCTTAGGAAGCATTATTAAAAACAAAGCTAATGGAGGTGATAGAATTTCAGTTGAGCTATTTCAAATCCTAAAAGATGATGCTCTTAAAGTGCTGCACTCAACAGGCCAACAAATTTGGGAAAACTCAGTAATGGCCACAGGATTGAAAAAGGTAAATTTTCATTCCAATCCCAAAGAAGGGCGATGCCAAAGAATGTTCAAACTACTGAAAAACTGCACTCATTTCATGTGCTAGCAAGGTTATGCTCAAAATCCTTTAAGCTAGACTTCAACAGTATGTGAATGGAGAACTTCTAGATGTACAAGCTGGGTTTCAAAGAGGCAGAGGAACCAGGGATCAAATAGGCAACATTAGTTGGATGATGGAGAATTCAAGAGAGTTTCAGAAAAACATCTGCTTCTGCTTCATTGAGTAAGCTAAAACCTTTCACCACAAACTGGAAAATTCTTAGAGACAGAAGTATCAGACCACCTGACCTGTCTCCTGAGAAACCTGGATGTAGATCAAGAAGTAACAGAACCAGACATGGAACAAGAGACTGGTCTGAAATTGGAAAAGGAATATGACAAGGTTATATAGTCACTCTGCTTATTTAAGTTTTATGCAGAGCACATCATGTGCAATGCACTGGATTTCACTGGATTTGGCTGGATGAAATATGAGCTAGAATCAAGACTGCTGGGAGAAATATCAACAGCCTCAGATATGTAGATGATACCACTCTAATAGGAGAAAGTGAAGAGGAACTCAAGAGCCTCTTGATGAAGGTGAAAAAGGAGAGTGAAAATGCTAGCTTGAAACTCAACATTAAAAACAATTCACATCATGGCATCCAGTACCATCACTTCATGACAAATAGAAAGAGAAAAAAGTATAAGCAGTGGCAGATTTTCTTTTCTTGGGCTCCAAAACCACAGTGGACATTGACGGCAAGCTAGAAATTAAAAGACACTTGCTCCTTGGAAGGAAAGTTATGACAAACCTAGACAGGTATTAAAAAGCAGATACATCTCTTTACCGACAAAAGTCCAGGTAGTCATAGCTATGGTTTTTCCAGTAGTCCTGTATGGATGTGAGAGTTGGACCATAAAGAAGGTTGAGCGCTAAATAATTGACGCTTTCAGAATGTGGTGCTGGAGAAGATTCTTGAGAGTCCCTTGGACTGCAAGGAGACCAAACCAGTCAATCCTAAAGGAAATCAGTCCTGAATATTCACTAGAAGGACTAATGCTGAAACTGAAGCTCCAATACTTTGGCCACCTGATATGAAGAGTCAACTGATTAGAAAAGACCCAGATACTGGGAAAGACTGAAGGCAGGAGGAGAAGGGGATGACAGAGGATGAGAGGATTGGATGGCATCACCAATTAGATGGATGTAAGTTTGATCAAGCTCCGGGAATTGGTGAAGGACAGGGAAGCCTGGATTGCTGTAGTTCGTGGGTCGCAAAGAGTTGGACATGACTGAGCAACTGAAATGAACTGAACTGATGCTGGTAAAAATTTATCATCTCCCTCTTTCTGTTCTTCTACAGGGAAGAAAAGAAAGAGGAATTTCTTGCTTCTTCAATTTTCAGTAATCTTTCACTCTGTCAGAGATTCATTCCTTCAGAGGTAGAAAGTGGTTTCTCAGCATTGGCAGACAGTTAATGCTTTAAAGAAATGCGTCCTCTCTTTAATTGTTTTTGACAAACATAGGCCCTTACTGACTTCTGTGAGTTTCTTTACATAACTTTTAATAAAACTTCATCAGTCTAAGTCTTTAATGACTCCGATTTATTGTGCCACTTACATATGTAAGTTTAATTCCCTATATCCACATAGCAGTAAACCCTTTTTCTTCAGCTGTTAAGAATTAATTTCAATACTTTAAGCATGATGAAAATATGCAGAAGATTCTGTCTTGTGGATATTTTATCTCCAGCACCTATACAGAGTATAGGGAAATTTTATTAAAAATTAAACCACTGGAAGAGTTACATGAATCTGTTTTTTTGAATACCATGAAGTATATCAAAATCTCAAGCCCATAATATCTTAAGTTTTAACATGAGATTGTTTGTTTTACAAAAAAAGGCTGAATTCTCTTTCAGATCAGAATGTAGCTTCCTAAATCCAAAAAGGACATTAGTTATATCTGCAGTTCATAAATAGGTTGTCAATCACTGGTAAAATTCAAAAACTCCATGCATATTTATTGTTACATTCATTTTAAACAAATATTGCAAAATACCATACACAGTGTGAGAAATGTCACCTAAATGCTAAAAAATCCTGTAAATATCAATTCTTAATGATAGGTACCTTGTCTATTATTAAAATAAATATCACCTTCTGGTCCACTTAATTTTGCTGAATACCATCACATATGAGTTAGCTGTAATGATTCAAGATACCTAGTTATATTTTTTCTTTTCCATCATTTCTCAATTTTTCTTCTATCCCCTAAAGTCATAATTTATTTGAAAATTAAATGTAAGAATGATTACAGACCTCCATCCATCTTTCTGAAGATAACTGAAGGCTCCATCAACAACACTTGCAAAGAACTGCCCTCCTGTGATGAAGAGAGTATTAATGGTGACTAATCGACCTCTTAAATTGGGGGGTGAGACCTCAGCAATGTACACTGGCACCGTCATAGAAGCAATGCCTGTAAAGAAAGAATGAAAAGTAAACATCAGACATCATTCAAGATTTCTGCTGTCATAGATGTTAAGACAAACTAAGACATATACACACACATGTATGGGGGCTTAGTTTTCCATTTTAAACAAAGGTTTACCACATATTTAAAGATTTTGTTTATAACTAGTAACTACTGAATATAAGTAAAGACATGTTAAATACCAATCTATAAATATCATTTTTCATATTATCACTTGGAAGTCCACAAATGAAAGTAATCCTAGAGATCTCAGATAACTTTAGAAAGCATGTTTAAGTATCCTTTAAAACTTTATGAAGAGTAAAAATAGGAAAATGCTCTCTATATAGAATATAATCATTGAAATATTGTTAGTCCATATGGAAATGTAATCAGGCAATGGTGAGAATAAAAAATTATCCCCAAATACACATTAACTATTCAAAGTTATAGACACAAGTCTTAATTTCTTTCCTAATTAGATGTCCATACTACTTGACATCTTACTCAATTGGCTGGATGTACATTTCAGAAAGAGTTTGCAATGGACAATAATTTGGGAATTTACAGTCTTCAAAAACAGATGATCTTAACCATAAAATAGATGATTTGGGGAAAACATGTATTTGGTTATATTTGCTTTAAAGTTCTTTCTATATAAAATTAATACAGTATATTCTATGGCAGCAATTCTCAAACTGCACTAGAATCACTAATGTGGCTTTCTTTAAAAAAATAATACATTCACCTCAGCCACCCTAAGCCTATTAAGTAGAAAACTACAGAGGTGGGAGATGAGCCTGTCTTTTAAAAATCTTCCAGGTGACCCTGATGTTCACCATGTGTTTTAAAAACTACAGTACTATGGCATACAACTTTAAACCAATCTCAAATTATTTCTTAAAATAAAATCTTGGTCCTGCTGGCCATATCTAGTTTGCTTCCCAGGGGCACTTCCAATTTCCAGATATGTCTGGTTATTTAACCAAAATCTAACATCTAATCAATACTCACCAAAAGCGTAGTGAAAACAATTAAGCAGGATTATCTCACATAATTTAATCTCTAAATCAATGACCAGATGACACCATAATATCAATGCGTTGCGTAACAGACCCATGTAGAATTGTTTTTAATGAATTGATCTTTGTAATGCCAAAAAATAGCCTGCTGCAGTTGAAAGTAGCAGCACTAAGAAACCTGTTGCTGTGCTTTTGGGGGACAAAGACGACTATCGGGCTACAGCCCATGGAAAGGTAAAGAGCTGGACACGCCTAAGTGACTGAGTGCGCACACATGCTTTCTGTACAAGCGCTGAAAAGGTGCTATTTACCACCTTCTGACAACAGGAGAAATTTCTCTCTAGTTTCAGTAGTTGCAACAGTTATGCTTCTCAATAAGTGATTTGTGTTTCCTTATGGGCATTATAAATCACATAGCCATCTTTTATCTCCCATATTATGTAGGGAGTCAGTGAGGCTCACTTCACCAAGTGTTTTGGACTTCATGGTTATTTATTTTGTGAGTTAAATTCCTTCCTGACACCACAATCATCTCCAATCTTATCTATTTTAAATATGTTTTGCTATATATTTGCTTTGTTCAAAGGTAGAATAAATAAACATATCAACAAGACTTAAATAGTACATATATCTACTTCTAAAATATATTCACTGTATTGTTGAAAACTACTGGTAAATATTTATTGAATTTGCACACAAATCAGAACATTAAGTCTCAGAACTATATACTCTGTAGTTTCAACCAATGTTATTTGCTTCTGGAGTATTTGTTAATATACTGCTACAATGAAAAGAATCATACAATTTTATGAGTTCCACAAAATAATAAGTATATATTAGCAGACAAAGTAAGAATAGCTATTATAATTAAATTATCACCTAAACTGCTGAAAGTTTCCATCTGACTGCTAAACAATTTAACAGCACAGACTACTCTAAATTGGCTTTCATCTAACTTAGAAAGAGGAAACATTCGAGAGAGAAGAGCATGAGCCTAAAAAATGTGAAACCGCATGAGGTTTTTCTCAGGGATAAACAGAGTGTGAAGCACAATATGTACAGAGATGAGAGGCAGACAGAGCCCAAATCATGGAAGAAGTATCCTTTAATCAATAAGTGTACAATGAATACTCGATCTGAGCTGCGTACTGTAGTAAGCACAGTGGAAGAAGTGCTGCAGGAGAGAGACATGCCTTCTGACTTCATGCTAAGGCTTACTGGGCAAATGTGTTAGAACAAATAAATAGATTTCAAGTGCAATGGGTCTCATCACAGGAAAAACATGGGGAACAAGTGTGTGTGTCTGTGCTCAGTCATGTCCAACCCTTTGCAACCATGGACTATAGCAAGCTGGGCTCTTCTGTCCATGGAATTTTCCAGGCAAGAATACTGGAATAGGTTGCGATTTTCTATTCCAGAAGCTCTTCCAGATCCAGAGATCAAACCTGAGTGGAACAAGAATCTATACCAAAGGGACTGGGCCCTGCCTGAGAAGTCAGAGAAATCTTGGATGAGGAGGTTGGTGAGTGGGGTAGAGGATGAGGAGGGTGAAAGATACTTTAGACATCCAGACCCAGCTTAGACAAAGGCCCTGAGGCAGGAAGAGATGCATCCTGTTAATAAGCGGACTACTTTTAGAGACATAGCAGAAACCAGCCAGAGTATATGGGATCTTAGAGGCCATACTGTTATTTAGTCGCTAAGTCTTTTGCAACCCCATGGACTGTAGTCCGCCAGGCTCCTCTGTCAATGGGAGTTCCCAGGCAAGAATACTGGAGAGGTTTGCCATCTCTTCCCCCAGGGGATCTTCCCAACTGAGAAATCAAACGCGAGTCTCCTGCATTACAGGTGGCTTCTTTACCACTAAGCCACCTAGGAAGCAGAGACCATATTAAAGGCTTGGTACTCAGAAGCCTTTGAACAATGTAAAGGAGGAAAATGCATAACTGAATGCATGTTTTAAAATGATCTTTCTGGTTGGAATATGGAAAACAGATTGCAGGGAAAAGTGGCAGAAGTAGAGATTGGGTAAAATGGAGAGATTCTAGAAGGATATATTCAGTATCTAGGCTGAAGGGAATGTGAATGGAACTGTGAAGGATGAGGAGAGGAAGAATTTGAGAATGATGTTCAGACGTTCAAAATAAGCAACTAAGAGCATGACGGACACTTAATATGAAGATAAGGGTATTAGAAGAGAAGCAAATTTGTATGGACGACAAGGTCAAGTTTTAGACAGGCTGAATCAGAGGTGTTCTGTGAAATAAACAAGTAAAGAACAAGTAAAACATTCTATAAGTGTGCTGGAAATACAGGTTATTTACATGTAAATGTTCCCAGCCTCCTCTTTTTGCCTACTCAAGTAAGAGTCTCTGCCAAACTAACTAACCTTTCCTTCCTCTCTCATCTCCAAGGGAGAATTTGGTTTTTGCCAACCTAGTTCTTGGGCTGTTATCATGGCAGGCGAAAAAGGATAGAGAAGAAAACATAGGCCAAACATGGTTTGTGAGAAGATCAAATGAGAAAAAGTCTGCAGGGAGCTGTGAGTCTTGGGGGACTGAGGGTAGGCGTGGGGGTGGATAAAAGATTTTTTGAAATATTGAATTATACCCTCCATGCTATTATATACTTGGAGACTTGAGTAAAAAGTAGTATTACTATTTAATTACTTTTAGTTGCTGGACAGTATTTCTTTTAATGCAATGTCAAACTGAGACTGGGCCCAGTAGAGTTTGAGAGCTGCACAAATACTTGGAACTCAAAAGATGGTTCTGTAGGAAAGGTACATATAACTGAAACCATGGGAATGTATGAGATTTCCTAAAAATGGAACATGAGAAGAATGCCTAGAACTGAGTCCTGAAAAATTCCAGTATTTAAGAAAGAAGAAAAAAAGAAAGTGACCAGCAAGCAATTACCTTACCCTTGTCAGACTTTATGTTTTGGGCCTCTAAAATCACTGCAGATGGTGATTGCAGTCATGAAATTAAAAGACGCTTACTCCTTGGAAGAAAAGTTATGACCAACCTAGATAGTATATTCAAAAGCAGAGACATTACCTTGCCAACTAAGGTCCGTCTAGTCAAGGCTATGGTTTTTCCAGTAGTCATGTATGGATGTGAGAGTTGGACTGTGGAGAAGGCTGAGCACTGAAGAATTGATGCTTTTGAACTGTGGTGTTGGAGAAGACTCTTGAGAGTTCCTTGGACTGCAAGGAGATCCAACCAGTCCATTCTGAAGGAGATCAGCCCTGGGATTTCTTTGGAAGGAATGATGCTAAAGCTGAAACTCCAATACTTTGGCCACCTCATGTGAAGAGTTGACTCATTGGAAAAGACTCTGATGCTGGGAGGGATTGGGGGCAGGAGGAGAAGGGGATGACCGAGGATGAGATGGCCGGATGGCATCACTGACGTGATGGGCGTGAATCTGAGTGAACTCCGGGAGTTGGTGATGGACAGGGAGGCCTGGTGTGCTGCGATTCATGGGGTCGCAAGGAGTCGGACACAACTGAGCGACTGAACTGACTGACTGACTGACTGAATACTATGTTACTTTCTACAATCTTTTTATGTTACCATTTTGCATTCCATATAAGGTCATCCTTTAAAAAGTAGGTGGGACAGGTATCATTCACTACTCCCTTAGGAAAGATAAAGAACCCCAGCCTAAGAGACAATAAAAGGTTTTCAGAAAGTTGGATAGCCAAGTTAATGTCAAAGTGGATCTCACAGACTCAGGTCCCCTAGTCTTTGTAATGTGTCACTGGAAGACTGACTGCTGTGTTTCTGTTTCAGATATGACCCTTTGGAAATTTGTCAGGAATATTTTATTTTTGGCCCTACTACTTCAGCATTACTTTGCCAACAAAGGTCCTTGTCAAGGCAATGGTTTTTCCACTAGTCCTGTATGGATGTGAGAGTTGGACTATAAAGAAAGCTGAGCGCTAAAGAATTGATACTTTTGAACTGTGGTGTTGGAGAAGACTCTTGAGAGTCCCTTGGACTGCAAAGAGATCAAACCAGTCAATCCTAAAGGAAATCAGTCCTAGGTGTTCATTGGAAGGACTGATGTTGAAGCTGAAACTCCAATACTTTGGCCACCTGATGCGAAGAGCTGACTCATTTGAAAAGATCCTCATGCCAGGAAGGATTGGGGGCAGGAGGAGAAGGGGCCGACAGAGGATGAGATGGTTGGATAGCATCACCAATTCAATGGACATGAGTTTGGGTAAACTCCAGGAGCTGGTGATGGACAGGGAGGCCTGGAGTGCTGAGGTCCATGGGGTCGCAAAGAGTGAGCAACTGAACTGAACTGAACTGACCTTAGCAGGCACACATGAACTTCAAGGGGCAGGAGGGCCTGATCTCTTCTCTGCTCCTATTTCCTGCTATGTGACTTACTGCCAGCAGGTGTCGTGTTAAGTAACAAAAATGAGAACTGAATGTGATTAACTATATAATTACAAGCTCAGTTCAGTTCAGTCGCTCAGTCGTGTCCGACTCTTTCAAGCTAGACAAGTTTAAAGTCTCCTTTTATAAAACTGCTTAATGAAAATGGAGAACTATAAAAGAACGCCAATAATCAGGAAGAGTAGTAGACTTCAGGTTCACAACTCTCCAATATGCATATGTTAAGCATGGGCCCTGTTAATTCACTTTGCTGTTAATAACACAACACACATGAAGATGTGCTCAGTCGTGTCCGAATCTGTGATCCCAAGAACTGTAGCCCATTAGGTTCCTCTGTCCACAGAATTTCCCAGGCAAGAATACTGGAGTGGGTTGCCATTTTCTTCTCCAGGGGATCTTCCCAACTGAGAGAGCAAACCCACCTCTCTTGCGTCTCCTGCATTGGTAGAAAGATTCTTTACCACTGTGTTCTTGTGAAGGACAGTCTAAGTGCTTCATGCATGCGTGTCACTCAGTTGTGTTCAACTCTTTGTGACACCATAGACTGTAGCCCATCAGGCTTCTCTGTCCATGGGATTCTTTAGGCAAGAATACTGGAGTGGACTGCCGTTCCCTTCTCCAAAGTGCTTCATAAACAGATGTAATTAATGATATTTAAAGTTTAGGAGTATTCTAGAAAGAGCTTTTGATTTCTTCCCTATTTCAAAATAAACATCTCATAAAGAAAAAACAAATTATTTATTATACACATTAAACAGACTTCCCAAGTGCCACTAGTGGTAAGAACCAGCCTGCCAGTGCCGAAGACATAAGAAACCCTGGTTTGATCCCTGGGTCAGGAGGATCCCCTGGAGGAGGAAATGGCAACCCACTCCAGTATTCTTGCCTGGAGAATCCCGTGGACAGAGGAGCCTGGTAAGTTATAGTCCTTAGATTTGCAAAGAGTCGGAGACAACTGAAGTGACTGAGCACAGAAATTCATGAATTAAAACTAACATACAGAGTAGTAGTACAAAGTGTTATTAATAGCTTACTAGAGTAAATACAACCACAAAAACCTGTGTTGGTATTATTTTCAATTTTTTTTCTTTTTTTAAATTATTATTATTATTTTTACTTTACAATATTGTATTGGTTTTGCCACACATCAACATGAATCTGCCATGGGTGTACACGTGTTCCCAATCCCGAACCCCCCTCCCACCTCCCCGCCCCCCCACATCATCCCTCTGGGTCATCCCAGTGCACCAGCCCCAACCATCCTGCATCAAACCTAGACTGGCGATTTGTTTCTTATATGATATCATACATGTTTCAATGCCATTCTCCCAAATCATCCCACCCTTGCCTTCTCCCACAGAGTCCAAAAGACTGTTCTATACATCTGTGTCTCTTTTGCTGTCTCGCATACAGGGTTATCGTTACCATCTTTCTAAATTCCATATATATGCGTTAGTATACTGTATTGGTGTGTTTCTTTCTGGCTTACTTCACTCTGTATAATAGGCTCCAGTTTCATTCACCTCATTAGAACTGATTCAAATGTATTCTTTTAAATGGCTGAGTAACACTCCATTGTGTATATGTACCACAGCTTTCTTATCCATTCATCTGCTGATGGACATCTAGGTTGCTTCCATGTCCTGACTATTATAAACAGTGCTGCGATGAACATTTTTGAATATTTTTGAAAGTTTTATCCCTTACAAAATAAAAAAGTCTATATCAAAGAAAACTTATTATCATGTTTAGCTTGAGGAGTCTCACCAGAAAACTGTACCTCAGCCACTGCAGTACAACCCAATTCACACATTCTAATACCGCCAAGCTGATTCACCATAAACGGCACAAAATGCTCTTGAGCTCAAAAGTTGGCTTTCAAACACTGCTGGAAGTCCTTTTAAAGCCTTGAGTCAGAAGTATAAATAATCTCATAACCAAATAGAATCAGAAAATCCTGTTGCAATGGGTAAATACCCATGAATCACAGCAGCCTCTCAGCACAATAAGCCAAGCAGCAACTAATTAGCTTCCTAGACGCACATGAAGCTAACTTTTATTAATAATGCTTGAACAAGAATGATTATGACGTCCTAATTTCATTTTGTAAATTCTTGCTCTATGACCTCTAGATAAATTTTAATAGCAAAAATTTGTCCAAACAAATGGTATCGCTCACTGTAACTGTCTCAGTTTTGCTGTCCTGCCCAGGACTGTGTCTGTATTTTTCTAAATAATGAGTATCTACATGTACCAGGTTATTAACACCTTAGAATTTAGTTTTAGTTTTTGTTTCTTTCCTGAATAATAAGACATGTGATACCTTGATTTTGGACTTCTGACCTCCAGAGCAGTGAGATAATAAATTCCTATTAAGTTAAAAAAAAAAAAAAAAACCCTGCTGGGCAGCTTCAAAATGCAATAAGCCCCAAAGTGATGAAAATATATACAATGCATTGTGCTTAAAATGGAAGAGCTGGATAATCAGAAAGATTCTATCTATAAGGATAACTAGCAGAGTTTATGTTCTACAGCATTAAAAAGCTCCTAAGAAAGCATTACAAACATATCACCATCATTTCAACTCAGTTAAGTCTCTCACAGACTAAATGGCCTCTTCCCTTACACTACTTGAGAATACTCTATTGATCTGCTCATGTCCTTTTTAACTGGTAACAGTTCAGTAGAGGCTGTATCACATTACTTCTCAAAGCAGGACTACAAGCCCTTTAATGAAACGTTCATATCTCATGTTGTCGTTGTCTATGTGTTAAGCACAGACCTGGGCTTATGGTCGTTCCTTAGTACTATGGGATGAATACACAAAACCATATCCTTTAACCTTGTGTTAACAGACGCTATTAATTAGGGAAAATCTGAAAACTACATATAAGAAGTAAGGTAATTAAAAATCCTCTCTAATCATACCACCCATAGATAACCATTATTAAAATTTGGCTATAACTTGCAGTATTTTTTCCATAAGTCTTTAAAAGTAGCTTTAACTCATTATATTGCAAATATTATTATTGTCCATGAAGGGGTCTCAAACTTCTTAAATAAGTTAGGCAGGTACCATAAATATAGAAGCTGACTGAGCATAAGACATAATGTATAAAGCTGCTTACACAACTAGGGTATAAAAAATTCTTTAGGCCAAATAAAAGTCAAACAAAATACATTTTTATGTAGCCATATATAATAATCTTGATACTAGTTTAGTACCCTTATAGCAAAAAATCATTTTAAGTAACAGTGTAACATTTCAGCATTCAGATAAGGAGAAAAAAGAAGTGCTGCTGGAACACAGAGATATAGCAAGGTAGGAAAAGAACAGAGAAGGAAAAAAATTCTTTATGGGGAGAAACAGCAATTATAGAAATTATTAGATGTGTAACTAATGGCACCCCACTCCAGTACTCTTGCCTGGAAAATCCCATGGATGGAGAAGCCTGGTAGACTGCAGTCCATGGGGTCGCTAAGAGTCAGACACGACTGAGCGACTTCACTTTCACTTTTCACTTTCATGCATTGGAGAAGGAAATGGCAACCCACTCCAGTATTCTTGCCTGGAGAATCCCAGGGACGGGGGAGCCTGGTGGGCTGCTGTCTATGGGGTCGCACAGAGTCAGACACGACTGAAGCGACTTAGCAGCAGCAGCAGCAAGATACTTTTACAATAGAGTTTCAAGGTTATAAGAGAAAGACAACTGTGTCAGATACTACAAAAGCAGAAGCAGTATGCTTTTACAACTGACAAATGGAATGCACAAAGGTTAATAAGAAATCAATACATTTTCCTCAAGGCAGTAAATTTAACAGACAGAAGCAAAAGTAGTGCTTTGCCTTAGCTCTATGTGACATCTAGAGGTAAATATTCTAAGGACAACAATATGGACCTAAACATGAGCTAAAAGTCTGTGAATCACCTTAATACAGATTTTAATTTAATAGGTATAGATGAAATATTTAAGAAATATACACAGAATAAGATAAGCTCAGGGCTAGAAGTTGCTATAGAAATAGTCATGCAATCAATAAAAGGTTTGAGGACCAAAATAGAAGGAACTATTAAAGAAAATATTAAAATAGGATAACAACAAATGAACACCCTCCAAAAACTGTTTAGGTTGTTCTTCAATATACAGTTGGACTTTACCTAAAAATCAGGAACAGAAAGCCAGGAGGAAGGAATTGGTTTAAATTAAAATACAACAGAACAGAATTAAACAGGGAAATAGGTAGGGTACAGAAGGATCAAAAGAACACCAAAGATTTAATAGCAAGATATATAAATAATTACAGAAGCAAATACCATACTGGAGACAGTATATAACAAAGATGAAGATGTATGAAATTTGAACTAGTGGAAACATCAATTTGAGATGTTCTACAAGAATGGAAAGCAGAAGTTCCAGTTCAAGATGGTGACCTAAGAAGATTCTGAACTCACTTTTTCTCAAAGACACACCAAATCTACAGCTATATATGGAATAATTTCCTCTGGAAAAAGACTAAAAACTGGCAGAGCAACCCCTTCATATCAGGCAAATGAGAGGCAAACAACATCAGGCACCTCAACATTTAAGATGGGTACCTGAGAGATGAGCCCCCAAAACATCCAGCTTTGAAGACCTATAGGACTCATATCCATGTAGACCAATGGGGCTAGAATGAACTGAGGAATGGCTCTTAAAGGGCAGTGCACAAACTCATCTGCCCCAGGGCCCAGAGGAGAAACAGCACTTTGAAAAGTGACCAGACTTTACATGAAACAGTCGCTTCCTACTTTTAAATAAAATATTGGTCTGAGGGGCAGGAGCCTTCTGGGATATTCTGTGGGTAGGCAGGCTGGTGGGTGCCATTGTCCTGCTCTCTCTCTGCCTTGCTAAACCTGGCACCATCTCCCAACCACAGCTCTTTTTTATTTTCCCTTTCCCACTAGTGTTATCTTTATGCTCCAACTAATGGGTGCCATTTTGCACACTCCCATCTGCCTTGCAAAAGCCAGTGGGTACCATCTCTTTTTCTTCACCTATTTTTCTTTTCCTTTTTTTTTTTTTTACCTTTTCTCGCCATCTTTGTACTCCCCCTCTGCCATGCTTCAGAGCTCCAATATCTTCCAGTGATATTTCTACACATACCTACCAGGTATCTTCTACACATACCTGGAGTCTGGTTTTGTAGCTACCACCCAAGGGATGCATTTGATTTGCTGAAGTCCCTGACTCTGGAGGCCAGCAGGCTTGGTCCTTGAGTGCCCTTGCTATGAGAACAATTGGAAAGAAAGCTCTTGGCAGACTGCCACTCCCAGATCCCTGCAGAGAAAGCAGGCTAAAATAAATCCTAGTCTTTCTTAGAAATTAGTCTATCTGCCTGTCCAGGAGCTTTGGCCTGAGGGGCTGGCTTCTGGTTTGGTTTACTTGGAAGGCCTATAGAGGGGCTATCAGTGAATAAAGGCAGGTGGATGCAATCTTTTCAATCTTCCTCTCTCTCACTCTAGCTAACTGGTATCTTACAGAAAGGAGCTCATGCCCTTGTCCAATACCTTGATATTTGTGGCTTCAGCCATAGAACAAACACATTTATTGACACCTGGCTCTGGTGGCCAGTGTGGTTTGGCTCACAGGTCCCACAGGACTGTGATCAACAGAGAAAGAATCCTTAGACAGCTACCACCCCCAGGGCACAGGAAAAGACAATAGACTCAGGAGTTCAATCTGTGAAAGAGGCCTATTACTGTGCCATCATAGCAGCAACATGAGAGGCAGGATTCTAATAAAAACACACATCTAAAGTCTGATGATAAACCTATCCTGAGACCTTGGAGGAAGGTTATTAACTTCACATTCTCCCTCTACAGCACTCCAGAGCACCAGAATCTGCCCTGTTTTTAAGACTGGCGCACTAGTTTCTATGGCTGTTGCCTAAGATATCCCTTGATCATCTGGCTCTAGTGGCCAGAGAGCTTATATTCCTAGGTCCAATAGGACTGAAACATCAAAAAAGACAGTGCTTAGAGGGTTACCACTTCCAGAGCACAACAGAGACAGCAGATTGAAACACACTCCAAGTCTTTCTGTGAAAGAAGACTCCTTGCTAGCTGTGGAGGTTCAGCCATAGGGGCAGGCTTCAGCCTTGGCACACAACTAGAGGCTATGGAGGTGTGCTCAGGATTACTAGAATGGGGAACAAAAGTTTTGCATCCCACTTCTGCCTCACTAAGCTCATCAGTATCTCCCAGAAAGGAGCTAGTACACTTGTCAGAAGCCCTGATTTTTGTGACTGCTGCTACCCAGCTTACTCCTTGGAAGAAAAGTTATGACCAACCTAGATAGCATTTTGAAAAGCAGAGACATTACTTTGCCAACAAAGGTCTGTCTTGTCAAGGCTATGGTTTTTACAGTGGTCATGTATGGATGTGAGAACTGGACTGTGAAGAAAGCTGAGTGCCAAAGAACTGATGCTTTTGAACTGTGGTGTTGGAGAAGACTTTTGAGAGTTCCTTGGACTGCAAGGAGATCTGACCAGTCCATTCTGAAGGAGATCAGCCCTGAGATTTCTTTGGAAGGAATGATGCTAAAGCTGAAAGTCCAGTACTTTGGCCACCTCATGCAAAGAGTTGACTCATTGGAAAAGACTCTGATGCTGGGAGGGTTTGGGGGCAGGAGGAGAAGGGGACAACAGAGAATGAGATGGCTGGATGGCATCACTGACTCGATGGACATGAGTTTGAGTGAACTCTGGGAGTTGGTGATGGACAGGGAGGCCTGGCGTGCTACAATTCATGGGGTCGCAAAGAGTCGGACATGACTGAGCGACAACTGAACTGAACTGAACCCAGGTGACACTGTCAGAATCCTATCTCAGACAGTCCTCAGGGCTTAAACCGGGAGACACATGTGACTATATATTTGCATTCTTTAAAGTTCAATGCCTGAGCACTTGCCTCCCAACCAACCTGAATCTAGATGCTGATTAATATCCTCCCCTTTGGGACATTAACTAGTCTTCACATCCCTCAGTTACCAGGCACTACTTAAAATAAAACATACTGCCTGGATAATCAAAATGGTGTGAAAACCAGTCAAGAGCTAGGGTTAGTAAGAGTTGATTAGGTTCATCTCCTATACAAAGACAGTGTTCAAGACTAAGAGAGGTGGTTGTTTCATTTAATACACAGAAAACAACACAGAGATTGAATTAAAAAAAAAAAATCCACTCGCCCTGTTGGTGAGAATGTAAAGTGATATAGCCACTATGGAGAACAGTATGGAGACTCCTTACAAAACCAGGAACAAAACAACCATATGCCCCAACAATCCCACTACTGGGCATACACCCTGAGGAAATCATAATTGAAAAAGACACATGTACCCCAATATTCACTGCAGCACTATTTACAATAGCATGGAAGCAACCTAGATGTCCATAAATAGATAAAGAAGTCGTGGTACATATATACAATGGAATATTACTCAACAATAAAAAGGAATGCACTTGAGTCAGTTCTAATGAGGTGAATGAACTCAGAACCTGTTATAGAGTGAGGGTTTCCCAGGTGGTGCTACTGGTAAAAAACCTGCCTGCCAATGCAGAAGACATAAGAGATGCCAGTTTGATCCCTGGCAGTATTCTTGCCTGGAGAATCTCATGGACAGAGGAGCCTGGCAGGCTATGGTTCATGGGGTTGCAAAGAATCAGACATGACTGAAGTGACTTAGTATGCATGCATATACAGAGTGAAGTCAGAAAGAGAAAAATAAATATCATATATTAATGCATATATATGGAATCTAGAAACATGATACTGGTAAACCTATTTGCAGGGCAGCAGTGAGAAACAAACATAGAGAACAGGAGGTGCGGGGGTGGTAGGAGAAGGTGGGATGAATTGAGGAAGTAGCATGAAAACATACATTACCAATATGAAGAACAGATAGCCAGTGGGAATTTGCTGTATGATACAGGGGCCTCAAACCAGGTGCTTTGTGACAACCTAAGAGATGGGTGGCATGGGAAGTGGAAGGGAGGTTCAAGAGGGAAGGAACAAACATATGGTGCATTTATGTTAATGAATGGCAAGAACCAACACAATATTTTAAATCAATTATCCTCCAATTAAAATAAATTAATAAAAATACAAATATCCACATAATAAAAAAAAGACTATGTTTTAAATGAAAGAACAACACAAAACCTCATGGAGAAAAAAATAACAACATAATGAAATTGTTGTTCAGTTGGCCAGCCGTGTCCAACTCTTTACAACCCCATGGACTGCAGCACACCAGACCTCTTGTCCCTTATCATCTTCCAAAGTTTGCTCAAGTTCATGTCCATTGCACTGGCGATGCCATACAGCCATCTCATCCTCTGACACCCTCTTCTCCTTCTGCCTTCCCAGCATTAGGGACTTTTCCAATGAGTCAGCTGTTCGAATCAGATGACCAAAATACTAGAATTTCAGTTTCAGCATCAGTCCTTCCAATGAGTATTCAGGATTGATTTCCCTGAAGATTGACTGGTTTGATCTCCATCCTGTCCAACAGACTCTCAGGAGTCTTCTCCAGCACCACAGTTCAAAGGCATCAGTTCTTAGGTGCTCCACCTTCTTTATGGTTCAGCTCTCACAATCGCATGTGACCACTAGGAACACCACAGCCTTGACTACACGGACCTTTGTCGGCAGAGTAATGTCTCTGCTTTTCAACACACTGTCTAGGTTTGTCATAGCTTTCCCGCCAAGGAGCAAACATCTTCTGATTTCATGCCTGTAGTCACCATCTGCAGTGAATTTAGAGCCCAAGAAGGAAACCTGGCACTACTTCTTCTTTTCCCCTCTCTGTTTGCCATGAAGTAGTGGGGCCAGATGCCACAATCTTTTTTTTAATGTTTAGTTTTAAGCCAGCTCTTTCACTCTCCTCCTTCACACTCTTCCAGAGACTTTTTAGTTCCTCTTTGCTTTCTCCCATGAGAGTGGTATCATCCGCATATCTGAGGTTGTTGATGTTTCTCCCACCTATCTTGATTCCAGCTTGTAATTCAACCAACCCAGCATTTCTTATGATGCACACAGCACATAGATTAAACGAACAGGGTGACAACAGACAGCCCTGTCATATTCCTTTCTCAATTTTGAGCCAATCAGTGGTTCCATACAGGGCTCTAAATATTGCTTCCTGACCTGCATACAGGTTTCTGAGGAGACAGGTAAGACAGTCTGGTATTCCCATATCTTTAAGAGCTTTCCACAGTTTATTATAATCTGCAAAGTCAAAGGCTTTTAGTCAATAGTGTAGTCAATGAAACAGAGGTAGATTTTTTTCTGAAATTCCCTAGCTTTCTCTATGATCCAGCAAATGTTGGTAATTTGATCTCTGGTTCCTCTTCCTTTTCTAAACCCATCTTGGACATCTGCAAGTTCTTCGTTTGCATAATGCTGAAGCCTAGCATGCAAGATTTTAAGCATAACCTTACATGTCATTGTCCAATTGTCCCATTCTTTAGTACTACCCTTTTTGGGAACTGGGATGAGGATTGACCTTTTCTAGGCCTATGGCCACTGCTGGGTCTTCCAGCTTTGCTGACATATTGAATGCAACATATTGATTCCATCATCCTTTAGGTTTTGAAAAGTTCTACTAGAATTCTATCACATCCACTAGCTTTATTAATATCAGTGCTTCCTAAGGCCCACTTAACTTCGCTCTCCAGAAAGCCTGGCTCTGGGTGGTTGACCACATCATCAGAGTTTTCCGGTTCATCTGGTTCTTTTCTGTACAGTTGTTCCATGTACTCTTTCCATCTCTTTTTGATCTCTTCAGCGTCTACCACGTCTCTACTGTTTATGTCCTTTATTGTGCCCATCTTTGAACAAAATGTTCCCTTGGTATCTCCTATTTCCCGAAGATATCTCTAGCCTTTCCCTTTCTGTTGTTTTCTTCTAGTTTTATACACTGTTCATTGAAGAAGGCCTTCTTGTCTCTCTGTGATGTTCTTTGGAAATCTTTGTTTAGTTGGATATGGCTTTCCCTTTCTCCCTTGCTTTCTGTTTATCTGCTTTCTTTAGCTATTTGTAAGGCCTCCTCAGATAACCACTTAATGAAATAGAGAAAAGTAACTGACCTGATAAATAGTTAAAAACTCTGGGAGATAGTGAAGGGAAGCCTTGCGCACTGCAGTCCATGAGGTCACAAAGAGCTGGACAGGATTGAGTGACTGAACAACAAGAAGAAATAATTTAAAACCCAATAATCACAAAATTGCTCACCTAACTTCGGAGAACAATGGATAAACACGGTGAGAACTTCAACAAAGAAAGAGAACATTAAAAAGTAACAAATAATAACAACAAATAATTTAAAACGCAATAATCACAAAATTCCTCACCTAACTTAGGAGAACAATGGATAAACACAGTGAGGACTTCAACAAAGAAAGAGAACATAAAAAAGTAACAAACGTAAGAGCGATTCAACAGCACAGGTTAAAAGAATGAATCAGTGAGTTGGAAAATAAAGCAATGGGACTCACCCAGACAGAGCAACGAAATGAGAAAAAATTTTTAAATGAAATTGAAGGACTTAGAAGACAACATCTAGTAAACTAACATTCATATTATAGGAGTCCCAAACAGAGAAGAAAGAAGCAGAAAACTTATTTGAACAAATAATGCTTGCAAACTTTCTTAACTTTAGTCAGGGGGGGTCAGGGGTGGGGGAGCCAGTTTCAGAAAGCTCAGAGACTACCAAATAAGATAAATCTAAATAAACACAAAACAGTGCATATTACTAATATAACTTAAATGTTAAAAGTTAAAGACAAAGAGAAAATCTTAGAAGCAGCAAGAGAAAAACAACTTGTTGAATGTAAAGGAATCTAAGATCACAAATAACACAAGCATGATTCCTCTCTCCAATTTCATTCAAAATATTATTGGGATTTCTAGTCACAGCAATTAGGCAGGCATAATAAATAAATAAATAATAAAAAAAGAAAGCATTTAAATTGCAAACAGACAAAGAAAACAGGCACTATTTGTAAATGTCAGTATTACATGTAGAAAATCCTTAAAATCTCC
>SJYQ01002974.1:362894-417698 GCA_006410935.1 Redunca redunca
AAATTGCATCAAAAATAATATCTAAGAATAATTATACACATAGTAATAAACTATTACAAACAGAATTTAGAAAACAATCTCACTTAAAATTAAATCAAAAAGAACATTTAAGAATAAATAAGGGAGAAGAAAAGCTCTACAGTGATAAAAAAATAAAATACTGATGAAATAAAATGAAGAAGACACAAATGGAAAGATATTCTATGCTCATGGACTAGAAGAATGAATATGTTTTTAGTGAAGTATAGTTGATTTATAATATGTGTAAGTTTCAGGTGTACAACAGAGTGATTCAGATACATATATGTATTTTTTCAGATTCAGTTCAGTTCAGTCGCTCAGTCATGTCCAACTCTGCGACTCCATGAATCGCAGCACGCCAGGCCCCCATGTCCATCACCATCTCCCGGAGTTCACTCAAACTCACATCCATCTAGTCGGTGATGCCATCCAGCCATCTCATCCTCTGTTGTCCCCTTTTCCTCCTGCCCCCAGTCCCTCCCAGCATCAGAGTCTTTTCCAATGAGTCAACTCTTCCCATGAGGTGGCCAAAGTACTGGAGTTTCAGCTTTAGCATCATTCCTTCCAAAGAAACACCCAGGGCTGATCTCCTTTAAAATGGACTGGTTGGATCTCCTTGCAGTCCAAGGGACTCTCAAGAGTCTTCTCCAACACCACAGTTCAAAAGCACAGTCCAACTCTCGCATACTTATCATTATACATTATTACAAGAAACCGAACATAGTTCCCTATGCTATGTACTAAATACATGCTGCTCATCAATTTTATGTAAATTAGTTTATATCTGATAATCCCATGCTGCTAATTTGTCTGCCTACCTCCCTTTGTTCTTGTGTAACCATAAATTAAACATTACTAGGAAAAAAGCTAGTGGTGGTGATACAATTCCAGCTGAGCTATTTAAAATCCTAAGATGATGCTGTTAAAGTGATGCACTCAATAGGCCAGCAAATTAGGAAACCTCAGCAGCAGTGGCCACAGGACTGGAAAAGGTCAGTTTTCACTTCAATCCCAAAGAAGGGCAATGCCAAAGAATGCTCAAACTACCACACAACCACACAACTGCGCTTATTTCACATGCTAGCAAGGCAATGTCAAAATCCTTCAATCTAGATTTCAACAGCACGTGAACCGAGAACTTCCAGATGTACATGCTGGATTTAGAAAAGTCAGAGGAACCAGATATCAAATTGCCAATATCCTTTGAATCATAGAAAAAGCAAGGGTATTCCAGAAAAACATCTATTTTTGCTTCATTTTGTGCACAAAAGCCTTTGACTGTGTGGATCACAACATTGCAAAAAAACTGCGGAAAATTCTTAGAGACAGGAATACAAGACCACCATACTTGCCCCCTGGGAAACCTCTACACAGGGCAAGAAGAAACAGTTAGAAACAGATATGGAATGAGGGACCGTTTCAAAACTGGGAAAAGAGTATGTCAAAACAATAAATTGTCACCCTGCTTATTTAACATAGGTGCAGGGTACATCATACTGTACTCTGGATGAAGTACCAGCTGGACCCACAATTCAGTTCAGCTCAGTTCAGGACCTCAGTCAACTATTAGAGTTGTGGTCCCAACTCTTTGAGACCCCATGGATGGCAGCACACCAGGCTTCCCTGTCCATCAACAACTGCCAGAGCTTGTTCAAACTCATGTCCATCAAGTCTGTGATGCCATCCAACCATCTCATCCTCAGTCATCCCCTTCTCCTCCTGCCAATCTTTCCCAGCATCAGGGTCTTTTCTAATGACTCAGGTCTTTGCATCACGTGGCCAAACTATTGGAGCTTCAGCTTCAGCATCAGTCTTTCCAATGAATATTCAGGACTGATTTCCTTTAGGATTGACTGGTTTGATCTCCTTGCAGTCCAAGTGACTCTAAAGAGTCTTCTCCAACATCACAGTTTAAAAGCATCAATTCTTCAGCACTCAGCCTTCTTTATGCTCTAACTTTCACATCCATACATGACTACTGGAAAAACCATAGTTTTGACTAGATGGACCTTTGTTGGCAAAGTAATGCCTCTTCTTTTTAATATGCTGTCTAGGTTGGTCATAGTTTTTCTTCCAAGGAGCAAGTGTCTTTTAATTTCATGGCTAGAGTCACCATCTCCCATGAATTTGAAGCCCAAGAAAATAAAGTCTGTCACTGTTTCCATTGTTTCTCCATCTATTTGCCATGAAGTGATGGGACCAGTTGCCATGATCTTAGGTTTCTGAATGTTGAGCTTTAAGCCAGCCTTTTCACTCTCATTTTCCACTTTCAAGAGACTCTTTAGTTCTTCTTCACTTTCTGCCATAAGGGTGGTGTCATCTTCATATCTGAGGCTATTGATATTAATTCTGTGCTTCATCCAGCCTGGCATTTTGCATGATTTATTCTGCATATAAGTTAAATAGGGTGACAATATACAGCCTTGACTTACTCCTTTGTCAATTAGGAACAAGTTCTCTGGCCACTACTGAGTCTTCCCAATTTGCTGGCATATTGAGTATAGCACTTTCAGAGCATCACCTTTTAGGATTTGAAATAGCTCAGCTGGAATTCCATCACCTCTACTAACCTTGTTTGTAGTGATGCTTCCTAAGGCCCATTTGACTGTGCACTCCAGGATGTCTGGCTCTAGGCGAGTGATCACACCACTGTGGTTATCTGGGTCATTAAGATCTTTTTTTGTACAGTTCTTCTGTGTGTTCTTGAAACCTCTTCTTAATATCTTCTGCTTTTGTTAGTTCCATACCATTTCTGTCTTTAATTGTGCCCATCTTTGCATGAAATGTTCCCTTGGTATCTGTAATTTTCTTGAATAGATCTCTAGTCTTTCCCAGTCTATTATTCTCCTCTGTTTCTTTGTACTGATCACCTTGGAAGGCTTTCTTATCTCTCCTTGCTATTCTTTGGAACTCTGCATTCACATGGATATACCTTTCTTTTTCTCTTTTGCCTTTCACTTCTCTTCTTTTCTCAGCTATTTGTAAGGCCTCCTCAGGCAACCATGTTGCCTTTTTCTTTTTCTTGAGGATAGTTTTGATCATCACCTCCTGTACAATGTTACAACCTCCATCCAAAGTTCTTGGGGCACTGATCTAATCTCTTGAAACTATTTGTCACTTCCATTGTATAATCATTAGGGATTTGATTTAGGTCATAGCTGAATGGCCTACTAGTTTACCCTACTTATTTCTATCTAAGTCTGAATCTTGCAATAAGGAGCTCATGATCTGAGCCACAGTCAGATCCAGGTCTTGTTCTTGCTAACTGTACAGAAATTCTCCAACTTCAGCTGCAAAGAATATAATAAACCTGATTTCGGTATTGACCATCTCGTGAATGTCCATGTGTAGAGTCGTCTCTTGTGTTGTTGGAAGAGGGTGTTTGCTATGACCAGTGCATTCTCTTGGCAAAACTCTGTTAGCCTTTGCCCTACTTCATTTTGTACTCCAAGCCAAACTTGCCTATTACTCCAGGTTTCTCTTGACCTCATACACTTGCATTCCAGTCCCTATGATGAAAAGGGCATTTTGTTGTTGTTGTTGTTCTTAGTTCTAGAAGGTCAAGTAGGTCTTTATAGATCCATTCAACTTCAGCTTCTTTGGCATTGGTGGTTGGGGCACAGACTTAGATTGCTGTGATATTGGATGGTTTGCCTTGGAAATGCAGAGATTATTCCGTCACTTTTGAGACTGCACGCAAGTACTTTATTTCAGACTCTTGTTGACTATGAGAGCTACTCCATTTCTTCTAAGGGATTCTTGCCCACAATAGTAGATATAATGGTCATCTGAATTAAATTCGCCCATTCCGGTCCATTTTAGTTCACTGATTCCTAAGATATCAGTGTTCACTCTTGCCATCTCTTGCTTGACCACTTCAAATTTACCTTGATTCATGAACCTAACATTCCAAGTTCCTATGTGATAATGTTCTTTACAGAATCGGACGTTACTTCCATCACCAGTCACATCCTCAACTGGACTTTGTTTTCACTTGGCTTAGCCTCTTCATTCTTTCTAGAACTATTTCTCCACTGTTCTCCAGTAGCACACTGTGCACCTATCAACGTGGAGTTCATCTTTCAGTGTCATAACTTTTTGCCTTTTCATACTGTTAATGGGGTTCTCAAAGCAAGAAAACTGAAGTGGTTTGCCCTTCCCTTATCCACTGGACCACATTTTGTCAGAACGCTTCACTATAACCCGTCCATTTTGCCAGAATGCTTCACTATAACCCATCCATCTTGGGTGACCTATACAGCATGGTTCCTTGAATTAGACAAGGCTGTGATCCATGTGATCAGTTTCTTAGTTTTCTGTGATTTTGGTTTTCATACTGTCTGCCCGCTGATGAATAAGGATAAGTCTTGTGGAAGCTTCCTAATGGGAGGGACTGACTGTGGAGGAATCTGGGTCTTGCTCTGACAGACAGGACCATACTCAGTAAATCTTTAATACAATTTTCTGTTGAGGGTGGGGTTGTGTTCCCTCTCTGTAGTTTGCCTCAGGCCAAACTATGGTAGGGGTAATGGTGGTAATGGTGACCTCCTTCAAAAGGACTTATGCCAGCATGTCCTGGTTCCCAGGACTGTTGAATCCAATGGCCCTGACCCCATGGCAGGCCACTGTCAACCCAGGCCTCTGCTAGAGACTCTGGGACACTCACAGGCAAGTCTGGTTCAGTCTCTTGTAGAGTCACACTCCATTCTCCTGGGTCCTGGTGTGCACAAGGTTTTGTTTGTGTCCTCTATGAGTTTGTTTCCCCAGTTCTCTGGAACCAAGACTGCCAGGAGAAATATCAATTACCTCAGATATGGAGATGACACCACCCTAATGGCAGAAAGCAAAGAGGAAATAAAGAGCCTCTTGATGAAGGTGGAAAAGGAGAGTGAAAAAGCTGGCTTTAAAACTCAACATTCAAAAAACAGAGATCATGACATCCAATCCCATCACTTCATGGCAAATAGATGGGAAAAAAATGGAAACAGTGACAGACTTCATTTTCTTGGTCTCCAAAAGTCACTGTGGACAGTGATTGCAGCCATGAAATTAAAAGAAGCTTTCTCCTTGGAGAAAAGCTATGACAAATATAGACAGCATATTTAAAAGCAGAAACATCACTTTGCCAATAAAGGTCCATATAATCAAAGCTACAGTTTTTCCAGTAGTTATGTACAGATGTAACAGTTGGACCATAAAGAAGGCTGAGCACTGAAGAATTGATGCTTTCAAATTGTGGTGCTGTAAAAGACTCTTGAGTGTCCCTTGGACAGCAAGGAGATGAAACTAGTCAATCCTAAAGGAAACCAGTCCTGAATATTCATTGGAAGGACTGATGCTGAAGTTGAAGCTCCAAACTTCTGGCCACCTGATGAGAAAAGCCAACTCAATGGAAAAGACCCTGATAGTGGGAAAGACTGAGGGCAGGAGAAGAATGGGGGCAACTGAGGATGAGATGGCTGGATGGCATCATCGACTCAATAGACATGAGTTTGAGCAAACTCCAGGAGATGGGGAAGGAAAGGGAAGCCTGGTTGCTGCAGTCCATGTGGTCACAAAGAATCAGACATGACTGAGCAACTGAACTATAACAGTTTTTGCTTTCTACACAAATTCATTTGTATATTTGTTCATATTGTACACATAAGTGATAATCATAATACTATTTGTTTTCTCTAACTACTTCATTAGTATGAAATTCATTAGGTCTAGCCATCTTGCTGCAAATGGCAGTATCACACTCTTCATGGCTGAGTAATATTCCATTATATATATGTATATGTGTGTATGTGTATGTATATACACAATGACATTTATCACTTCTCCTTAAATCAATCATCTGTTGATTGTCACTTGGGTTGTTTCCTTGTACCGGCTACTATAAATAGTGCTGTTATGAACACTGGGTGCATCTATCTTTTTGAATTATAGATTTCTTTAAATATATGCCCTGGAGTGGGATTACAGGATAATACAATAACTCCATTTTTACTTTTTTAAGGAAACGTCATACTGCTCTTCTTAATGGCTGTACCAAATTACATTCCAACAACTGTGTAGAAAGGTTCCTTTTTTTTTTTCTAGCATCATCTCCAGCATTTATTATTTGTAGACATTTTGATGGTAGCCTTTCTGACGAGTGTGAGGTGGTACCTCACTGTGGTTTTGATTTTATTTTCACTAATAATTAGCAATGCTGACAATCTTTTCATGTGCCTGTTGGCCATTTGTATGTCTTCTTTGGAAAAAATTATTGAGATCCTCTGTGCATTTTTTCATTTGATTGTTTCTTTTTTGATAGAGTTGTAGAAGCTGTTTATTTTTGATATTAACTACTTGTCAGTCACATCATTTGCAAATATTTTCTCCAATATCACAGTTTGTCTTTTTGTCTTGTTGTTTCCTTCACTGTGCAAAAAAAAAAAAAAAACACCTTTTCATTTAATTAGTTTCCATTTATTTTGCTTTTATTTCTTTTGCTTTCAGAGACTGGCCCAAGAAAATACTGCTATGATTTATGTGCCAGAAACGTTTTGTCTCTGTTTTCTTTTTGGAGTTTTATGGTGCCATCTATGATATTTATGGGCTTCCCTGGTGGTGCTAGTGGCAAAGAACCCGCCTGCCAATACAGGAGACGTTAAGAGACACAGTTCAATCCCTGGGTCAGGAAGATCCCTTGGGGAGGGCATGGCCCACTCCAGTATTCTTGCCTGAGGAATCCCATGGACAGAGGGGCCTGGCAGGCTATAGTCCATGTGATCATAATGAGTCAGATACAACTGAAGAGATTTAGCATACATGCATGTCTTATACTTAGGTTTTTGAACAATTTTGAGTTTACTTTTGAATATGGTGTGAGTATTCTAATTTCATTAACTCACTCAGCTGTCCAGCTTTCCCAATACCACTTGCTAAAGACACTATCTTTTCTCCATTGTATTCTTGCGTTCTTTGTTGTAGATTGACCATATGTGTGTGTGTTTATTTCTGTGATCTGTATTCTGTTTCATTGATCTATATGTCTGTTTTTGTGCCAATACCATGCTGTTTTGATTACTGTAGCTTTGGTTATGCCTCCTGCTTTGTGCCTTTCCTGAGGACTGCTTTGGCAATTCTGGATATTTGTGGTTACATGTAAACTTTAGGATTATTTGTTTAGTTCTGAGAAAAATGCTATGTATATTTTCAGAGGGATCACATTAAAACTGTAGATTGTTTTGGATAGCATGGCCATTTTAACAATATTAATTCTTCCAATCAAAAATATCTTTATTTCTTTGAATCATTTTCAATTTCCTTTAACAATGTTTTATAATTTTCAGCACATATAGATCTTCAGCTCCTCAGTTAAGCATATTCCTAGGTATTTTCTGTTGGGATTTTAAACAGGATTAATTCACTCACTCATTCTGATATTGTATTGCTAGTATAAAGGAATGCACAGAACTCTATATATGAATCATATCGTGCTACCTGGCTGAATTAATTTGTTACTTCAAACAGTTTTTGCATGGAGTCTTTATGGTTCTCTATATGCAGAGCATCCTATCATCTGGAAATAGTCACCTCTTCCCATCCAAACTGAATATTTTATATTTCTTTTTTTTTTTTTTTTTGGCCTGATTGCTGTGGCTAGGACTTCCAATTCTACTATAAATAGAAGTGGAAATTGTGCATCTTTGTCTTTTCCTAAATTTATCAGGAGGCTTTCAGCTTTTCACCACTAAGTATTAATGTTTCCTATGGGATTGTCATAAATAGCTTTTTTTATGTTGAGATATGTTCGTGCTATACCTACTTTGGTGAAAGTTACCAGGAATGGACGTTGAATTTCATCAGATGCTCTTTATGTGTCTATTGAGATGATTATATAATCAATCCATGTGCTGTATCACATGGATTTATTTCCATCCATTGAACCATCCTTTTGGCACAGAAATGAACCCAACTTGACTGTGGTACCTCAGGCTTTGTATAATTGATAGATTTGGTTTTCTGATATTTTGTTCAGGATTTTTGCATATATATTCATCAAAGATATCAGTCTTTTATTTTTTGTAATGTATCAGGTTAATGGCTTCCCCAGGTGAATTTGAGAGTGTTCTCTCCTCTTCAATCTTTTTGAATAGTTTGAATGGGATACAAATAAGTTCCTTGTATCTTTTATAGGATTTTCCACTGAAGCTGTCCAGTCCTGGAATTTCGTTGGCAGGGAGATTTTGGTACAGACTCTATTTCACTTCTAGTGATTAGCCTATTCAAATTATCTGTTCCTTGTTAACACAATTATGGCAGGCTGGATGTTTCCACAAACTTGCCTATTTCATCTAAGTTTTCCATTTTGTTGACATAACTGTTCATAATATTTTCTTCTTGTATTTTATATTTCTGCAGTATTGGTTGTTATCTCTCTTCTTTCATTTCTTATTTTGCTTATTTTTGTGCTCTCTCTTTTCTTCTTGGTGAGCCTGGCCAAAGATTTGTCTATTTTGTTTATCCTTTCAAAATCAGATCTCAGTTTTATTGATCTTTTTCTATTTATCTTAATCTCTATTTTACTTATTTCCTCTCTCATCTTTATTCTTCCTTCCTTCTACTGCTTTGGGGGTTTTGTTCTTATTCTATTTTTTTAGATGGTAGGTTAGGTTTTTTTATTTGAGAATTTTCTCTTTTTTCTGAAGGAAGGCCTGTATTGCTATAAACTTCCCTCTTAGATTAACTTTTGCTACATCCCACAGATTTTTATAAGGTTATGCTTTTATTGCCTTTTGTCTCAAGGCATTTTCTGATTTTCACTTTGATTTCATCAATGACCTACTGGCCTTTTGTGTGTTTTTTTAGTAGCAGATTGTTAGTTTCCATGTAATAGCTTTACTTCTCATTTTTCTTTCTGTGGTTGATTTCTAGTTTCATAATATTGTGGTTAGAAAAGATACTTGAAATAATTTCTACCCTCTTAAATATGTTGAGACATCTTTTGTGACCTAGTATATAGTCTAACCTAGAAAGTTTTCCATGTGAGCTTGAAAGAAAAATGTATTCTGTTTTATTCAGATGTCCTATAGATATCAATGGTCCACTGTGTCATCTAGGATGGGTGTTGCCTTTCTGATTTTCTGTCTGCAAGATCTTTCCATCAATGAGACAGAAGTGTAAAAAGTTTCCTACTATTAATCTATAATAATAGTCAATTCCTATCTTAACATCTCTCAGTATTTGTTTTATATATTTAGGTGCATATATATTAACAAGTATCATATCCTCTTTCAGTACTGATCCTTTTATCATTATATAATTCCCTTGTCTTCTGTTATAGACTTGGTTTGAAAGACTATTTTCTGTAATATGACTATTGCCACCCTCATTTTCTTATCATTTCTATTTGCATAAAATGTTTTTCCATCCCCTCACTTTCAGTCACTTTGTGCCGTTATCCCTTGAGTCTCTTGTATCTTGCATTATAGGTTCTTGTTTTCTCATTCAACCTGTCTTATCTATGACATTTGATAAGAACATTTAGTACACTAACAATGAAAGTAATTATTGATAGGTATGTATTTATTGTCATCTTAAACCTTGTTTTCAGTTGATTTGGTAGTTATTTATTCATTTCTTCTTTATGTTTTTCCTTTTGTGGTTGGAAGGTCTTCTTTTGTATTATGGTTGAGTTCCTTTCTGATTTTTTTGTATAATTATTCTGTTTCTGATTTGTGGTTACCATATTACCATGGACTATATCTACTTGCTTTAGCCTTATAGTCATACAGTTCAAACACATTCTAAAAAATTTACACTTTTTACTCCTCTCTCCCACATTTTATGATTTCAACATCCTATTTACATCTTCATGTTTATCCTTTTGCTGTTAATTTTATTTATAATCACTTTTATAATTTTTTTAGTTTTGTTTTTTTGTACTATACAAACTATGTACTGGCTTATTTAAGTGATATTCAATCCTTTTATATATTTTCCTTTCCAACTGTGATTTTCCCTTTCCTATAGAATCTTTTTTTATATTTAAAGATGATCTTTCAAATATTTCTTTTAGATTAGATTTGTGTGTGTGTTAGTCACTCAGTCCTGTCTGACTCTTGGTGATCCCATGGACTGTAGCCCACCCAGCTCCTCCATTTTTCACAGAATTAAAACAAATAACTCTTTAAATTTCTATAAAAACACTAAAGACTCCAAATACCAAAAGCAATCTTAAGAAAGGAGAAAAAACCTGGAAGTATCATGCACCCTGATTTCAAACTCTATTACCGAGCTACAATAATCAAACAGGGTATTGGCATAAAAAAGAAACACATGGAAACCAACTGACTAGAACAGAATGCAGAAATAAACCTACTCATGTATGGTAAATTAATTTTTGAGAATGGAGTCAAGAATATACAATAGGGGAAAGACAAATTCACTCAATAAATGGTGCTCGGAAAACTGGACAGGAACATGCAAAAAAAATGAAACTAGACCACTATCTTACAACACACAAAACTTAAAACAGATTAGACACCTGAATGAAAGACCTGAAACCAAAAACCTACTAGAAGAAATCATAGGCGGTATGCACCTTGCCATTGGTCTTGGCAATAATTTTTTTATTTTGACACCAAAAGCAAAGATCATTAACAAGAGCAAAAATTAATAAATGGAGCTTCCTCAAACTAAAAAGCTTTGCATAGCAAAGGAAACCATCCACAAAAATGAAAAGGCAACCTACTGAATGGGAGAAGGAATTTGCAAATCATATATATGATGGGTTAATATCCAAAATATATAAAGTACTCACACAGCTCAATAGCAAAAAAGCAAACAATCCAATTAAAAACTGGGCAGAGGACATGAATAGCAATATTTTCCAAGTAAGACACACAAAAGGCCAAGAGGAATATGAAAAGGAATCAGGGAAATGCAAATCAAAACTACAGCGAGCTATCACCTCAAACTAGTTAGCATGGTAAAATTAATATAAAAAAGACAAGAGAAAACAACTAGAGGTGAGTACACAGACAAAAGGGAACCCTTGTGCACTGTTGGTAAGAACGTAAATTGGTGCAGCTACTATGGAATACAGTATGAAAGTCCTTCAAAATATTGAAATAAAACTATGGTATAATCTGGCAATCCCACTTCTGGGTATTTATCCAAAAACACTAACTGGAAAAGATATATGCATCCCCATGTTCACTAGCAACTTAGAAGGTAAAGAATCTGCCTGCAATGCCAGGGACCTGGGTTCAGTCCCTGGGTTGAGAATATCCTCTGGAGAGGGAAATGGCTACCCACTCCAATATTCTGTCCTGGAGAATTCCACCAAGAAAGGAGCCTGTTGGGCTACAGTCCATGGGGTTGCAAAGAGTCAGACACAACTGAGTGACTTTCACTTTCACATGTTCACTGCAGGACTAATTACAGTAGGCAAGAAATAGAAAACGTTAAGTATTCAAGGACAGTTGAAAAAAGAAAATGTGGTATGTTTATACAATGAAATATTATTCAACTATAAAAAGAGTGAAATGGACAAGATGAATGGATTTTGATGGCATTATACTAAAACAGATTAAAACAAATACCATATAATCTCACTTATATGTGGAATTAAAAAAAAAATCAAGCTCATAGATACAGAGAACAGATTCGTGATCGCCAGGGTCAATTGTTGGGAGTGGGAGAAATGGGTAAACGTAATCAAAAGGTACAAACTTTCAGAACTTACAGAAAATAAAAAAGTCATGGGAATATAATGTACAGCATGGTTACTAGACTTAATATTTTATCACATAATTGAAAGTTGCTTATATACTAAATATTAAAAGTTCTCATCACAAGGGAAAACAATTTTGTGTCTATGTATGGCAATGGATGTTAATTAAACTTACTGTGGTGATCATGTCGTGGTATCTATAAACATAAAATAATTATGTTGTACTCTTGATATTAATTGTACCTGAGTTATAAAGTCAATTATATAACTCCATTTAAAAGGAAATTAAAATGATAAAAGATATTTCTGAAAAAGAAACAATTATAAAAAAACTAAATCGGCCCAGAGGTAGGTAGTAACAGCCACCTATGTTCTGATTTGCAAGATTTACAAAAATTGATGATTTTTCTTATGGATCTATTGTTGGTGTATAGTCACTAAGTCGCACCTGACTCTTTCATGACCCCACAGACTGTAGCCCGCCAGATTCCTCCATCCAAGGGATTTCCCAGGCAAGAATAATGTAGTAGGTTGACATTTCTTTCACCAGGCTATCTCCCCAATCCAAAGGTTGAACCTGTGTCTCCCGCAGTGCATGTGGATTCTTTTACCATTGAGCCACCACGGAAGTCCTTTCTTATGGAGAAACAGAAAGAAAAAAAAAAGCTTACAGACAAAATAATAAAATATAAAATACCATATAGAAACAGTTGAAAAATTTAAGGAGAAAATGTTGTGATCCAAGTATATTCTGGCTAGTCTTTCAGGAGTAAGCATGTAAAAGACATTGTTGAACAAGAAATATGTCAGAAAATAAATCACCAATTTACTAATTTTGAAACAATTTCTAAACTAACTCCACAATTAACAACAGCAAAACCTTTAGAGGTGCAAATACCAGACCACTTTACCTGTCTCCTGAGACACTTGTATGCAGGGCAAGGAACGACAGCTGGAACCTTATATGGAACAACTGACTGGTTCAAAATTGGGAAAGGAGTAAGACAAGGCTGTATCTTGTCACTCTGTTTATTTAACTTATATGCAGAGTACATTATGCAAAATGCTGGGCTGAATGAATCATGGGCTGGAATCAAGACTTCGGGGAGAAATATCAACAAACCTCAGAAATGAAGATATCACTCTAATGGCAGAAAATGCGGAGGAACTATAAGAGTGTCAATGAGGGTGAAAGAGGAGAGTGAAAAAGCTGGCTTAAAACTCAACATTCAGAAAACTAAGATCTGGTCCCATCACTTCATGGCAAATAGCAGGGGGAAAAGTGGAAGCAGTGACATATTTTATTTTCTCGAGTTTCCAAATCACTGCTGATGGTGACTGATACCATGAAATTCAAAGATGCTTGCTCCCTGGAAGGAAAGCTATGACAAATCTAGACAGCATATTAAAAAGCAGAGATAAAACTTTGCCAACAAAGGTCCATATAGTCAAAGCTACAGTTTTTCCACTAGTAATGAAAGGATGTGAGAGTTGGACCATAAAGAAGGCTGAGCACCAAAGAACTGATGCTTTTGAATTGTGGTACTAGAGAAGTCCCTTGAGAGTCCCTTGGACTGCAAGGAGATCAAACTAGTCAATTATAAAGGAAATCAACCTTGAATTTTCTTGGAAGGACTGAAGCTAAAGCTCCAATCCTTTGGCCACCTGATGCAAAACGCCAACTAATTGGGAAAGACTCTTATACTGGGAAGATTGAACGCAAAATGAGAAGAGGGAGGCAAAGGATGAATGGTTAGATAGCATCACCAACTCAATGGACATGAATTTGAGCAAACCCTGGCAGACAGTGAAGGACAGGGAAGCCTGGCATGCTGCAACTTAGCAACTGAACAACAACAACAATGGCAGCTCAGGAGATCTGACCCTCACTTAGTCTAGACTACAGAAATATACCTGAATAAGTATGCCACCGAGTGCTCACT
Source organism: Redunca redunca (assembly GCA_006410935.1). Taxonomy (NCBI): domain Eukaryota; kingdom Metazoa; phylum Chordata; class Mammalia; order Artiodactyla; family Bovidae; genus Redunca; species Redunca redunca. Next base: position 376,569 of record SJYQ01002974.1, read on the forward strand.
TAATCATTCTTTCTATGGCTCATCTCTGTCACCAGTTCTAAACAACACATTTATTCAGCTACATAGAAAGAATTATGGAGTTTGTCTGATAACCACTTCAAAGCATTAACTGCTCTTTCCCTGTGCCAACACATGGTAACAATTGCTAAACATTTTATGTGGTTAGAACACTAAGCTTGAATAAGTATTAAACTAAAATTTCTGCTTTTTAAAAAAATGTTCAATCAGGCATAGATTCATAGAACAACATAATGTCCATCTATTACCCAAGATCTCTATTAATGATTTCCTGTGTCTCTAAAAAGTAGCCTGAATGACCCTGACTTTTGAGTTTTTTAAAGTAGTAAAAATCACATAAGCCACCCACCAAGAGATATTATCTTTCCCAACCTCTTCTAATATTATCTATCTAGATCATATGTATATCCCTATGCTGTTTACACTCAAAAATTAATGTAAGTGGTAAAATATTAACCAAATAAAAGTGCAGAGGAAAGGAGCACAATTTTTTAAGCTCTCCAATGACATACACCTACTTCCTCAGATTCTTCAATGATAATCCATGCTAATCATGGGAGTTTCTATTATAAATTTCTAAATTTTGATGGGTAACATAGTCAACTTTGCTTTCACTCCCTGTTATTTCAGCACTATAAAATAGGGAATTATCTACTACATGTACATTTTTTGCAGTTATTGTCCAAGAAACAGAAAATGGAAGTTTGTTAAAGAACAATGGTAAGAATTAGAGTCACACTAACATTAAACAAAGAGTCTGCTTTTAGGAGCTCAAGTTCTGTATCATTTTATAAGGAAGCTAAACCTCACGAATGATAAATGAAAATGGAGTGAAGGAGAGGGAAGATCCTTCCATTCTGTCTGGCATAGAGTCAAGATTATTTTATTAAATATAACCAACTTCATGTTTTGTTCTTCAGTATATCAGGAATATACACATAACTTTAGTATCATTTGGCTGGTTCTTTGAAATTGTAGGAGCACGCCACAGTGAAACATATATCAATGTTTTGCAATGCTTTTTTTTCTTATAGGGTCTAAAGACAGTAGATGAATCCTTAACATTTATAAAAGGCGATAAGCAAGACACCAGACTAACAAGTGATATGTGAACTAAGTCACATCAGTCGTGTCCGACTCTGTGTGACCCCATAGATGGCAGCCCACCAGGCTCCCTCATCCCTGGGATTCTCCAGGCAAGAACACTGGAGTGGGTTGCCAATTCCTTCTCCAAATGACAAGCTAGAAGACTATGAAAAGAGCTAGCTTTAGAAAGAGGTTCATTTAAATTAACCCCGTATTACTTTCCATGGCTTATAAACATCTTTTCACTCTACTTGTACAACTAATGGCAGCTCTGACTCAGTAGTCAAACACAGTTTGATACAAGTTACGTGGCATTAACTCTGAAATTGTCTTATTTCTATTCCGGCAGCTGTGTGACAATGACACAGCCAGAAAAGGAGTGGTGATTTCCACTTCCTTGACAAAAGATCAAAAGATAAGGTGAGATGACTTTTACCCCTGCTGCTACTCACATTTTACTTTAATAATTTAATAGTAAAAATACCTAGCTCATTCTTAGCCTTTTTGAACTGCATTTCACAAAACCCCTTATCTATAAGTATGCCAATATCATATTTCAATGGGCTAATATTTATTTAAAGTCAACCCCCTTCAACAGAAGGCAGATTAGGTAGAAGGGACAGATGTAGAAGGATGACTGAGTAGATGACCAGAAAAGAGACATATAGTTAAATATCATTTAAATCCAGTTTCAAATGACTAATTTCAATTTGATGAAAATTTTTATATAAGTAACTTTAAATGCAAAAGAATTAAAAAACTTCCTTTTATTAACATTTGTCTTGGAAAAGTTGGAAAAGATCCCCCAAGTCCTGAAGTTTCTTTTCTTCAGTTATGTCTCAACTTTAAGCCTGTGTTTTTCTTCATACTTATGGGAGGGGATCAGACACATGAGAAGGGAAATTCTCATGTATAACTAGTTTCTTTGGAAATGCAAAGTTGAAAGAGAAAATATGACAGTAATTTGGCCATCTCCAATCTTCTAATTAACATCAGAACTTCTGTGCTAAATGACAACTGACTTCTTGCCAGCAACAATGGAAACTGAAAGACAGTAAGATGGTATTTTCAGTGTGCTGAGAGAATACAATTAATCTATGTTTCTACCCCAACAGACAAAAATTAACTTTCAAAAACAAAGGGGAGAGGGGCTTGGATGAAGGTAGTCAAAAGGTTCAAACTTCCAATTATAAGTACCAGGGATGGAGCATTCAACATAATAAATATAATTAACAGTTATAAATGAAAGCTGTTAAGAAAATAAATCCTAAGATTTTTCATTACAAGGAAATTATTTTTTCTATTTCTTTAATTCTGTATCTATACAAGATGTTCATTAAACTTATTGTGGTAATCATTTCATGATGTATGTCAAATCATTACACTGTACACCTTAAACTTATACAGAGATGTGTGTCAATTATAGCTCAAGAAAACTAGAAGAAGAAAAAAGTGATAATGACTTTATAGCAACAACAACAACAAAAAAAAACTACCTAAGGAGAGTCTCATAGTGATTACTCGTATCTACTTCTCTCCAACCAAGAATAAGGGAAGATTCCCCTGCCCTGTGCATGACAGACTGGAAAGCTGTGAGCTGAAGGAATACACATTCATTTAACTCCCAGTACAGACCCTCCAGCATTCTCTTCACCTACAACACCTACTAGGAAGCCCATGCATTTCAGATAGTACCACTGACGGTGTAGCCTCCATCAGCCTGGGTCCATGAAAGACTGTGAGAAACAGTTTGACATACTATATGTGTTGACTGAGAATAAAAGTTTATTATGTTAACTTTTAAAAAAATAAAAGCAAAATTCCAAAATAAGAAAATTCTAGAAATGTATTTCTTTGGGGACCCAATTCAGTGAGGGGGCTCCCCACAACAGAAAGAAACTCTTGAACATCAGTAGGGTGTCTCAGAAATCAACTCAGTTCTAAAACCACCTGCTCAGAGACAGCAAGCATCAGCTTCTACAGGTTGAGGGCTCAGTCCTATAAGACTGGCCCCTGCACACACCTCCAGTTTCAAATGCCAGTTGTAAGAACAGGCTGTGTTTCTGATCAACTGACTACAAACTGGAATTTCCAGTGACTCCCTTCAACTCAGAATGCCAACTGTACCTCTGACTGACTAGCGATAAATCAGAGATTCCTATGATTTTCTCCTTGGGTTTGATTCGTTTGCTAGAGCAGCACATAAAACTCAAAGAAAAATTTTACTTATTAGATCACCAGTTTATTATAAAAGGTTATAACACAGGAAGAGCCAGATCAAGGAGATACAGAGCTCAAGGAATGGAGTAAGGATGCAAAGCTTCCATGCCCTCTCCAGGAGCCACTCTCCCAGAACCTCCACATGTTCCCTAACCTGGAAGCTCTCTGAACCTTACCCTTCTGGGGTTTTAATGGAAGATTCATTTCATAGGCATGGCTGATTGGTGAATGAATTATCCCCTTCTCAAAGGTCAGGATGTAGAACTGAAAGTTCCAACCTTCTAATCACAAGGTTGGGTCCACTGACAACCAGCCCCATCCTTAAGTGCTTTCCAAAAATCACCTCCTTAACATAAAAAATGACACACTTATTACTCTCAATACTTAGGAAATTCCAACAGTTTTCAAGTTGTGATACAAGAACTGTGGATGAAGACCAAATATATATGAGAAATATATCTTGGTCACCTGAATAACCAAATATATATTTCCTATGAATTATAATATCACAGTATTCAGACAGTGATTTCAAATAAATGGTTCAAGAAAAATCATGAATGAAGAGCATAGAAAGTGGTAAATACACATGAACATCTAAAGAATTAAACAAACAAACAAAAACCCATTAACAGTATTTTGTGATGTATAGATTCAATCTCAGGAAGAAAATCAAAATACATGAAAACACAGAATTAAAGTTGGGAGGAGGTTAAAAGGAGTTAATGTGCTGTTTCATGCTAGGTCACTTCAGTCATGTCCGACTCTTCGCGATTCTATGGCCTGTAGCCTGCCAAGTTACTGGGTCCATGGGATTCTCCAGACAAGAATACTGGAGTGGGTTGCCATGCCCTCTTCCCAACCCAGGGATCGAACCCATGTCTCCTATGTCTCCTGCATTGGAGGCAGGTTGTTTACCACTAGCGCCACCTGGTTAAGTTGTTTATATTATGCAAGAGGAAGATAAAGACACTGTGTAACTTCAGACTTTATTACATTAAATATGGATTTCAATGGCAAGTACTAAAAAATATATGCAAATAAAATACCACCTCCAAACTAGTTGAGAAAAAATTGCATGAGTGAAAAATACAAATATAGGGCAATTCAAATAGGAGAGAAAATAGTGCAAATAAGTTGGGGGTGCAAACACAGATATAAATACAACTATATCAATAAGTATAATATGTGTAAAATTATCAAATGTACCAGATAAGAAAAGCAATTAGCCTGGATTTAAAGCAATCTGTCTGAATTTAAAATTTATACTTCATTTTTATGCTAAAAAACACAAGTTAAAAGGATTAAGATTAAGATTGAGAACATAAGATAAACAAGGAAAAGTTTAAACAAAACAAAGCTGAAGTAGCCATATTCATCCAGACAAATAAACATTAAAGCAAAAAGTATTACTAAGATCAAACAGGTCACTCACTTGCTAATGATAAAGGCTTCACCTGTTAAACTGTATATAATCTTATATAGTTTCAAAATACAGACAACAAAAGATGATAGAAATACATAAAGAATTGACAAATCTACAGTCATGGATTTGGATCATGGAAAAAAAAGGGGGATTCCAGGAAAACATCTACTTCTGCTTCACTGACTACACTAAATCCTTTGACTGTGTGGACCACAACAAACTGTCGGAAATTATTAGAGATCAGAATACCCAATCGGCTTACTTGCCTCCTAAGAAACTTGTATGCAGCTCAAGAAGCAACAGTTGGAACTGAACACAGAACAACAAACATGTTCAAAACTGGGAAAGGAGTATGTCAAGGTATTATAATGTCATCCTGTTTATTTAATTTACACGCAGAGCACATCATGCAAAACGCTCGACTGGATGAATCTCAGGCTGGAACTAAGATTGCTGAGGGAAATAGCAACAACCTCAGATATGCAGGTGATACCACCCTAACAGCAGAAAGCAAAGACGAACTAAAGAGCCTGTTGATGAAGATAAAAGAGGAGAGTGAAAAAGCTGGCTTAAAACTCAACATTCAAGAAATGAAGATCATGGCAACCAGTCCCATCACTTCATGGCAAATAGAAGGGAAAAAATGGAAACAGTGACAGATTTTATTTTGTTGGGCTTCACTATCACTACAGAAGGTGACTGCAGCCATGAAATTAAAAGACACTTGCCCCTTGAAAGGAAGGCTATGGCAAACCTAGACAGAGTATTAAAAAGCAGAGACACCACATTGTCAACAAAGGTCCATATACTCAAAGCTATAATCTTTCCAGTAATCATGTATGGATGTGAGAGCTGAACCATAAAGAAGGCTGAGCAATGAAGAGTTGATGCTTTTGAACTGTGGTATTGGAGAAGGCTCTTGAGAGTCCCTTGGACAGCAAGGAGATCAAACCATTCAATCCTAAAGGAAATCAACCCTGAATATTCACTGGAAGGACCAATGCTAAAGCTCCAATCCTTTACTACCTGATGGGAAGAGCCAGCTCATTGGAAAAGACTCTTCTGATGAGGGGAAAGACAGAAGGCAGAAGGAGAAGGGGATAACAAAGGATGAGATGGTTAGACGGCATCACCGACTCAGTGGACAAAAGTTGGAGCAAACTCCGAGAGATAGTGAAGAACAGGGAAGTCTGGTGTGCTGCAGTCCATGTGGTCACAAAGAGTTGGACGCGACTAAGCAACTGAACAACCAACTTTCAAGAAACAAATTGTGTTGGGAGATTATCACTGTGAATCTCTTGGGGTTTGCATGTTTTACAAACAGGCACTGACTGGTTTGTTTCATACTATCTTTTCAAGGATGTTTAGTACAGCAAACAGTGTTGTAACACAGGAGAGAGTATCTCTGTTCAGAGCAAAAGTAGTTTTGAATACAGTATTAAAGATATATATGGTATCTCCCACCAAAGCAGAAGGCAGGCATGATTACTGCCCATTACAAAGTTTGAATTCTTTAAGTTCAGGGATACTCTCCCGCATCACAATCCACTATGTGGATTCTGTGTTCCACAGATTATGGATTATGTGTTCTCTTCACATCACCATGCAGGAATTGGGGCTCAGAGCATAGGTAAAATTGCTGATTCTCTGGGTATTGCAGTGAATAAAACCTGTCATTCATTTCTGACCCAGGAAACTCATGTTTCCTATCAGAAATCATAAAATTATGGCAGGTTAATTTTCAGCTTACCAGTAGAATAAAACCTCACACACTTCACAGATATTGATATGCTTAAACCTAAAAGGCCAGTGGAAGTGCTGTACCACAAATGAGCAGATGGGAAAAAAGAATCCTAATTGCCACCCTGCCTACGTCTAGAGAGTATCATACCATACTGCTAACCTGCAAAAAGATCATAATTCCAAGTAGTTTCACACCATTGTAAAGTCAGGGAGGAAAAAAGACTTTTAAGGAGAAAATTATATGTCTTTATTTTTACCTTAAAGAATATCTCAATATTAATGGATAAATCATGTTCATGGATTAGAATGTTAAAGATGGTAATTCTTTCCAGGTTGACACACGATTCAAAACATTCCTAATCAAAATTCCAACAAGCCTGTGGGTCATTTTTTAACTTGACAAGCTAAAAATAAAATAGAAATTTCCAAGTTGACAATTTAATGGCAATCAAGAAACCAAGAATTGTCACTATACTAGAGAAAAAATAAAAGACGTGTCCTCTAATGTGTTAAGATTTACTATAATGCTGTGTGAACGACATAGTATATATAGACCAACAGAACAGAACACTCAGAATGAGACACACTCACACATCAATGCTTGATATATACTGGTGGTGGTGGTGGTGGTTTAGTTGCTAAGTCGTGTCTGATTCTTGCAACCCCATGCATTGGGAACCTACCAGACTCATCTGTCCATGGGATTCTCCAGGTAAGAATACTGGAATGGGATGCCATTTCCTTCTCCAAGGGATCTTCTCGACCCAGGAATCAAACCCAGGTCTCCTGTATTGCAGGCAGATTCTCTACTGACTGAGCTTCAGGGGAAGCCCTGATATATAAGTCCCCTATCTATGAATGACTTCTGTTCCAAGAGCACGTTCATAAGTCCAACAAAGTTAGACTAGGTACCCAACTAACACAATCAGCTGTATAATACAGTACTTTATTACAATAGGTTTATAGTACTTTCCACACAAATAATACATAAAAACAAACAAAATAAAGAAAACATTTTTAATTTTAGAGTACAGTAGCTTTACAAGTACAGTATAAAAACAGCTGGCACAACGTAGGCATACCAGTGGCAACCCACTCCAGTACTATTGCCTGGAAAATCCCATGGATGGAGGAGGCTAGTAGGCTACAGTCCATGGGGTCACAAAGAGTCAGACACGACTGAGCGACTACACTTCACTTCACTTCGCTACAGAAATCCTGGGCTTGAAATAAAGACACTGTACTACTTTACTATATAAAGTATAGTATATATTCTGTTCAGTTCAGCCACACAGTCGTGTCCAACTTTGTGACCCCCATGAATCGCAGCACGCCAGGCCTCCCTGTCCATCACAACTCCTAGAGTTCACTCAAACTCATGTCCACGGAGTCAGTGATCCCATCCAGCCATCTCATTCTCTGTCGTCCCCTTCTCCTCCGGCCCCCAACCTCTCGCAGCATCAAGGTCTTTTCCAATGAGTCAACTCTTCGCATGAGGTGGCCAAAGGACTGGAGTTTCAGCTTTAGCATCTCCTTCCAAGAAATCCCAGGGCTGATCTCCTTCAGAATGGACTGGTTGGATCTCCTTGCAGTCCAAGGGACTCTCAAGAGTCTTTTCCAACACCACAGATCAAAAGCATCAATTCTTCAGCATTCAGCTTTCTTCACAGTCCAACTATGACATCCATACATGACCACTGGAAAAAGCATAGCCTTGACTAGATGGACCTTTGTTGGCAAAGTAATGTCTCTGCTTTTTAATATGCTATCTAGGTTGGTCATAACTTTCCTTCCAAATAGTAAGCGTCTTTTAATTTCATGGCTGCAATCACCATCTGTATTGATTTTGGAGTCCCAAAAAAATAAAGTCGGACACGGTTTCCACTGTTTCCCCATCTATTTCCCATGAAGTGATGGGACCAGATGCCATGATCTTCGTTTTCTCAATGTTGAGCTTTAAGCCAACTTTTTCACTCTCCTCTTTCACTTTCATCAAGAGGCTTTTTAGTTCCTCTTCACTTTCTGCCATAAAGGTGGTATCATCTGCATATTTATATTTCTCCTGGCAATCGTGATTCCAGCTTGTGATTCTCCCAGTCAAGCATTTCTCATGATGTACATAAGGTAAATAAGCAGGGTGACAATATACAGCCTTGATGTACTCCTTTTCCTATTTGGAACCAGACTATTGTTCCATGTCCAGTTCCAACAGTTGCTTCCTGACCTGCATACAGCATTCTAAGAGGCAGGTCAGGTGGTCTGGTATTCCCATCTCTTGAAGAATTTTCCACAGTTCATTGTGATCCACACAGTCAAAAGCTTTGCCATAATCAATAAAGCAGAAATAGATATTTTTCTGGAACTCTATTGCTTTTTCCATGATCCAGTTGATGTTGGCAATTTGATCTCTGGTTCCTCTGCCTTTTCTAAATCCAGCTTGAACATCAGGAAGTTCATGGTTCACGTATTGCTGAAGCCTGGCTTGGAGAATTTTGAGCATTACTTTACTAGTGTGTGAGATGAGTACAATTGTGTGGTAGTTTGAGCATTCTTTTGCATTGCCTTTCTTTGGGATTGGAATGAAAACTGACCTTTTCCAGTCCTGTGACCACTGCTGAGTTTTTCAAATTTGCTGGCATATTGAGTGCAGCACTTTCACAGCATCATCTTTCAAGATCTGCAATAGCTCAACTGGAATTCCATCACCTCCACTAGCTTTGCTCATAGTGATGCTTTCTAAGGCCCACTGGGCTTCACATTCAAGGATGTCTGGCTCTAGTTGACTGATCACACCATCGTGATTATCTGGGTCATGAAGATCTTTTTTTGTACAGTTCTTCTGTGTATTCTTGCCACCTCTTCTTAATATCTTCTGCTTCTGTTAGGTCCATACCATTTCTGTCCTTTATCGAGCCCATCATTGCATGAAATGTTCCCTCGGTATCTCTAATTTTCTTGAAGAGATCTCTAGTCTTTCCGATTCTGTTGTTTTCCTCTATTTCTTTGCACTAATCACTGAGGAAAGCTTTCTTATCTCTCCTTGCTATTCTTCGGAACTCTGCATTTAAATGGGAACATTTTTCCTTTTCTCCTTTTTCACTACTCTTCTTTTCACAGCTATTTGTAAGGCCTTCTCAGACAGCCATTTTGCTTTTTTACATTTCTTTTCCATGGGGATGGTCTTGACCCCTGTCTCCTGTACAATGTCACAAACCTCCATCCATAGTTCTTCAGGCACTCTGTCTATCAGATCTAATCACTTGAATCTGTTTGCCACTTCTACTGTATAATCATTAGGGATTTGATTCAGGTCATACCTGAATGGTCTAGCGGTTTTCCCTTTCTTCAATTTGAGCCTGAATTTGGCAATCAGGACTTCATGATCTGAGCCACAGCCAGCTCCCAGTCTTGTTTTTGCTGACTGTATAGAGCTTCTCCATCTTTGGCTGCAAAGAATAGAATCAACCTGATTTCGGTGTTGACCATCTGGTGATGTCCATGTGTAGAGCCTTCTCTTGCATTGTTGGAAGAGGGTGTTTGCTATGACCAGTGCATTCTCTTGGCAAAACTCTATTAGTCTTTTCCCTGCTTCATTCCATATTTCAAGGCCAAATTTGCCTGTTACTCCAGGTGTTTCTTGACTTCCTACTTTTGCATTCCAGTCCCCTATAATGGAAAGGACATCTATTATTGGTTGTTAGTTCTATAAAGTCTTGTAAGTCTTCATAGAACCATTCAACTTCAGCTTCTTCAGTTACTGGTTGGGGCATAGGCTTGGATCACCGTGATACTGAATGGTTTGCCTTGGAAATGAACAGAGATCATTCTGTCTCTTTTGAGATTGCATCCAAGTACTGCATTTCGGACTCTTTTGTTGACCATGATGGCTACTCCACTTCTTCTAAGGGATTCCTGCCCACAGTAGTAGATATAATGGTCATCTGAGGTAAATTCACCCATTCCAGTCCATTTTAGTTTGCTGATTCCTAGAATTTCGACGTTCATTCTTGCCATCTCCTGTCTGACCACTTCCAATTTGCCTTGATTCATGGACCAAACATTCCATGTTCCTATGCAATATTGCTCTTTACAGCATTGGACCTTGCTTCTATCACCAGTCACATGCACTATGTTATTATATACCAATATATATGTATACTATATCAGTATGTAGTATACTATTTGTATGTAGTATACTATATAGTAATATATCAGTATATTTTATAGCAATATATTAGTATATATTATGTGTTTGTGTGTTAGTCACTCAGTCTTGTCTGACTCTTTGTGACCCCATGACTGTAGTCCACCGGGCTTCTCTGTCCATGGAATTCCCCAGGCAAGAATAGTGTAGTATGTTGCCATTCCCTTCTCCAGGGGATCTTCTCAACCCAGGGATAGAACCCAGGTCTCCTACAGTGAAGGCAAATTCTTTGCCATCTGAGCCACCACAGAACCCCTAGTATATATTAGTATACACCAATTATTAGTATACACCAAAACAGTATACTATATATTAACATAGTATAATATATTACTATACTGTACTACTTTACTATACAGTAAAGTACACAAAAGCACAACTACTTGTAGAGGATGCACACCTCTGACAATGTACACCAGGCACGTGAACTAACTTACGTGATTGGACATGCAAGCACATGTATGTAGGTTTGTGTGTAGGGGACTTACTGTAAATCAGAGGAGGTACTGTAAGTCAAGGGGAAAAGATGGACTTTTGGACCTTTTACCAAATCATGGTGAGATAACTGGCCATTCACATGTTAAAAAATGAAATTGAACCCCTACCTTTCACTGTATCAATACGAGCTGAGTTAAAGAAATACATTCCAAACAGCAAAACTATAAGTTTATAACAAGGTTACTGTTTTGTAATGAGACCTGCAAATTTTCCATTTAACCTACCCAGCTAATAATAGAAGGTAGCACCCTGACCAGAAATTGAGATTACTAAACATCCACCAGATCCACAAACAAAACACTAAATTTGGTTTCTTACTTTTGTAGCATCAGAAAGAGAAAGCAAAATATCCACAGCTTATAAATACAGTGATCATATAAAGAAGAAAATACTGAAAATTAGTAACAAAAAACAGAAAGGAAAAAGCATACTTTATTTTATATATTTGAAGAGTTTCAGGAAAATTGAGAAAAAGGTATTTGTAAATAAAAACAAAATTGAAAAGTTAACTCTCAACTACTTTACGAGTAAGTTCAGAATAAAAACTAATGGCTAAACTGAACCAAAAGTTTACTGCAATCTTTCATATTCCTAGGAAAAAATTACACTGGGTTTCCATGCTTTCTTTTTTTTTATAATTTATTTTATTTGGAGGCTAATTACTTTACAATATTATATTAGTTTTGCCATACATTGACACGAATCAGCCATGGGTGTACATGTGTTCCTCATCCTGAGCCCCCCTCCCACCTCCCTCCCCACCTCATCCCTCTGGGTCATCCCAGTGCACCAGCCCTGAGCACCCTGTATCATGCATCAAACCTGGACTGGTGATCTGTTTCACAGATGATAATACACGTGTTTCAATGCTATTCTCTCAAATCACTCCACCCTCGCCTTCTCCCAGAGTCCAAAACGCTGTTCTATATATCTGTGTCTCTTTTTCTGTCTCACATATAGGGTTATCATTACCATCTTTTTAATTCCATATATATATATGTTTTAGTATACTGTATTGGTGTTTTTCTTTCTGGCTTACTTTACTCTGTATAATAGGTTCCAGTTTCATCCACCTCATAAGAACTGATTCAAATGTATTCTTTTTAATGGCTGAGTAATACTCCATTGTGTATATGTACCACAGCTTTCTTATCCATTCATCTGCTGATGGACATCTAGGTTGCTTCCATGTCCTGGTTATTATAAACAGTGCTGCAATGAACATTGAGGTATACGTCTCTTTCAATTCTGGTTTCTTCTGTGTGTATGCCCAGCAGCAGGACTACTGGGTCTTAGGGCAGTTCTATTTCCAGTTTTTTAAGGAATCTCCACATTGTTCTCCATAGTGGCAGTATTAGTTTGCGTTCCCACCAACAGTGTAAGAGGGCTCCCTTTTCTCCACACCCTCTCCAGCATTTATTGTTTGTAGACTTTTGGATAGCAGCCATTCTGACCTTTGTGAAATGGTACCTCATTGTGGTTTTGATTTGCATTTCTCTGATAATGGGGTCACAAAGAGTCAGACATGACTGAGCAACTGAACTGAACTGAACTGAAAATGAGTGATGTTGAGCATCTTTTCATGTTGTTTGTTAGTCATCTGTATGTCTTCTTTGAGTTTCATGTTTTCAAAAAGTAGTAAGCTTAGGAAAAATATTTTTAAGAGTTTAAGATAAACATTCAAATTCATCTTGAGTAAGAAAAGTTTCCTAAAATCTTTGTGTATAACACTACACTAATTAGACACTAAATTTAAAGAAAAGTGTTCCTTTTCAAAACTTGAATTATATACATATCTTGCTTTATCTGTCTTTATGAGAACTTGGTGATTGACACAAGAGTAATAACTCACTGTTCCTCATTTTAAAAATGATCTTACCTGAAAAAGTCAATAGCCAGCTATTAAAATGCAGATAAAATTACCATTTTCTAGTATCTATTTAACAATTTTTATATAGACCTCCTTTCATCAACCTCTAAATAACTTTTTAGTTTATCCCAATGAATGAGATAAATCCATACACTTCAATCACTTAAAAAAAAAATCTCAGTTAATTTTGTAGATTACAGATTGTTCCACAATTTGTAACATCTAAATTTTAAAGCCAAAAGACAGAGAGAAAATTCAGTTCCAGGACTACTCTCTGGAACTTTCACAAACAAACCGTCCCAATATTTACTTGAAACCCAAATTTGCTCTCCCTTAGATAAACAATAGAAGGAGTTATCCCAGCCAACAATTCACTTGAGGCATGATGTCTACATACCTAAATTAGTATAAAACTGGGAGAAAAAAAAAAAAAAAAGCAGTTTCTGTGTCTCTGTTCAGAATCACACAGCAGCTGTGAAAAGGGTTTTATTCTTCCACTTCTAAGTCAGTACATCAAAACACTCACCCAGGAGCTTGCCAGCAACTTCCACACTAACTGTAGAAATGCCAAAGCCAGGAAATGACAATAGCCACACACATTCGTTTGGACTACTAAACCTGGGCTATTTATAACTGGAGAAATGATTCCAATCAGAAAGTCAAAGAGGATAGATTCAATAAGGTGTGCAACTCCAAAAATGTTATTGACTTAACTTCATCTTGTTTTATTCAACTTACCTCATAAAAATAACGACTCTAATTTCATGCACTATTTTTTATTCCTTTTGATAAAACCAAGCATTGAGTATTTATGCAACACATGTCAAACACTGGGTTATTTTACTCTTGTATTCTTTGTTTAAAAAAAAATCTTCAGTATCAGTTATAAATATACTTCAGTATCAAGCCTATTTCTTACAATTGAGTGGTCTTAAATTTTTAACAAGTTTCAAAAACAAATAATAAATGTTATTTTCTTCCATTTCAACTTAAATGAAAATATCTAGGGTGAAGTAATTATTTATTGATGAAAGAAGGAAGGAAAGTATAAATAGGACAATGGTTCTAAAAAAGCTAACGGACTCCCACAGCACAGAGAATTTCTTTTCATGATCAAGAGAATCTCAATCCAATTAAGTGTCCTACAGCTTTCTGCTTATTAAAATTACCAAAATGGAACCAATTACAAGTTTGTTATATCTCATAAGAGTATCTCAGTATATTATTTCCATCACAGCAAATATAAGAAAATATTCAATAAAGACTATTAATATTCTATCAAGATGCTATTTGATGCTACTGTAAAATACTAAAGTGTTAGTAGTAAGAAGCAATAGGAGAAATCATGATGACTCATTGTCATATTATTAGAAACCCTTCAAAAATCTGTACTTTGATGGTTAATTTAGTAAATCAAAATGAAACTTGAATGTAAAAATTATTTCAAAAAAAAAAAACTTTTTCCCTAAAAACTTAAATACTGATAGCTTTATAATTAAATGACAAAACAATCCCCTCTTTTTTATGTGCAATGTAGTATTATTTTATTCATGAGTGAAATCGCTCAGTCGTGTCTGACTCTTTGTGACTCCAGGCCAGAATACTGGAGTAGGTAACCTTTCCCTTCTCCAGGGGAACTTCCTGACCCAGGAATCGAACCCAGGTCTCCTGCATTGCAGGCAGATTCTTTACCAACCGAGCCATAAGGGAAACCCATTTTATATAGTATAATTCCTATCCTTTTAAAATAATTTGGCTGTTTAGGTCACTTCAGGTTGCAATGGAGAAGTTAGAAGATGTCTATGCCATATAGAATTTTTATAGAATCCTGGTAGATATCTAACAGCATTTTTTAAATAGTCAGGTTTTGAGTAGTAGCTGAGAGATCTAACCATGTTGATAAAATAACCAGAAGAATCTATAATTATTCTATAACCTCAGCAGTTTATCTTCAGTGTATACCATCACTGATGATAACATGATGTCGTAACGCTCGATCTTAAAAAGTGTAAAGTCTAGCTACAAAAAAATGAGTAAGTGGAGAGCTAATATTTAAGTGAGACCAGAAAGAAAAAAATGAAAGAATCTCCAGCCCCTAGTAGGCTACATAAACAGGATTATCATCATGAAAATAAAGTGCTGAGGTTATACAATAATTATAGATTCTTCTGGCTATTTTATTAACACGGTTAGATCTCTCTGCTACCACTCAAAACCTGATTATTTAAAAAATAATGCTAACTATCTACTAGGATTCTATAAAAATTCCATATTTCTAACTTCTCCATTGCAATCTGAAGAGACCTAAACAGCCAATATTTAACTGTGATAGTATATTACAAAATTTAACCACAGTGAAAGTGACATAAATCAAGAGATGATTAATACTGATTTCTTGAACATCTACCACGAGCCTGGTTTTATATACATGCTTTCATTTTAATTCTCGCAACTGTACTCTGGAATAAGCATTGTTAGCCTTACAACATAACTAACTAAAGAATCAGAAGCCTGAGTGAAGTAAACAAAACACCCAAGGTCATACAGCCAGTAAATGGCAAAACCATCTGATCTGAATATTCATGCTCGCCCAACAGTCTCTCTAAAAATATTTATATTTGACCCACTTTTCATAAAGTTTTAAGAAATTTACACATGGAAAACAATTTAAGATAGCACACACATGTACACACATACACACAAATTAAAAGGAGTCATCTAATGGATGTATTTAAATGCAGACATTTAAGATTATTAAATAATTTTGAGTCCTTTGAATAAGCCTCCAGGTAAAGAGGACTGGCCAGAAAATTCTAGGCCTGTATCTCATAATATTTAAAGCAGTGACTGGAAAAACAAGCTGTACTGAGTATAATATTCAGGTAATGGCTCCAAAGTCAACCATAAAACAAACCCATTGACATTTCTTCCAATCTTGCTTAACTACAATATAACTACTGTAATGGAAAAGTGAATATTATATGAGATCTAGTCAAGGAAATAATGTGCACTCTTTTAGGAAATGACAGAATAGCAAAGGCTTTCAGCTCCTTCAAATTCTACCTAACAAACATTCGCTTTGAGAAGATGACCCAACATGTTTTCAAAACAAAACTAAGATATTAGTGAGCAATAACAATCACTCATTCAGAAAATATCAAATACATACTATAAGATGCCTAAATAAAGGGACCTGTAATATAGCTTGAGACACAATTAATAATAACGTATAACAGTATGTGTGAAATGAATACTAACAATAAGAAGCACTCTTAAATTCATAGGAGGGGAAGATTACTGGATTTGCCAGGCACTTTCATCAAAGTTCTAGGCTTGAAGTAAAAAAGAGGTAACTTAATGTAAAGAAAATTATTACATCTTAATGAACGATTATATCACAACTGCATAATTATGAAAAGCTAACTCCTTAAGTTGAATTTTAAAAAAGCTTGTTTTCTTCTAGAATCATGAGACAATAATCCTTAAGACTTAATTTTAATATTCCTATGGAAATTAATTCAACTTAGCTGTTAAAGCATATCACACAGTCGTATATGGAGAGAGCAGAGTATACGTATTTCACTAATAAACAATATTCAGTTTACACCTCTGCCACTTACGCTTCATCCACACGTGACCACTGGCTTCCCAGGTGGCACAATGGTAAGGAATCCACTTGCCATTACAGGAGATGCAAGAGACGTGTTTGATCATAGGGTTGGGAAGATCCCCTGGGGTAGGAAATAGTACCCCACTCCAGTATTGTTGCCTGGAGAATTCCCATGGACAGAGGAGCCTGGCAGGCTACTGTCCATGGGGTCGCAAAGAGTCAGAAAAGACAGAAGGACTGAGCACAACACAGCATCTGCTGAATGGAATAGAGAGAGAGGAAATGGAGAAAAATAGATTTACCTATGATCTCAACATCTTTATAGTATCCACTAACATAAATATTATATTCAGAAAAGTGTATACAAATTAATGAAAGAAATTACAAATTATTCATTTAATGTTTCTGAATAACTTTTATGGTATTTAGTAATAAAGTTAATTCTCTTTTATAAACCTACAATAAGATGAACTATTAATTTTGTCAGATACAGATTTTGCACACATATATATATCTCAAGCAAGATGAAGAAACAAGTCAGAGAAAAAAAGAAATTAAACTTGGAAAAGAAGATGCAAAATTCTGTGTGCAGGTGACATACTATACATAAAAAATCCCAAAGATGCTACCAGAAAGTGAGCTCATCAGGGAACTCAGTAAAGTTGCAGGATATAAAATTAGTATTCAGAAATTTTTCTATGCATTAATAAGAAAAGATCAGAAAGAAAAATTAAGAAAACAATCCCAATGACCACTGTATCAAAAAAAAATTTTTTTAATCCCTACAAATAAAACCTACCTAAGGAGGCAAAGAAGAACTAAAGAGCCTCTTGATGAAAGTGAAAGAGGAGAGTGAAAAAGTTGGCTTAAAGCTCAACATTCAGAAAATGAAGATCATGGCATCTGGTCCCATCACTTCATGACAAATAGATGGGGAAACAGTAGAAACAGTGGCTGACTTTTATTTTGGGGGGCTCCAAAATCACTGCAGATGGTGACTGCAGCCATGAAATTAAAAGACGCTTACTCCTTGGAAAGAAAGTTATGACCAACCTAGAGAGCATATTAAAAAGCAGAGACATTACTTTGTCAACAAAGGTCCATCTAGTCAAGGCTATGGTTTTTCCTGTGGTCATGTATGGATGTGAGAGTTGGACTGTGAAGAAAGCTGAGCACCAAAGGATTGATGTTTTTGAACTGTGGTGTTGGAAAAGAGAGTCCCTTGGACTGCAAGGAGATCCAACCAGTCCCTTCTAAAGGAGATCAGCCCTGGGTGTTCATTGGAAGGACTGATGCTGATGCTGAACCTCCAATATTTTGGCCACCTGATACGAAGTACTGACTCATTTGAAAAGACCCTGATGCTGGGAAAGATTGAGGGCAGGAGGAGGAGATGACAGAGGATAAGATGGTTGGATGGCATTACTGACTCAATGGACATGAGTTTGGGTAAACTCTGGGAGTTGGTGATGGACAGGGAGGCCTGGTGTGCTGCGATTCATGGGGTTGCAGCATCAGACACAACTGAGCGACTGAACTGAACTGAACGGAGGGAGGCAGAAGACCTATAGTCCAAAAACTATAAGACACTGATCACGGGAATTGAAGATGACACAAACAGATGTAAAGATATATCATGGTCTTGGGCTTCAAGAATCGATACTGTTAAAGTGACTATACTAAGGTAATCTACAGAGTAACTGTCCATCACTATTAAATTATCAACAACATTTTTCACAGAACTAGAACAAGTAATTTTAAAATTTGTATGGAAACACAAAAGACTCCAAATAGCAAAAGCAATCTCGAGGAAGAAAAATAAAGCTGGAGGAATCATGCTTCCTGACTTCAGGCTATACTACAAAGCTACAGAAATCAAAATATCATGGCCCTGGCATAAAACAGAAATACAGATCAATGGGACAGGATAGAAAGCCCAGAAATAAACCCACAAACCTATGGCCAATTAAACTATGACAAAAGAGGCAAGAATAAATAACGGAAAAAAAGATAGTCTCTTCAATAAGTGATGCTGGAAAAACAGGAGAGCAACATAAAAAAAAATGAAAGAATATTCTCTAACACCATATACAAAAATAAACTCAATATGGATTAAAGAACATTCTCTGACCTAAACAGCAGCACTAGCTTTTGGGCACCACCTCCCAGAGTAATGAAGATAAAAAGAAAAATAAACAAATGGGACCAAATTAAATTCAGAAGCTTTTGCACAGGAAAGGAAACCATTAAAAAAAAAAAAAAAGACAACCCAGGAACTTGGAGAAAATATTTGCAAAAAATGCTACCATATAAACAACTCATACAGCTCAACATATTTAAAAACCAAAACAAAAAATGGGAAGAAGATCTAAATAGAAATTTATTCAAAAATGACATACAGATGGCCAACAAGCACACACACAAAAAATGCTCAACACTTCTGATTATTAGAGAAAGGCCAAAACTACAAGATATCATCTCATATGATCAGAATGGCCATCACCAAACAGTCTACAAACAGTGAATGCTGGAGAGGGTATGGAGAAAAAGGAACCCTCCTACACTATTGGTAGAAATGTAAATTGGTATAGCCACTTTAGAGAACAGAATGGGGACTCCTTAAAAACTAAAAATACAGTTACCATATGATCTTTGGGATCCCACTCCTGGGCATACATCTGGAAAAAATTACAATTTGAAAAGATACATTCACCCCAGTGTTCACTGTACCACTATTTTCAATAGCCAAGTCATGGAGGAAGTCTAAATTGCCATCTACAGATGAATGGATAAAGACGATATGGTGTATATATAAACAATGGAATATTGTTTGGCCATAAAAACAATGAAATAATGCCATTTGTAGTAACATAGATTAATCTAGAGATTATCATACTAAGTGAAGTAAGCCAGACAGGTAAAGACAAATATCATATGATAGCACTTATATGTGGAATCTTTTTAAAAAATGATACAATTAAGCTTCTTTACAAAACAGAAATAGAGCCACAGACAGAGAACACAAACTTATGGTTACCAAAGGTGAAAGTTAGGGGGTGAGGAGGAATAAATTAGGATTTAGAGATTAACATATACACACTACTATATATGAAATAAATAACCAACAAGGAGCTACTATACAGCACAGAGAACTATACTCAATATTTGTAATAATCTACAAGGGAAAAGAATCTGAAAAAGCATATATATACATATATAAATATATACACATACATACATATATATGAATAACAATCATTTGGCTATACATCTAAAACACAACACTGTATATCAATAATATTTCATTTTTTAAAAAAAACAGTGTCTAGAGATGCTATCTTGCTACAGTGGAAATGTAGAATATATGAATTATATATGAACTGTAGTGAAAAGAGCAAAGAATGGTACCTATCTTCCACAGAAAGTAGTTTCTTTCAATAGTTTCTTAACCATTTAGCAAACAGCTCATGTTTTCAAATCTCCTAATCATTTTCCATTTAAACTTTTTTTTTCAAAGAAGGCATCACTCACACATCCTTGCTATAACTTTTTAAATTTTGAATTTCATCAACAGTTTCATGTTAAATCATTATTATGCACCACTAATTTTATGAAGCTCATTATTACTTAAGTGTAATCAGTTTAAGAGAGCCACCTGTAATCATTATATAAGAGCTATGATTATTGTGGCTTCCTTCTCTAAGACAAGGTTTATAAACACATTCTTTATTGAAGGTTTTCTAACACCAAAGCTATTATAAATCAAGGTGATAAGGTGCCCTCAGAAAGGCATGAATGGAATCTGATGTAAACTAATCAGTCAGATTATTATTAGATTGAACAACAATGTTAACAGAATGCCAAATGGTCTGCATGAAATGCAGGATGAGAAAAAGATGCCAAAGTGGAAGGCTTGTCCATGTGTTTCTGGCATTGAAAGGTTAAAGAATTCTCTGGGGAAAAAAAAAGCAGTGGAAGAGTACTTAACTTGGTAAATCTCCCTCCAGACTGGAAGTAAATGGAAAACGAATATTTGAAATATCACCAACTATAATACCAGACCACCTTACCTGTCTCCTAAAAAACCTGTATGCAGGTCAAGAAGCAACAGTTAGAACTGGACATGGAACAACATACTGGTTCCAAATTGAGAAAGGTACATCAAGGCTGTATACTGTCACCTTGCTTATTTAATTTATATTCAGAGTACATCATGCAAAAGGCCAATCTGGATCAATCACAAGTTGGAATCAAGACTTGAGGGGAAATATCAACAACCTCAGATATGCAGATGACCTCGCTCTAACAGCAGAAAGTGAGGAGGAACTAAAAAGCCTCTTGACGAGGATGAAAGAGGAGAGTGAAAAAGTTGGCTTAAAACTCAACATCCAAAAAACTAACATGGCATCTGGTCCCATCACTTCATAGCAAATAGTAGGAGGAAGAGTGGAAGCAGTAACATACTTTCTTTTCTTGGGCTCTGAAATCTCTGCAGACAGTGATGGCAGCCATGAAATTAAAGGCTGAGCACCAAGGAATTGATGCTTTTGAACTATGGTGTTGGAGAAAACTCTTGAGGGTCCCTTGGACTGCAAGGAGATCAAACCAGTCTATCCTAAAGGATATTAACCCTGAATATTCATATGAAGGACTGATGTTGAAGCTGAAGCTTTGGCTACCTGATGTGAAGAGCTGACTTATTAGAAAAGACCCTGATGCCTGGAAAGATTGAGGGCAAGAGGAGAAGAGGACAACAGAGCATGAGATGGTTGGATGGCATCACTGACTCAGTGGATACAAGTTTGAGTGAACTCAGGGAGACGGTGAAGGACAGGGAAGCCATGGTATCTCAGAGAGCTGGACATCACTTAGCGACTGAACAACAATTATACTGAAACTGCATTGTGAAATCCATAACCTGCTGTTGCATACAGTGAACTCTATCTACTAGAAGTCACCAAAGAGAGTCATCAGGAGTGACCACACTCTAGTAGCACCTAATCGTACTCTGGAAATTGTATCATTACTGTAAATGGGATAGAAAGTATTGAGAATTTGTCTGTAAGAAAGAACTCACTATAATAAAAACAATCATTTGCAATGCACTGTGGANAAAAAAAAAAAGACACTTGCTCCTTGGAAGGAAAGCTATAACAAACCTAGACAGCACATTAAAAAGCAAAGACATCACTTTCAAGCTATGGCTTTTCCAGTGGTTATGTAGAGACATGAGGGTTGAACCATAAAGAAGGCCAAGCAGTGAAGAATTGATGCTTTCAAACTCCCAATAAAAACCAGGAGAAAAATCAAACTTATAGACTTGAAAATTGAGAGCCATTACCTGGACATTAGTCACCCCAGTAAAATTAAACCATCCAATGAAGTCCCATTTGAACAGCCATTCAGTATCTCTCCTTAAATGTCAATCTTCTCAATCAAGTATTCAAGTGAAAGAATACTTGACTTGGTAGATTTCCCTCCAGACTGAAAATAAATGGAAAATGAATATTTAAATATCATCAACTATAATACAGACTAGTGTCTTCCTTAATGGCTCAGAGGTTAAAGCGTCTGCCTTGAATGTATGTGGGAGACCTAGGTTTGATCCCTGGGTCAGGAAGATCCCCTGGAGAAGGAAATGGCAACCCACTCCAGTACTCTTGCTTGGAGAATCCCATGGAGGGAGGAGCCTGGTGGGCTACAGTCCATGGAGTCACAAAGAGTCAGACATGACTGAGTGACTTCACTTCACTTTCACTATTATAATACAGACCACCTTCTAGTTACATATAGGTATAAGTCACAGATAGTGATAAATATCAAACAATGCTCAAGATAGCTCCCTACAGCAAAGAACTATCCCGTCTACTAAATCATACGGCTGAGACTGAAAAAACTCACAGTTAGGAGAAAAGAAATAAGGGCTCTCTCTACCACTTATTATTAGTTTAAAACTTTCTTTAACATCTCCAAGTTTCAATTCCTTCATTTGTATAAAAGGGAATAAAAACTGCTTTTAAATTTATTAACATTTGCCCCATTTAGTATACAGTTCTTTGAATTTTGATATATAGTAATGTAACTACCACCACAATTAAGATGAGGATTTCCACCACTGTAAAGCTGTCCTCTGTGCTATTTGCAGTTGAACAGCAGCCCCACACCCACTGACTTAGGGTTTGACATCCCTATAATTTTACCTTCTCTACAATGTCATATAAATATTATTATCCAATATGTAGTCTTTGAGTCTGATTTATCCCCTTAATAGAGCTGAAATTCAAACATGCTATGGTCATGCATAAATGACTACTTCAATCTGATTTCAGTATTGACCATTTGGTGATGGTCAATATCCATGTGTAAAGTTGTCCCTTGTGTTGTTGGAAAAGGGTGTATGCTATGACCAGTGCATTTTCTCGGCAGAATTCTGTGCTCTTTGCCCTGCTTCATTTTGTACTCCAAGGCCAAACTTGCCTGTTACTCCAGGTATCTCTTGACTTCCTACTTTTGCATCCCAACCCCCTATGATGAATAGGACATCTTTTTTGGGTGTTAGTTCTAGAAGGTCTTGTAGGTCTTCATAGAACCATTCAACTTCAGCTTCTTAGGCATTACGTTTGGGGCATAGACTTGGATTACTGTGATACTGAATGGTTTGCCTTGGAAATGAACAGAGATCATTCTGTTGTTTTTGAGATTGCACCCAAGCACTGCATTTCGGACTCTTGTTGATTATGAAGGGGACTCCATTTTTTCTAAGGGATTCTTGTCCACAGTAGTAGATATAATGGTCATCTGAATTGAATTTGCCCATTCCTGTCCATTTTAGTTCACTGATTCCTAAGATGTCGATGTTTACTCTTGCCATCTCCTGCTTGACCACTTCCAATTTACCTTGATTCATGGATCTAACATACCAGGTTCCTATGCAATACTGTTCTCCACAGCATCAGATTTTACTTTCATCAGCAGATACATCCACAACTGAACATTGTTTCAGCTTTGGTTCAGCCACCTCATTCTTTCTGGAGCTATTAGTAACTGTCTTCTGCTCTTCCCCAGTAGTATATTGGACACTTTCAGACCCGGGGCGGGGGCCTCATCTTTGGTGTCATATCTTTTTGCTTTTTATACAGTTCATGGGGTTATCACAGCCAGAATTCTGGAGCAGTTTGCCATTCTCTTTTCCATCAGACCACATTTTGTCAGAACTTTTCACTATGACCTGTCTGTCTCGGGTGGCCCTGCTTCACTGAGTTACGCAAGCTCCTTTGCCATGACAAGGTAATGATCCATGAAGAGCTAGAAGTGTATACCTTTCATCATATCTAAGAAGCTTTCAGGTATTACTTCTTCCTTTTTTTACTGAGCCCAACTTTTTCACCTCTCCTTCTGGGATTTTGATGTCATAAATTTTAGAACCTCTAATAGTGTCCCATATGTCTCTTAGGATTTAGTTAATTAAACCATTTTTTTTCTTTTTTTGATAATTTCTATTTTTTGATTACGTTCTACTGATCTATTTTCTCCCTTCTGCTAAAACATCTATGCAAAGTGTTTTTTTTGTTTGTTTATTGTTGGTTTTTTTTTTTTTGCTTTTTTAAATTTCAGATATTGTTAACTTTCAGTTATAAAATACTCATTTGGTTCTTTTTAGGGTTTTCATTTGTTTTTACGTCTATCTTTCCATTTAAGAGTATTCATGTTTATCTCTTGGATTATGGTTATAATTGCTGTTTTAAATTCTTTGCCTGATCAAACCCATTTTCTGGATCATCTTGCAATCAGCGTCTGTTAATTTTTCCTTTGAGAATTGGTCAGAGCTCCCAGGTTCTTCGAGAGTAATTTTGGATTATATTCCAGATATACTGAATAGGATGTTGTGAGTCCGGATATTGATAAAATCCTTTTGCAAAATGCTGATTACTTTGTTTGTTTGTTTGTTTGAGAAGTCAATACAAATTCTGCCCTGCTTTCTGTAGGAAATGGTTCAATGTCAAATCAGTTTTCAACAGCTGATGTTATTGGGATTATTTAGTGAATAGTCTAGGACTTGAATGGTAGTTTACACCAAAGTTCAGTAACCTTTGTCATGCCCCTTTAGGCATAACTGATCCATGCATATGCAGTTTAGAGGTGAACCTGGGACTTGTATTGATTTACACACCAAGTACGAGCTCCCCTTTTCAGCTCTGTTTTCTCCAAAATTTACCTAACACTCTCTAGTGCCCAGGGTCCCTTCTTCACAATCTGTAGTCTAGAAGTTCAAGATTTCTCTCAGAAGTTTTAACCTTTTATACTAACATAACTTTTCATATATTTAGAACAGCCCTTGAGCAAAGTAGCAAGGGAAACTAGAGAGAAACAAAACAGCAGTTTCCTCACAGACTCTCTGGAGTCCAAAGACCCCTTTCCCGATTCCTCCAGGCAGAACGTGGGCTCTGTCTCAGCATCTGGTGATGCTGCACTATCGCCACTACCACAGCAGCAACACAGCTTTGTGACTGTGGCTGGCCTGAAGGCAGGGCAGGAGAGGAAAAAGAGGGGGAAAAGCCCACCCACAGATTAAAGCCACAAGATTAAGGAGGAAAAAAAACAAACAGTAAATTCACTGCCATACCAGTTGGGCTTCAAATTTTGACCGCCACCCCCCACCCCTCCACTTGCCCGCTATCATTTACTTTTCAGTCCTCAACTGTGTTTTGCATCATTTCCAGACGTTTTAGCTATAATCAGTGGAGTGACAGGATGTAGAGGATTTACTGTTCCATTTTAACCAGCACTAGATATCACTCATCATATTTTAAAATGCAGCTGTTTTCCTTTAAAGTATATATAAATATGGATTTGGGAGGCAGTAAAAAGCATTCCAACAATATCAGTAACAAGTATAAAGAATAGTGAACATTAGACCAAGTGCTTTTAACTGATATATTTAAATGTATCTAATTAAGGAAGAAGTTCACATCTGGCAAGATAATGGCAAAACTTCAGTTTATACTGATACTGTAAAAAATAATCAAATGGGAAACTCCAGACCTGGGTCATACTTTCTTCTCCATCTTTAATCCTTAAAAACACTTCAAACTACAAGCACTGGGCTCTCAAGTACTTACCTGTGCGTTCTATCCACCAATAACTACTTTGAAACCATGTCTGTTGACTTAGATTTGTATGGTCTATGAAAACACAAAGCCACTTTTCAATGCAACAGTTTATCATGAAAAAACACTTTCGAAGAGCATACTCTTCAGCTTCAACAAGATTCCTTAATAAGAAATACACAAATAGCCAGCAAAGCAAGTTTCTCACAATGCTCACTCAAATAACAAAACTCAAGATAAATGAGGTCATTCAATTGAAGAGCTATCCAGAACCGAGTACCAATTCTCAGTGAAGGGAAACAGCAGTTTGTTAAAAATTAAAATGATTTAGGATGAATGCAAAAAAAAAAAGGTATCATAGGACAGGGTTGTATTTAAAGCCTCATTTTCATAATGAATTAATCTATGTGGCAGCTTGTAAGTTTATGAGAGTAGGATTGAGCTCTCTCTCTTGCTAAGGCCTGACCACTCTGTTTTTGTGTCCATTTCACACTGAGAAAGGGGCCTGAATAGGTGGCAGATCATCTCAGGACTCCTTTTTCCTTCCTCTCATCTTGTCAATGAAGTGCCTATGTTAAAAGAAACTACCCAGAACCTGATGAAACTCTTACTTTACAAATGAGAAAGAAAGCTCAGAGTGGTTAAAATCCCATATTTGAACAAAAGACAAAGCAAGACCATAGCACAAGATTTCCAATTCCATATGCCAAGTTCCCTCCACTCCACCACTCCATACTGCCTTCGCTGCCTTCCAAGCAAGGGCAAAAAACTGTAAAACTTCTGAAGTAATGGCACCTGGAAGATGTTAATCTGGGCACCAATAGCAGATACATTGGCATTCAAAATGCAAGTGGCCTGCTGCTGCTGCTGCTAAGTTGCTTCAGTCGTGTCCGACTCTGTGTGACCCCATGGACGACAGCCCACCAGGCTCCCCGTCCCTGGGATTCTCCAAGCAAGAACACCGGAGTGGGATGGCAAGTGGCCTAGAAGGGTGATATTTTCCTTAATCTCCCTGTTCCTAACTGCTAACATCTTTCTGAAAAACAGCTTCATTTAAAGACTTATGATTTTATCTATTCATAAAAGTAAATAAAAGTAAACATTTCCATGATAAAAGAAAGTGTGGTCTCCTTTGATGCCACGTTATTTTCTTAACTTGTGCTCATCAATAGCGTGACAGAAACAACCTGAACTGAGAAATAAGAGAGGCTCCCAAATAAGTTACATGTCTAGTCTCGTGTGTCATTCCTATGGGTAAGATATACTTCATTTTTCCCACTGGTGAAAAATACCACTCGCTTTTCCTTACTCCAACAGCAGAAGGTACCCCAGACAATTTAGTCTCAAAAGCCAAACAGTCAGAAACTAAGAGGAAAAAAGCAATGGAGGCACTGCTGCCTCTTGTCCACAAGCAGAGAGACCCAGGAACACATAACTGCCAAGACACAACTGATGGGCAGTGTGATTAGGTGTGCCTCTAAAGCCATGGACAGATCCTCATTTGTTCCGTACACCTAACACTGCACCATGTTTCTGGAGAAATCTCCAAGTTCAGGGACTGGCCTGTCAAGCTAGGCTTCTCTTATGTAGTTACTAAAGTCAGTCTCAGGAAATAAGCTTCACTACCTCATCCCAAGAAATATTGTGAGGCCTTGAGATAGATCATCACAACAACCCTAAAAACGCATTATCTTCCCTCCGAACTGCTGCCTTAGCTCTGATGGTGGATGCAGACAATATGTCCTCAGTTTAATTTCATCAGATACCAGGCTGTTTGCTCAACTGGTGATACAACCACACATACACACACACACACACACACACACATACACACACACACACCATCAACAACATTCCATGCCCCTTGCTACCGCCTGGGGCTACAGTTCCATTCAAAAAGGATTTATCAAAGACACACAAGCAAAGTGCAAGTAATTTTTTTGAAAATAAAGGCTAATCATCTATTTCCAAAAGCCCATGATCACTGGTACTAAGTCTCTGAAGCTACCACTAAAGAGTGTTATCTAGGGTTTTAGAGTGTAACATGCCTATAGTACTTTGTTCAGTCACCCAGTCATGTCCTACTGTTTGTGATCCCATGGACTGCAGCACGCCAGGCCCCCCTGTCCCTCATCATCTCCCAAAGTTTGCCCAAGTTCCTGCCCATTACACCAGTGATGCCATCCAAACATCTCATCCTCTGATGCCCTCTCCTCCTGCCCTCAATCTTTCCCAGCATCAGGGTCTTTTCCAATGAGAACTGTTCACATCAGATGACCAAAATACTGGAGCTTCAGTTTCAGCATCAGTCCTTCCAATGAGTATTCAGGGTTGATTTCCCTTATGATTGACTAGTTTGATCTTCTTGCTGTCTAAGGGACTCACAAGAGTCTTCTCCAGCACCACAGTTCGAAGGCATAAATTCTTTGGTGCTCTGTTTTCTTTATGGTCCAGCTCTCACAACTATACATGGCCACTGGGAACACCATATACGGACCTTTGCCGACAGAGTAAAGTCTCTGCTTTTCAACACACTGTCTAGGTTTGTCATGGCTTTCCTGCCAAGAAGCAATCATCTTCTGATTTCATGGCTGCAGTCAACATCCACAGAGACTTTAGAGCCGAAGAAGATGAAATCTGTCTCTACTTACACCTTTCCCCCACCCTCTATTTGCCGTGAAGTAATGGGACCAGATGCCATAATCTTAGTTTTTTTAATATGTCACTTTCACTCACCTCCTTCACCCTCATCAAGAGGCTCCTTAGTTCCTCTTCACTTTCTGCCATTAGAGTGGTATCATCCACATACCTGAGGTTGTTGATGCTTCTCCTGCCTATCTTGATTCCAGCTTGTAACAAAACCAAGCCCAGTATTTCTCATGATGTGCTCAGAGTAGAGGTTAAACAACCAGTGACAGCAGACAGCCTTGTCATACTTCTTTCTCCATCCTGAACCAATCAGTTGTTCCATACAGGGTTCTAACTTTTGCTTCTTGACTCATATCCAGGTTTCTCATGAGACAGGTAAGATAGTCTGGTAATCCCATCTCTTTAAGAGCTTTCCACAGTTTGTTATGATCCACATGGTCAAAGGCTTCAGTGTAGTTGATGAAATAGAAGTAGATATTTTTTCTGGAATTCCCTTGCTTCCCCTATGATCCAGCAAATGCTGGTAATTTGATCTCTGGTTCTAATGCCTTTTCTACACCCAGCTTGGACATCTGGAAGTTCTTGGTTCACATAATGCTAAAGCCTAGCATGCAATATTTTAAGCATGACCTTATTAGCATTATTGGACTTCCCTGGTGGCTCAGACAGTAAAGCGTCTGTCTACAATGTGGGAGACCTGGATTCAATCCCTGGGTCAGGAAGATCCGCTGGAGAAGGAAATGGCAATCTACTCCAGTACTATTGCCTGGAAAATCCCATGGACAGAGGAGCCTGATAGGTTACAGTCCATGGGGTCGCAAAGAGTTGAACACGACTGAGCGACTTCACTTTCACTTATTAGCATGGGAGAGAAGTGTAATCATCCAATGGTTAGGACATTCATTAATACTACTCTTCTTGGGAATTGGGATGAGGATTGACATTTTCTAGTCCTGTGGCCACTGCTGGGTCTTCCAGATTTGCTGACATATTGAATGCAACACCTCGACGGCATCATCCTTTAGGGTTTTGAATAGCTCTGCAGGAATTCCATCGCATCCACTAGCTTTATTAACAGGAGTGTTTCTTAAGGCTCACTTGACTTCACACTCCAGAGTGTCTGGCTCTGGGTGGCTGACCACACCATTTTAGTTATCCAGTTTATTAAGATCTTTTCTGTACAGTTCCTCCATGTATTTTTTCTTGATCTCTTCAGCATCCACTAGGTCTCTACCATTTCTGTCCTTTACTGTGCCCAACTTTGTGCAAAATAATCCTTTGATTATTTCCAATTTTCCAGAATAGATTTCTAGTATTTCCCCTTCTGTTGTTTTCTTCTAGTTTTATGCACTGTTCATTGAAGAAGGCCTTCTTGTCCCTCCTTGTTATTCTTTGGAACTCTGCATTTAGTTGGATATACCTTTCCCTTTCTCCCTTGCTTTTTGCTTCTCTTCTTTCTTCAGCTATCTGTAAATCGTCCTCAGATAACCACTTTGCCTTCCTGCTTTTCTTTTTCGGTGGGATGGTTTTCTTTGCTGCTTCCTATAGAATATTATGGACCTCCGTCCATAATTCTTCAGGCACAGTGTTTACCAGATTTAATATCCCTTGAATCTATTCATTACCTCCACTGCATATTCATTGGGGATTTGGTTTAAGTCGTATCTGGCTGGCCTAGTGGTTTTCCCTGCTTTCTTTAGTTTAAGTCTGAATTTTGCTATAAGAAGCTATAGTACTTACTAAGTTTCTTATTCTTTCTTTGCCTCTCCATTTTCTCTTCCATTCTTCAGTCCTTAAGTGGCCAGGTATGGCTGCCTAGTACTTCAGAATTAAATATCAGAACAGTTTAACCTTTAATTTTAAAATAAAAAACTAAGTTTTCAAATCCAAGTGGCCTTCAAATGATCTTTTTCTCTAGAAGAAAAGTACCTCCAGGAGAAAAATGTCCATACATATATCCTTTCTTCTGTTCTTTCTTCTTTCAAAGAATTCATTCATTTATTCTACAAGCATTTACAAAATACCTACTATGCACCAGGAGCTGTGATATACCCTTAGTTGAATCCAAAAATAATAAAACACTGATCTTGTCTTTAAGGAATTCACATAGCAGAGTAAGCCAACACTACTAGGCATTCATATGTACCAAGTTACTCTTATATAATGCTACCTAATTTAATACTCACAAAACCACTATGAAGTACATACTATAACTGAAGTATATATACTATAGGCACAGTATAACTAAAGCTAAGAAACCTAGGACTCAGAAGGGGTTGATAAAATATATAAGTTCATGGAACAACTTACATTACAATCTATAAATATTATTTGTACTATGCCACTGAGAAAGATATATGCTAGACTTATTAAAATCAAAATGTAATACTAATAGCTAACACTTACTATATATTTAACTATATGCCAGGCACTGTCTTAAGACCTTTGTACAGTCTGCCCCATTTACTTCTCATGCCAGCTCTGTAGACAGGTATTCTTATTGGCTTAAAGAAGCATGGTGCAGTGGTTAAGATACCAAATTTTGGGTCAAAACCACTGGGTTCAAATATCACCTCCACAACTTACTAAATGCATGTACTTCATAAAGTTATTCATTCTCACGTGTCTGAGGGCCTATTTGTATAAAATGAGAAATAACATTATTGTGTGGGTAAATAGTAAATGAGTTAATACATTAGAATAATTTGAACAATGCCTAGGGGGAAAAAACAAATTTCAGGAAAAGGAAACAGCTAAGGCTGAATGAACTGGAAAACTACATGATTCCACTTAAAATCAGATAGCTAAAACACTCAAACACATAGAGGTACAGGGCAAAACAGTGTTTTCCTGGGGCTATGGGGAGAGGGAAATGAGGAGCTGCTAACCAGTGGGCATAAAGTTTCAGTTAAGCACAATGAATAAGTTCAATAGTTTGGCTGTACAACATTGTGCCATAGTTATCAATACTTTTACCATACACTTAAAGATTTAATAGTAGATATCTTAACTGCTTTTATCAGAATAAAATCTTTTAAAATAAAATTAAAAACTACAGACAGAAAGAGTATTACAATCACTTCCTAATCTTCCACGTTTTTCTTTCCACTGTACTGTACTAAATTTTTCTATGAAGGAAGGATTAGAAGGAGAAAGAGAGATCCTCATTTTTTAAACGGCCTGAAAATGTGTTTAAAGTAAAAGTAATTAAGTATTACGAATTAAGTAAAAGGAATCAGTGGCATAAAATTTCTTTTAGGACATGAAGCTCAAAAGAGGAAGAGGTAAAGATAATAAGTACTATAGTATAAGCAGTTCTTAAAAAAAAAAAAAACTTCTTGGTAGAACTTGAATATTTTACCAATATCTAAAGTGGAAAAGAGGACATTTAACNAGTTCTTAAAAAAAAAAAAACTTCTTGGTAGAACTTGAATATTTTACCAATATCTAAAGTGGAAAAGAGGACATTTAACATTGATTTTACTTACTATACCACTTTATTTTAAAACTGCTATCTTTCAAACTGATCTCAAGCATACATTACAAGGAATTACAAGTTACACGAAACTATATCTGACTAGCCATTAAACTGTTTATAGAGTAAAATCATAGATTCTTCAAAATACTTTTGAACCCAGTAATCAACAGTGGCTGCCTTTTAATGATGGGCAAATATTACCTGAACAGCTATCACAGATCTGTAAGTTCTATATGGATGGGATTTGTGGGGATGTTAATCAGGGTGAAGAGCCAGGGGCCTTGTCTTGAAATATTGCAAGTATACTATGTATGTGGTATATTACAGATCAATAAACAAAGCAATTCTTAATGTTAGGTAGGTAGAACAGGGAAAAAGAGTCCAAAATGGTGGCGGCTATAAGACAAGGAAGGGAAAAGCCTGTGAAAATGAAACAAAAGAAGGTCTGAGGACCGGAGTGAGGACCTCAGGTGAAAGAACACTCCTGGCTGGCCCAANCTAAGAGCTATAATATGGTCCATTCGAGACCTGAGAGCTATAACACAGTCTATCCAAGACCTGAGAGCTGTGACTCGTCGAGGGGGCTTTAATGTCCATCACTCCAGATCTTTGTTGTGACGAGACAAGGAACCGAGGAACATACACTCGCGTGACACCTATTAAGATGCTTTTATTCACATTCTACCTAAGACTAGGAAACACCGAACTTTTCATCAAAGAGTTAAATCACCAAAGTATAATGTTCATGGGGGAGGGAAGAAGAAAATGAGGAGATAGGGAGCAGAGGGGACCTAAGCTCCAGGAAAGGCATGTAAGAAAACAATTGGCTTTCATTTTTACAAGATAAGAATTTCTTTGGTGAAATATTTTTTAACAGCAAAACTGAAGATGAATGTGTAGTATGGAGCCCATACCTACTAATTTTGATAGTCTATTAATCTTTGAATATATATTCTAAGTAACTCAATTATAACTCCAGCAAGTGTTGAAATAATTTAGTTTTCAGAAACTGGAAAATTTACCAAAAAAGTACTTAAAATCACAAGATTATCTGCAAGCCAATCACCTCCATAACACTAAATAATAGATTTCTTGACAAGTGGCAGAATGAATCATTTAGAATCAAGAGAGAATAAGAGAGTTCCACAGAGGGCATACATATGGCTTTCAGAGTTGTCATCTTCATATGTTACCAACTCTTTTTATAAAAAGAACAATAGGAAATAGTGTTCCTGGTTTCATTTAAGAAAAGGGAATTTGGTAAGTCAAAAGACAAGAGTCAAAAGTGATAAAATTAAATGACTCAGGTGTTGTTAGTCAAACCACATTTATTGTACTAAGCACTAATTGTTGTTGTTATTCAGTCTCTAAGTTGTGTCTGACTCTTTAATATCCCATGGACTGAAGCATGCCAGGCTTCTCTGTCCTCCACTACCTCCCAGAGTTTGTTCAAGTTCATGTCCATTAAGTCAGTGCTATCATCCAACAATCTCATCCTCTGCCGCCCTCTTCTTCTTTTCCTTTAGCCTAAATCAACCCTAATAAAGAGGTTCCTTGGTGGCTCAAAAGGTAAAGAATCTGCCTGCAATGCAGGAGACCTGGGTTCAGTCCCTGGGTTGAGAAGATCTCCTGGGAAGGAAATGGCAACACACTCCAGTATCCTTGCCTGGAGAATCCAGTGGACAGAGGAATCTGGCTGGCTACAGTCCATGGCCTTGCAAAGAGTCAGACAGGACTGAGTGATTGAACTTAATACAAAGTTACAAAAAGGGGACAGTGTTTCCTTTTGTAGGCAGTTTGCAAACTTAGCTGATTTATTCCATTTCAGAGAACAAGTTCCCTTGGAGATTTGACAAAAATCACTTCTGGTGGCTCAGACTGTAAGGAATCCGCCTGCAATGCAAGAGACCTGGGTTTGATCCCTGGGTTGGGAAGATCCCCTGGAGGAGGGCACGGCAACCCACTCCAGTATTCTTGTCTGGAGAATCCTCATGAACAGAGAAGCCTGGCAGGCTAAGTCTATAGGGTCACAAAGAAGTGGACATGACTGAGCAACTAGGCACACACACTCCTCCATTGTAATCATCAAAGAAGTCCTTAGAATTGTATAATCAGGTTGGAATACAAAAGTCCTCCAGTTAGGCTATGAATACAATGTAGATTTCTCCTTCACCTTTTAAAGAGGTTTCTCTGTCCCAAAAGCTGGCTGCCTACTTGTAAGGACTCCTATAGATTCCCTACTGGACATACACTGGAGGAGTCTGTCTCACTGATGACCACGTCTAAGTGTCAGTCAAAAGGACTACTATTTGAAATGTAAAAGGCAGTATAAAGATATTAGAAACATATTACCTGTGACTTTTAATTTTTCTTAATTTTTCAGAGTATCCATTGTCTCAAAAATATTTTGAATATTAACTCTGTTATTGTTAAAGAACCTACTTGCAATGCAGAAGATGTGGGTTTAATCCCTGGATCGGGAAGATCCCCTGGAGAAGGAAATGGCAAACAACGCCAGAATTCTTGCCTGGGATATCTCACGGACAAAGGAGCATAGTCCATGGGGTCTCAAGAGTCACATACAACTTAGCAACTAAACCACCACGACATTGACTTAGCTTGCTCTGGGCTTCTTAGATTTGATCCTCATGAAGCATGAAGGACGGAGCTTTGGGTGGTACCCGGTTAGTGACCTCAATCTGAGCCTACTCTTCAACCCTAACAGAGTATCCAACTAAGCCTCATATTTTATAACTACTAAATTTCAGAGATTACTTGCTATCATTATCATCCACAGGTTTAATAAAGTTTATTTTGTTCACCACCCAGTACAAAGTAGATGTTCTATAAATTTGTTAAATGAAAGGAATATGTCAAATTCTTTGCCTGCAGAATTTCCCTAGTCTACCAACCCAGCAATGCTTTCAAAGAAAAAAAAACGTTAGCTTAACAATACATATTACATACATCAGACTGTTTTCTAAATGCTTCCTAATCTTCACTGTAATGTTTTATAATTTTTCTAGAAATTAATGCCATGTCTGCTGCTGCTAAGTCGCTTCAGTCGTATCCGACTCTCTGCGACCCCATAGACGGCAGCCCACCAGGCTCCCCCGTCCCTGGTATTCTCCGGGCAAGAACACCGGAGTAGTTTGCCATTTCTTTCTCCAATGCATGAAAGTGAAAAGTTTACATGAAGTCGCTCAGTCATATTCGACTCTTAGCGATCCCATGGACTGCAGCCTACCAGGCTCCTCCACCCATGGGATTTTCCAGGCAAGAGTACTGGAGTGGGGTGCCATTGCCTTCTCCAAATGTCATGTCTATTGATCTATAATTCCTAGAACTCATTCCCTTTTGAACCAGTAAGGCACTATGTGCCTCTCTCTATGTCTTATCTCTGGATATCTCATCTTCACGACTGCTTGGAAATAAAAACAAAAAAAATTTTGAAAATGGTGTTAAATTTTAAAAATATATAATTTTCAAAATATGCTTTTGAACTGTGGTGTTGGAGAAGACTCTTAGAGTCCCTTGGACTGCAAGGAGATCCAAACAGTCAATCCTAAAGGAAATCAGTCTTGAATATTCACTGAAAGGACTGATGCTGAAGCTGAAACTGAAACTCCAATACTTTGGCCACCTGATGTGAAGAACTTACTCAATGCAAAAGATCCTGATGCTGGGAAAGACTGAAGGCAGGAGGAGAAGGGGATGACAGAGAATGAGATGGTTGAATGGTATCACTGACTCGATGAACATGAGTTTGAGCAAGTTCCAGGAGTTGGTGATGGACAGGGAAGCCTGGCGTGCTGCAGTCCATGGGGTCACAAAGAGTCAGACACAACTGACTGACTGAACTGAACTGAACTGAATTTTGAAAATGCTCTGAAACAAAATCTCTTGCACAGATGAAGATTAAGTAAATGATTGAGTATCACAAAATCATGTGCATCTTTTCCAACATTCATGTTTTCATATTTTTTCAATCAAGTTAAGAAACTCATTTTTAAAAAATGAGTTATTACTTCCTGGATCTCAATATCTGCTCATTCACAGTCAATAATGTCCTTTGTATTTGTGGCTACTTTATTGATGTATTGTCTTATGAAAAAGAAAATGAAGTTACTGCCACAGAATCTTTAGTAAGAGATTCTTGATAAAGATGTACACATGTAGATACTTTGTTATGTAAAATAAGATCTATAAATTCTACTTTATGTATCATACTTTGCACAGTGAGTTAAATATTGATAATAAATTCATTCATGTTACTAAAGTGTCATTTATTTATTCCTGTTTATTTCACAGGATAAGAAGAAAACTAGATCTAAAAAAAGCTCCACATTATTAGAATCTTTTGTTTTGTTTTTGTATAACATAATAGCCTACACTTCAATAAAAGCCAACTATTCACAACAAAGAGTAATGACATTTCATATCTTAATGCAGTAAATTCCATTTCTTTTCATCAGTCCTAAAGTTTGATTCAAATAAAATTTCAAATTTTCTCTCCCCATTTCACTACACATTATGGATGTGAAACTAGGTAAGAGGCCTACTTGTACTCATGCTAATATGAAAACTATAGTTCTACAAAAGGTTTTCATTAGTAACATGCCAGGAAAACTTAATCAGCATAATCTAGTTCTGCTCACTGATCCAACTGTTATTGATGTCTCTCTGCAACAGAAAAAAAATGGCAGGAAAAATTCAGATCAGTCAATCATGCACAGGTGCCAGCACTCAGCTAGACCACAGGGATTTAAAAATGGCTTGGAGGTGAGCAAAAGACATGGTCTCTGCACTTTTCAAATTTACAACATGGTAGAAAAAAATAACTATGTAAAAACACACTTACAACAAGATTATCAGTTAAATTTAATTGAGAATTTACTGAGTGCTAGCAACTATGCTAAGCTTTTAAGAGAAAGTACTTTATCAACTGGCTAACACAGAAACTCTCTGAAATAAATTATTTGTGAACCTGACTTGCTTGCTCCAGGTAGATTTTATCTGTGCTACTATGCTACCATGACCATCGAGGTCAATGAGATATGAATATCACATATGTTAACAGAAGAGGTATAGAGAAAGACATAAGAAAGTATGTCTGGGATGCAAGGATGTTTTCACAGTTATTAGGGGTTTAAGTGGTTTACAAGGTTAAAAAGTAGAACCTCATCACAAAGATGACTGAAGATCAGAGATAAAAAACAAGTCTCTTTTAGTCTTAATGAAATATTACTCTCCAACACCCTCTCCCATCTTATTTTACTTCAGGTTCAACTACAAACATGCAGCTATTTGAATCATAATCCTTCTTCACACAAATCTCCCTGCAAGGAAAAAGCAGAGCCAATAGAGCATTAATAGCATCTGAAAAGGACATGCACCATGTAGTAAGTGTGTACGCTTATTGATTACATCACTGTATGTCAAAATGTGCATGCTAAGTTGCTTCAGTCATGTTCAACTCCTTGTGACTATGCACCGTAGCCCACCATAGGATTTCCAGGCAAGAATACTTAAGTGGGTTGCCATTACCTTCTCCAGGGCATCTTCCTAACCCAGGCATCTAACTCTCATTTCCTGCAGCACAGGGGGAAGTCAGTAGTCAAAGCAGTTACTGCAAATTCATCCGGTGCTAAGTGGTTTCAGTCAGGTCTGACCCTTTGCAACCCTATGGACTGTAGCCTTCCAGGCTCCTCTGCCCATGGGATTCTCCAGGCAAGAATACTGGAGTGGGTTGCCATTTCCTCCTTCAGGGGATCTTCCTGACTGAGGGATTAAACCCAAGTCTCTGCATTGGCAGGAGGTTTCTTTACCACTATCACCATCTGGGAAGCCCAATTCATCCCAGAGATCCCTGAGAGTATGTCATTTCTCACACACATATCAACTTCTATTTTCTTGGACTTGCAAGACTGAGAAAGAGATCCTCTTTTATCCCAGGAACTGAGAACAATGTGAAATTTTTAAATCTCTGGTTGAACTTAATCTGTTTTTTCCCCAACTACTTTAAAAAGTTTGAAAACAGACAGTGGAGTCAGCAGCAACCCTAGAGAACATTACATCCACCCACTGCAAACTCTTCCTACAATATCCCTGGTGCATAGATAATCCAATCTCAGCTAAAATATTACTCAGCAGGGCTACACAGTTCTAGTTTTTATCTACTCATTAAGTATTCACTGAATGTCTGCTGTTAGCCAGATACTATCCTACCCACTGGTGGAACAGGAGTAAACAAAACACAAAAATAAAAACCATGGAGATTTTGGAGGGAGAAAATATAAATATCAGACAGTGAGACGTATCAAAGAGAAAAGTAAAACAGGGAGAAAAAATAAGAGTATAAGAATAAAATATTTAAAATGAGAACAGAGAATGCCAGTGGTGAGGGCCACAACTTTAAACAGAGATTAAGGAAGAAATCACTAAGACACATGTGAGGAAACGTAAAGATGTAAGACTGAAGTCTTAGGGGGTCCTTGCAGCTCGATTGATAAAGAATCTGCCTGCAATAGAGGAGACCTGGGTTCGATTCCTGGGTCAGGAAGATCCTTCAGAAAAGTAAATAGCAACCCACTCCAGTATTCTTGCCTGAAGAACCCCATGGACAAAGGAGCCTGGCAGGCTAGAGTCCACAGGGTCACAAGAGTCAGATATGACTTAGAGACTAAACCACCACCGACACTGAACTGGATATCTGGGGAGTGATTTCTTAGTAGAGGAAACAGCCCTTGCAAAAGCCTGCAATGATGACTTGTTTGTCCCCAGAGGTCAGG
The DNA here is from genome assembly GCA_006410935.1 of Redunca redunca. NCBI lineage: Eukaryota > Metazoa > Chordata > Mammalia > Artiodactyla > Bovidae > Redunca > Redunca redunca. Next base: position 415,266 of record SJYQ01002974.1, read on the forward strand.
AGCAGGAGTAGGGAGAAGTGGGAGGAAGTAAGATCACAAGAGAAGAGGGGAAGGGCAAAACTTCTACAGCAGTGCAAGCAACTGGCTTCTACTCTGAGGAGGTGCGAAGCTAAGGAGGGCACTACTATGAGCAGTAGTGCACTGGCATAATCTAATTTATGTAAGAATCATTCTGGCTGACACGAGGAGAAAAGGCAGCAAAAGTATCAAGAAAAAGACAAAGTGAAGTGTTAGCAGAAATGTTAGTGAATAACAGTGGAAGTGATGAAAAATAGTCTAGATATAATAGAAGCTAATTACCATTATATAATCTATAGGAATATAGATTCAGAGGATTTCCTGGCAGATTGAATATGTGGCATAAGAAAAAGTCTAAGGCAACTTCAAATATTTTGCCCCAAACACCAGGAAGGATGCCCTTACCTGGTATGTGGAAGATGGCGGGCAAAGCAGGAAGCTGGGTGAGAAGCCATGGACAGAAGCTTGGAGGCCTGGAGAGAGGTCTAGATCTGGGAGTTGTGAGCACACAGAAGGCAACAGAGTGAGAAGGGCTGGAATCATCATGAGTATGAATTCAAAACACAGAGGAGGAGAGCTCCAAGGAGTGATCCCTGGGGCCTGCCAAAGTTAGAGAGGTGTTAGAGAAGAGAAAAATCTGCAAAGGCCATTGAGAAAGAAGAGACAGGAAAACCTAGCACAGCGTGGTGTCAGAGAAGCCAGGGAAAATGCTTCACAAAGTCATGATTTCCTGTATCAAATGCCTTTGACAGGTCAAACAGGATGAGATCTGAAACCTGTCCCTCGATGAAGCAACACAGAGGATATAAAATCTTGACAAGAGCAATGCGGTGGAATGGTAAACACAAAATCCATCCGGAAGGGGAGGCTCACAAAAAATGGAAAGAGAGTAACTGAAGAGAAGGAATGCTATTGGCAACTGTGTGTTAATTTTTAAAAAAGAAGAAGATGATGATAATTGGGGTAATAACTGAAAAATAAAGTGAAGTCGAAATTTTTTTTGATTTTTCCATATGGCAAAAATCACAGCATGTGTACATGCTTATGGGAATGATCCAGAAGAAAGAGAAATTTATAAAAGAATGGGGGAAATGGGTGGAACTACAGCTTTAAATAGGAGAAGAGGGATGAGCTCTCAGACACAAGTAGAGGGGCTGGCCTTGTCCAGGAGCACATATAGTGGAAGACACACTTCTGGGCAGTGCAGGAAGCAACATCTGAGGAAACACGAAGGAGATAAGGGAATTTGCTGATGGACACCATCAGTCTGATTATTTCTATCTTTCTCCATGATTAAGCAAGCAAGATTCTTGCCTGGGATTCATTTAAAAGAAGAAAACTCAAAAAATGTTCATGATACATCATGAACAGTTGCTACACATTCAATGACTTAAACTTTGGGAGATAGAAATACAACCATGTAACTCTCATATGACTAGAGTTTTTATAACATTTTGGTCATCTTTTTTTTTTTGGTCAGCATTTCTTAAAAAGGTCATTCCACAAAATATGAGGGAAAATTTCATTTGTGAAACAATTCTACTGCTGGTTCACCTCTGTGTATTTTAAAACAAAAAGCAGAAATCCAGGTAAAGTTATAATGATAAATATAAAGGAAATAGTAAAAAATGAAATATAAAGTCCATTTTGTGATGTGTAAGTATATGTACAGTTTTATGCCTTCTTCCAAATTCTATGTCCAGCCATAACTTTTTAGATAACTATAATCAGTGTATCCATACACCTAGGTCCTATTCTTTGGGTTTATTATATGTGGAGGGACTTCCCTGGTGGCTCAGACAGTAAAGCGTCTGTCTTCAGTGTGGGAAACCTGGGTTCAGTCCCTGGGTTGGGAAGATCCCCTGGAGAAGGAAATGGCAATCCATTCCAGTACTATTGCCTGGAAAATCCCATGGACAGAGGAGCCTGGTAGGCTACAGTCCATGGGGTTGCAAACAGTCAGACACAACTGAGCGACTTCACTTTTCAGGTCCATGTATTCAATATAACAGCAATATAATGTTCCTCCATATAATCAATTCTCAATTGCTAGGCACTTCAAGGTTTCTTCCAAGATTTCTAAAAAAATTACATAATATCTATAAATATATTTTTGCAAAATGAGTTTTTATTTTCTTTATATCAATTTTAAAATCCTTCAAGAAAAATTTCTAGATCAAAGAATTTCAGATCAAAGTGAACTCCAAGAACATAGACCTTACTGTATTAGCGTCCACATTCCAAGTATTCACTTTGGTATCTAATATATGAGTAATTCAAACTAGGTTTGTTGAACTCATGAACAAAGGACTAATGCACAAACATGTTAAATATGCCTGGTGATTATCTAGAATATTCTCTAAAGAAAATTATTCCAGTATATTTTATTTTTCTTTATTTTTAAAATTATAAATC
>SJYQ01002974.1:422720-455057 GCA_006410935.1 Redunca redunca
ACTTTATTTTTGGGGGCTCCAAAATCACTGCAGATGGTGACTGCAGCCATTAAATTAAAAGACGCTTACTCTTTGGAAGAAAAGTTATGACCAACCTAGATAGTATATTCGAAAGCAGAGACATTACTTTGCCGACTAAGGTCCGTTTAGTCAAGGCTACGGTTTTTCCATTGGTCATGTATGGATGTGAGAGTTGGACTGTGAAGAAGGCTGAGTGCCGAAGAACTGATGCTTTTGAACTGTGGTGTTGGAGAAGACTCTTGAGAGTCCCTTGGACTGCAAGGAGATCCAACCAGTCCATTCTGAAGGAGATCAGCCCTGGGATTTCTTTGGAAGGAACGATGCTAAAGCTGAAACTCCAGTACTTTGGCCACCTCATGCGAAGAGTTGACTCATTGGAAAAGACTCTGATGCTGGGAGGGATGGGGGCAGGAGGAGATGAAATGGCTGGATGGTATCACTGACTCGATGCATGTGAATCTGAGTGAACTCTGGGAATTGGTGTTGGACAGGGAGGCCTGGCGTGCTGCAATTCATGGGGTCGCACGGAGTCGGGCACGACTGAGCAACTGAATGGAACTGAACTGATACATACTAACTTAGGAAATATCATTATAACTACACAGCTTTCACAATCAAAAACTGAATTTATCACATGGTGGAGAGGTAGGGCACAGTCCTTGATCAGAAACCTGGATTTGAATCTCAGCACTGTCACAGAGTATCAATTTACCTAAACTCTAGGCATTTCCCTTAATTCACTCTTAAACTAAGGAAAGTACTAACATTAGTTAATGAGTGAATGCACATAAAATACACATACACTTAGGCATAAAGAATAGCCTTTGTTTTAGGATCATATTTTGACATTTTACAATATTTCTGTTAAACTACCACTAAGTAAGCATTATATCCCAGGTAATGAAGATTATTGTTTTCACAGATAAAGAGAATATTCAAGAAAAAAATTGATAAACTGTTAGAATTCTGCTATTGACAGTACTGGATGAGTATCACCTTTGAAAATCATTTAAAAACAATAAACAAGCAGAGGAAGGAAGAGTAAAATCCTAAAAATTCTAAATATTTCCCTAACATTGGAATAAATATAATGAAAGATTTTTTTAAGAGTTACCAAAAAGCTTGCTTTCAAGAGACATGACCAAGAACTTAAACAGCTTGGAGTTTTCTGTGTTTTTTTCTTTTATGTTTTCCAGCCTTACCAACGTCACTGCCATGTGGGCAGAGGGGCTTTGCATGGCCTCTGAGACAGCCCAGATATACACGTTGTCCCACCTACAAAATCACAAAGGGCCATGGTACACTGACTATACTCACCTACAGAATCACAGAGGGCCACAGTACACTGACTAAACTTGTCCACCCAAAAACAATGGAGGCAGGAGTTCTAGAAGTATTTTCTTCATTTTATAGTAAATATTAGAATTAGGTAGACAGAGCAGTAATTGGTTCAAATTTTATGCTGATGTTAATTTCTAATAATGACTATATTTCAAGAATCTAAATCTATTGTTAGATGTGTTTACAACTTGTTTTCAGTCATTGTATTTTTCCTTCAAAACTATAAGCAGTTGCTAGTGAAGTTGCTCAGTCGTGTGCAGCTCTACAATCTCATGGACTGTCGCTTACCAAGCTCCTCTGTCCGTGGAATTTTCCAGGCAAGAGTACTGGAGTGGCTTGCCATTTCCTTCTCCAGGAGATCTTCCCAACCTGGGGATCGAACCTGGGTTTCCCACACTGCAGGCAGACGCTTTACCCTCTGAGCCACTAAGCAAATACTAAATGGTTAATGTTTAATCCTTGAAATACTCACAGGATTTGTTTCCAATTTTCTTGTTATGTTGTAAAGAATGAGTTCCTGACATGGAGTCATAAACTAGATTTGGCCCAAAAACATGATAATGAAATTTTGTATGAAAGCCTCCATTATTAAAATCCTTTTTATTCCAAAACCATTATTTTTCAGATTTTACTAACACTATTCATTCTTTATCTCTTAAAAGGCATATATATTTTTCCCCACTGATAACTGAACTATTTTACCTGTAAGTAGACATATGAACTATTACATTACAAAGACAGATCTAACATCACAGCGCCAACTGTTTCTTTACTACTACCTCTAACAAACAGGTTCACATTTTTACTTTGTTGTTCAACTTCTCCACCTAGCCAAGACAAACTGCCTACCTTCCTCAATACTTTACATTTATCATTTTACCCTTCTCTCTCTAGAAATGATTGTAACATTTCTTCAATATCCAGTTCAAAACTTCATCTGTTTTGTTGGAAAATAAATTTTACATAATATACCTGAAGACTTGAAAGGAGAAGTGTTGTGTGTCAGTCACTCATTCATGTACAGCTCTTTGCAACCACATGGTCTGTAGCCTGCCTCTTGCCCATTAAAATTCTCCAGGCAAAAATACTGGAGTGGGTAGCCATTCTCTTCCCCAGGGGATCTTCCCAACCCAGCGATCGAACCCAGGTCTTGTGCATTGCAGGAAAGAAAGAGTACAGCCACACTTTTAAACTATTCACTCTGTCTTTCAAGTTTCACTATTCAACTTATATTATGGAATTTTTACCCATCTGTTACTGGTTATGATAAAGAAATACAAGGATTATTTAATTCCCATTGATTACAAAAGATGTTAAGGCCATGATCATGATGGTACAGCTGATATCAAGAACTACCATTAATTGACAGATATATTACATGGATTAGCTCATTTAATTACAACAACCCTATTTTCTAAGTACTATCATAACACTCATTTTAGACACATGGAAACTGAGGAACACAGTAGTAAATGCCCAAGGTTACACATTTTAGGGGTGAATGTTACTTTGCCAAGAAATTTAAAAGCATGTTTATAAAATGAATTCCTGTTTAATTTAATTCCATGTTTAATCCTCATAACTACCCTAGGAGGTAGATCTTATCACCATTCTACAGATGAGGAAACTAAAACACAAGACTTGACATAATCACCCAGGTAGTTAAGTTTGCAGCCAGAGTGTGAGTCCAGGCAGTGTGTCTTCCAGAGGGCCCAGGAGAAAGGAGTGACCCCACAAGAGACTGACATAGAATTGCCCATGAGTGCCCAGGAGTCTCCAGCAGAGGCATGGGTCAGCAGTGGCCTGCTGTAGGGTTGGGGGCACTGAGTGTAGCAGTGCAAGCTTGGGACCTTTTGAAGGAGGTCACCATTATCTTCATTACTTCCACCATATTTTGGCCCCAGGTAAATAACAGGGAAGAAACACAGCCCCACCCATCAACAGAAAATTGGATTAAAGATTTAATGAGCATGACCCCACCCATCAGAACAAGACCCAGTTTCCCCTTCAGCCAGGCTCTCCCATCAGGAAGCTTACATAAGCCTCTTACCCCTCTCCATCAGAGGGCAGAGAGACTGAAAACCAAAATCACAGAAAACTAACCAATCTGCTCACATGGACTGCAGCCTTGTCTAACTCAATGAAACTATGAGCCATGCCATGTAGGGCCACCCAAGACAGACAGGTAATGGTGGAGAGTTCTGACAAAACATGGTCCACTAGAGAAGGGAATGGCAAACCACTTCAGTATTCTTGCCTTGAGAAGCCCATGAACAGTATGAAAAGGCAAAAAGATAGGACACTGAAAGATAAACTCCCCAGGTCAGAAGGTCCCCAATATGCTACTGGACATCAGTGGAGAAATGACTCCAGAAAGAATGAAGAGATGGAGCCAAAGCAAAAACAACCCCCAGTTGTGGATGTGACTGGTGACAGAGCAAAGTCCGATGCTTTAAAGAGTAATATTGCATAGAAACCTGGAATGTTAGGTCCACGAATCAAGGCAAATTGGAAGTGGTCAAAGAGGAGATGGCAAGAGTGAACATCCACATTTTAGGAATCAGTGAACTAAAATAGACTAGAATGGGTGAATTTAACTCAGATGACCATTATATCTACTCCTGTGGGCTAGAGTCCCTTACAAGAAATAGAATACTCATCATAGTCAGCAAGAGTCTGAAACGCAGTACATGGATGCAATCTCAAAAACAATGGCATAATCTCCAAGGCAAACTATTCAATATCAGTAATCCAAGTCTATGCCCCGACCAGTAATGCTGAAGAAGCTGAAGTTGAAAGGTTCTGTGAAGACCTACAAGACCTTTTAGAACTAACACCAAAAACAAAATGCCCTTTTCCTTAAAAGAGATTGGAATGCAAAAGTAGGAAGTCAAGAAATATCTGGAGTAACAGGCAAATTTGGCCTTGGAGTACAGAATGAAGCAGGGCAAAGGCTAATAGACTTTTGCCAAGAGAACACACTAGTCATAGCAAACACTTTCTTCCAGCAACAGAAAAGAACACTCTATACATGGACACCACCAGATAGTCAATACCAAAATCAGATTGATTATGTTCTTTGCAGCCAAAGATGGAGAAGCTCTATACAGTCAGCAAAAACAAGACCCGGAGCTGACTGTGTCTCAGATCATGAACTCTTTATTGCCAAATTCTGACTTAAATTGAAGAAAGTAGGGAAAACCACTAGACCATCCAGGTATGACTTAAATCAAATCCCTTATGATTATACAGTGAAAGTGAGAAATAGATTTAAGGGACTAGATCTGATAGACAGCATGCCTGATGAACTATGGACAGATGTTTGTGACACTGTACAGGAGACAGGGATCAAGACCATCCCCAAGAAAAAGAAATGCAAAAGAACAAAATCGCTGTCTGAGGAGGCCTTACAAATAGCTGTGAAAAAAAGAGAAGTGAAAGCAAAGAAGAAAAGGAAAGACATACCCAATCTGAACACAGAGTTCCAAAGAACAGAAAGGAGAGATACAAAAGCCTTCCTCAGTGATCAGTGCAAAGAAATAGAGGAAAACAACAGCATGGGAAAGACTAGAGATCTCTTCAAGAAAATTAGAGATACCAAGGGAGCATTTCATGCAAAGATGGGCCCAATAAGGGACAGAAACGGTATGGACCTAAGAGAAACAGAAGATATTAAAAAGAGGCAGAAAGAATACAAAAGAGATCATCACAACCCAGATAATCTCAATGGTGTAATCATTCACCTAGAGCCAGACATCCTGGAATGCCAAGTCAAGTGGGCCTTAGGAAGCATCGCTACGAACAAATCTAGTGGAGGTTGAGCTATTTCAAATCCTAAAAGATGATGCTGTGAAAGTGTTGCACTCAATAAGCCAGCAAATTTGGAAAACTCAGCAGTGGCCACAGGACTGGAAAAGGTCAGTTTTCATTCCAATCCCAAAGAAAGGCAATGCCAAAGAATGCTCAAACTACCGCACAATTGCACTCATCTCAAACGCTAGTAAAGTAATGCTCAAAATTCTGCAGGCTAGGCTTCAACAGTATGTGAACCGTAAACTTCCAGATGTTCAAGCTGGATTTAGAAAAGGCAGAAGAACCAGAGATCACATTGCCAACATCTGCTGGATCATCGGAAAAGCAAGAGAGTTCCAGAAAAATATCTATTTCTGCTTTACTGACTGTGCCAAAGCCTTTCACTGTGTGGATCACAACAAACTGTGAAAATTCTGAAAGAGATGGGCATACCAGACCACCTGACCTGCCTCTTGAGAAATCTCTATGAAGGTCAGGAAGCAACAGTTAGAACTGGACATGGAACAACACACGGATTCTAAATCAGCAAAGGAGTACATCAAGGCTATATATTGTCACCCTGCTTATTTAACTTATATGCAGAGTACATCATGAGAAATGCTGGGCTAGTTAAAGCACAAGCTGGAATCAAGACTGCCAGGAGAAACATCAATAGCCTCAGATATGCAGATGACACCACCTTTATGGCAGACAATAAAGAACTAAAGAGTCTCTTGATGAAAGTGAAAGAGGAAAGTGAAAAGTTGGCTTAAAGCTCAACCTTCAGAAAATGAAGATCATGGGCTCTGGTCCCATCGCTCCATGGCAAATAGATGGGGCAACAGTGGAAACAGTGACAGACTTTATTTTTCTGTGCTCCAAAATCACTGCAGATGGTGACAGCAGCCATGAAAGTTTAAAAGACGCTTGCTCCTTGGAAGAAAAGCTATGCCCAACATAGACAGCATATTAAAAAGCAGAGACATTACTCTGCCAACAAAGGTCCATCTAGTCAAAGCTATGGTTTTTCCAGTAGTCACGTATGGCTATGAGAGTTGGACTATGAAGAAAGCCGAGTGCTGAAGAATTGATGCTTTTGAATTGTGGTGTTGGAGAAGACTCTTGAGAGTCCCTTGGACTGCAAGGAGATCAAACCAGTCAGTCATAAAGGAAATCAGTCCTGAATATTCATTGGAATGACTGATGCTGAAGCTTTTTCACCACCTGATGTGAAAAACTGACTCATTTGAAAAGCCCCTGATGCTGGGAAAGATTGAAGGTGGAAGGAGAAGAGGACGACAAAGGATGAGATGCTTGGATGGCATCACTGACTCAATGGACAGGAGTTTGAGTAAACTCTGATTGTTGTTGATGGACAGGAAGCCCTAGTGTGCTACAGTCATGGGGTCACAAAGAGTCAGACACAACTGAGCGACTGAACTGAACTGAGAAAAGCCCTGCCCACCAGAGCAAGACCCCGTTTTTCTCATGCCAGTCCCTCCCACCAGGAATCTTACACAAGCCTCTTAGCCTCATCTGTCAGAGGGCAGACAGAAGAAACTAGAAGCAGCAGTCACAGCACCTAAAACAAAAATCATAGTATGAAACTTAATTACGATGTAAAAGCATAAAGTTTTGCCCCAGATGCAGGGACAAGATAAAACCCCAGAGAAACAACTAAATGAAGTGGACAGAGGCAATCTTCCAGAAAAAAGAATACAGAATAATGATAGTGAAGATGATCTAGGATCTTGGGAAAAGAATGGAGGCAAAGATTGAGAAGATGTAAGAAATGTTTACCAAAGACCTAGAAAAGAACTAAAGAACAAACAACAGAAATGAATAATACACTAGAAGGAATCTAAAGCAGAATAACTGAGGCAGAAGAATGGATAAATGACCTGGAAAACAGGTCATTCTGTTCTCCTGAATGGTGGAAATCACTGCCACAGAACAGAATATAGAAAAAAAGAAAAGAAATGAAGATAGCCTAAGAAATCCCTGGGAACAACATTAAGCACACCAACACTCTCATTTTAGGGGTCCAGAAGAAGAGAGAGAGAAAGGATCTGAGAAAATATTTGAAAAGATAATAGCTGAAAACTTTCCTAACATGGGAAAGGAAATAGTCAACCAAGTCCAGGAAGCACAGAGAGTCTCAAGCAGGATAAACCCAAGGAGGAACATACCGAGACACACAATAATCATACTGACAAAAATTAAAGACAGAGATAAAATATTAAAAGCAACAAGGGAAAAATGACAAATAGCATACAAGAGAACTCCCTTCAGGCTATCAGCTGATTTCAACAGAAACTCTACAAGCCAGAAGGGAATGGCATGATAAAGTGATGAAAACAAAGGGCCTACAACCAAGAATAATCTACTCAGCAAGAGTGTATTCAGATTTGATAGAGAAATCAAAAGCTTTACAGACAAGCAAAAGTTAAAGAGAATTCAGCACCACCAAACCAGCTTTACAACAAATGCTAAAGGAACTTCCCTAGGCAGCAGACACAAGAGAAGGAAAAGACCTACTGAAAATAAACCCAAACAATTAAGAAAACGATAATAGGATCATACATATTGATAATTACCCTAAATGTAAATGGATTAAATGCACCAACCAAAAGACATACTCTGGCTGGGTTGATGAAAACATGTGCATGTATGCACTTCCATTTACCACATCACTCTGCTTGACCCACCCGCCACCAAACTGTATGTATTTATTTTATATTGTAAAGTTAATCATGTTCCCATTATGGCCTGCAACTGTAATTATCTTTTATTTTTTGTCTGGCTATTGAAAACTGATGAACATCTTTTACTACTGTGATTATGTAACTATTACTCACTTAATACCACAGCATGATGATTGGGCAACAGAAAAATAATAGAATCTCTATCACCAGAACTAGGATCTAATAGAAAAACCTGTAATGACTTTTAAAAATTCAGATGCATACCAAGATTATCCTGAAATTTTTTGAAAATTACAAATGCTCAGGTATTAGTTTTCTTCTCCAGAGCTCCAGATGTTTCTAATGAGCAGTCATGTTTAAAAACAACTGGACTATGATGATTTTTACTTTTATCTAGTTTGTTTCACTTTTTTCTATTTCATATTCAGTGCTCCCATTTCATGTAGTTTATGTTCTCCAATTTCTCCTTTTTTTGGGGGGGGGGGATGTTTTTTCTCAAGCCTTATCAACTGTAGCAGAAAAGCTTTTGTGTATAAATATAAATATGTATAATACATATGTTTTAGAAAACTTAAGATCTTTTACCTAAAAAATATGACATTTTGATTACACTTGTTTGACATAGTATGAACAGAATGCTAGATTTCTGATTTAAAAATAGATATGCAATAAGCAACAAAGGTTTACTGTATAGCATAGGGAACTATAATCAATATCTTGTTATATCCGATGATGGAAAATAATTTCAGAAGTAAAATATGGTTTTTTGTATTTGTATAACTGAATCACCTTGCTGTGCACCTGAAACACTGTAAGTCAACTATACTTCAATAATACACATTAAAAAAAAAAAAAACTTTATTGCTGAAAAACATTAATCATTATCTGAGCCTCCACCAAGTTCTAATCTTTTCCAGTGGTAACAAAAGATCAGTGATCCCAAGTCATCATAACAAATATAATAAAAATGAAAAAGCTTGAAATATTTGCAACAATCACCAAAATGTGACACAGGGACACAAAGTGAGCAAATGCTGTTGGTGAAATGGCACTGATGAACTCAATGCAGGATTGCCACAAAACTTCATTTTGTAAAAAGCACAATGATCTGTAAAGGACAATGAAGTGTGCTGGCAATAGTATTATCTCACTGAGTTATTATGAAAATTATATGAATATAAGTAAAATATTTAGAAGACTATCTGGCACAGAATAAGCATTAAATGAAAGTTAAGGTATCACTTCCAGGGTGTTGGCAGCTAAATCAATTTCCAAGTCACGTTCTGCCTTGAAGTGACTAGGGAGATACTAAAATCAGTAGAGAAGGATGCTGGTGCCACCATGATGCCAGTGTGCACTGTGGTGCTGGAGATCCCAGCACACTGCTCAGCCTGTTGTGAAAGGAGCCTTCTGCTGTGTGGACTTAGACACATATTCCGAAATACACCATTCTAAACAATGGTGCCAATATTTAATAAAAGACCTAAGTGTGAATCATGCTGTAGTTCCAACTTGAGTTTAGACTTATCTGTAACACTTAGGCTATTTTGTTTCTCTATACATCCAGGGAAGTTAAATTTCATATGTGGAAAATGTTTTGGGGTTTTCTGCTGAATACAGATTTTCCTTCAATGAAAGTTTCCTCTATAAAAGAGTTGCTTCTTCTTCACTATGAAGTCAAAGAAAAAGAAAAGCAAGGAAATGAAAAGAGGTGAAGACAGGAAGGATGCATAAAGGAACAAAGTTCAATCAGGAAGAAAAAAGAAAAAGAGTATTATGTGCTTTTGAGTAAAGATGGCGAAGACTGCTTGCTATTTGAGATCTACCAGCAGGTTTGACATCACCAGAAGTGTTAAACCCAAAGACATTAGTGTGAATCAGACTATGTTCTTACTCTGAGCTTAAAATTCAGAAGCAGGAAGTATGGATGGATGAAAAAGAAAAATGTTTAAGACAGAAGTCATATGAACAACATCACAGAACTCACATTAATACTCCCGTCATCTCATGGACAGCTCATGCAAGGAGGGCCATGCAATACTACTAGACAAACATAATTAGGTCATAATTCTCACTGTAACTCTATAATGTCAACTCCAGCAGATATAAAAGTGTGGAGTTAAAGAGGGGTGGGGCATTGCACATAAACTGTTAATGTTTATGAAACAAGGAAACAGAGGTCAAATGAAGCTTTACTTGACCTGTCAGTTGCATACCAGTAGAGAGAATAAATCCAACACAGAAATTCTGCTTTAAAAGAAGATAAAACTGAAACAAATTGTGGGAGTTAGGGAAGGGAACAAAGTTGGTTACCAAAAAAAAAAAAAAAGCACTAGCTTGATTATCTAAAAATCTGTCTAACTTTATTTACCTTAAATAATTTTTTCATTGATATTAGTCTCAGCATTGCATGACTTTTTAATCAAACAAGATTTTAAATTTGCTTTGCATTAAAGGACAAAAGTTCAAAGTACTCTTTGAAAAAGACTGATATTTTTGAAAAGTATCACTCAATAGGCCATAACATACTAATTAAAAGTAGAAGGAGTACTGGAACAGAGGGTGACAGAGAAGAAACTGGTGTAAATTTAAGATTAATGCAGCAAACCCAGTGCTGTATAGATTAAAATGTCCANAATAAAAATTAAAAAAAAAAAATAAAAAAATAAAAGTAGAAGGAGTACTGGAACAGAGGGTGACAGAGAAGAAACTGGTGTAAATTTAAGATTAATGCAGCAAACCCAGTGCTGTATAGATTAAAATGTCCATTCTCAGTAAAGGTTTTGAACACCAGTAAATGTCTGAATTGAGACACTCTTTGATATGCCCCACACAGTTGCTAAATCATCACTTATAATTAGCAGTAAATGCCAATGCCAATGGGAAAAGGGCGAAATTGCATTCTGTGCTTTTTGGCTATGGACATGCTAACAATGGTAACAATACCACGTTCTTATACTCTGCTCCTTCACAGCAACCTTGTCTGTGTGTTACGCATGAGAGATATAAGATCACAGACAACAATCAAATGAAGGAAAATGTGCAAACTCACACTCTTTCAATCCTTTTTTTANAAAGTACTCTTTGAAAAAGACTGATATTTTTGAAAAGTATCACTCAATAGGCCATAACATACTAATTAAAAGTAGAAGGAGTACTGGAACAGAGGGTGACAGAGAAGAAACTGGTGTAAATTTAAGATTAATGCAGCAAACCCAGTGCTGTATAGATTAAAATGTCCATTCTCAGTAAAGGTTTTGAACACCAGTAAATGTCTGAATTGAGACACTCTTTGATATGCCCCACACAGTTGCTAAATCATCACTTATAATTAGCAGTAAATGCCAATGCCAATGGGAAAAGGGCGAAATTGCATTCTGTGCTTTTTGGCTATGGACATGCTAACAATGGTAACAATACCACGTTCTTATACTCTGCTCCTTCACAGCAACCTTGTCTGTGTGTTATGCATGAGAGATATAAGATCACAGACAACAATCAAATGAAGGAAAATGTGCAAACTCACACTCTTTCAATCCTTTTTTTACCTATCCACACCTGAAAACTTTGATTACAGGTACAACTTTGCTAAATAAACTCATAAAAAATATAACTGTATAAGTGAAAGTGAAAGTCAATCAGTCATCCCCAACTCTTTCCAACCCCATGGGCTATACAGTCCATGGAATTCTCCAGGCCAGAATAATCGAGTGGGTAGCCTTTCCCTCCTCCAGGGGATCTTCCTAACCCAAGGACAGAAACCAATAACTGCACAAAGGATATAAAAATAAGATTACAGTGGAGAAATACAATAAATTTTTGAGTTTGCAAATTTGTGTCCTATTTGAAATTTGAGTCTACAAGTTTAAAAGGTCTGGTGTCAGAAGTAGTAGAGCAGGAACACTGACAAAACCTGGTCCCAGGACTTAAGTCAAGGATGAGACCAGAGAAACCAAAAGAACCTCTGGTGAAACCAAAACATAAATAACGCCATTTTCAGAATGGGTACGCAATAAGCTAATTTTGCTGTAACTAGTCAAAGAAAATGAACCCATAAAATAAATCAGAAACCTCTGATTTCTTATGCTTCTTTTACATGAATCATTGAATCTCAATATATTTATATATTCTAAATATAGATTGAGCAATCTATCTATAGCTTGGTATCTTTTATGATTTTCAAAGATTTCTGTTGAAGGGCCCTGCGACTCTTCCTATTTCAGTAATTCATGACTACATGTTTTAACCACCCAGTAGTAACTATCTCGGCAAAGGATTTCTAATACTACAAAATTCAAAGAAGCAAGAGGTGTCAAAGGAGAATCAAAATTGAGTCAGTACTCTTAAGAGAGCTCTCTTAAATAGAGCTGGCAGCCATTAAGAAAACGCATTTCTCAGCCTGGATGGAATCTGACCTTTGATCTGGTAAAGTCACACAGAATACCAGCCAGGAACTCAAGATACTTAATGGACCCCTACTCTAATTCTAAGGGCTTCCCTGATGCCTCAGTGGTAAAGAACCCACCTGTCAATGCAGGAAATGTGGTTCAATCCCTGGATCAGGAAGATGGCCTGGAGAAGGAAACAGCAACCCACTCCAGTATTCCTGTCTGAGAAACCCCATGGAGAGAAGGCCTGGCGGGCTACAGTCCATGGGGTCAGAAAGAATCAGACGCAAATTAGCCACTGATCAGGCAGGCACTCTAATTCTACTCTGATTCCTTAAGGATCGATATTTTCCACCTTGAATGGAGACAATCACAAATCTTAGGCAACTTTTAGCAACCTCATGATCTTTTGCCTTTACTTAACTCTTTCTCTTCCTTGGAACACTCTTTCAGGATTACTGGACTCTGTATATACCGAATCACAGTTCTGCAGACCCTAAATAAACTTTTTTTTTTATTTGCAGCCTCCTGCATTTGGGGGGTTTGACAGAAGTTTGAAGAAGAAAGTAAAAGTTTAAAAGTAAAATGATTTAAAATAATAATAAAAAAGAGTCAATGGATATTAATCTGGTATTATTTACAACTGAAAATCCCCAAAGATGGTCCTTGCATAGTCCAGACCAACTAAACCCTATTCAGCCTAATCCTCCCACAAAAATCATTCTAGTTTCATGACTGACCCATCACCACCCTTCAGTCACTTTTTGCTTCATATACTGCTTTGACTTTTTGGTGCCTTTACACTAGCTGTTAACTCTAACTTAAACGTTCATTAATTGAAAAGAGCAAAAGACTCCAAGGTTCTGTTTTTTTAATTCTGATTTTGCATTAGTGTCCTCATCATTAAACTGCTATACCTTTTTTTATTGCACACCTTGGTTTATTGGGCTTTAAAGACACTAAATGTTTTACAAAATGAAGGTCTGTGGCAACCCTTGATGGCACAAGTCTATTGGCACCATTTTTCCAGCAGTACTTGCTCACTTCAAGTCTCTGGGTCACATTCTGGTAATTTTCACAATATTTCCAACTCTTTCACTATGATTATAATTGTTATGATGAACTACAATCAGCGATCTTTGATGTTACTAATGCAATTGTTTCGTGGCACCATAAACCATACCCACAGAAGATGGGAACTTTGTGTCTGTTCTGATTGTTCCAGGAGACATTGGCTCCCCAGCCTCTCTCCCCATATCCCAGACCTCCTTGTTTCCCAGAGACACACAATATTAAAATTAGTCCAATTAACAACCCTGCGTTTAACAGTTTCTAAGTGTCAGAGTGAAAAGAAGAATCACAGGTCTCTCACTTTAAATGAAAGCTAGAAATGATTAAGCTCAGTGAGGAAGGCATGACTCAAGCCAAGACAGGCCACAAGCTAGGCCTCTTGCACCCGTTAGCCAAACTGCAAAGGCAAAGTAGAAGGATATTACAAGTACTACTCCAGTGAACAAAATTCTCCAAGCCAGGCTTCAACAGTACATGAACCATGAACTTCCAGATGTTCAAGCTGGATTTAGAAAAGGCAGAGGAACCAGAGATCACATTGCCAACATCCACTGAATCATAGAAAAAGCAAACAGAATTCTAGACAAAAATCTACTTCTGAATTATTGATTACGCCAAAGACTTTGAGTGTGTAGATCACAACAAACTGTGGAAAATTCTTGGAGATGGGAATACCAGACCACCTGACCTGCCTCCTGAGAAATTTGTACGCAGGTCAAGAAGCAACAGTTAGAACTAGACATGGAAAAACAGACTGGTTCCAAATTGGGAAAGGAGTACGTTAAGGCTGTATATTGTCATCCTGCTTATTTAACTTATATGCAGAGTACATCATGCAAAATGCCAGGCTGGATGAAGCACAAGCTGGAATCAAGACTGCCAGGAAAAACATCAATAACCTCAGATACACAGATGACACCACTCTTACAGCAGAAAGTGAAAAGGAACTAAGGAGCCTCTTGAAGAAAGTGAAAGAGGTGAGTGAAAAGGCTGATTTAAAACTCAACATTCCAAAAACTAAGATCATGGCATCTGGTCCCATCGCTCCATGGCAAATAGATGGAGAAATAATGGAAACAGTGACGGACTTTATTTTCTTGGGCTCCAAAATCACTGCAGATGGTGACTGCAGCCATGAAATTTTAAAAGACGCTTGCTCTTTGGAAGAAAAGCTATGAGCAACCTAGACAGCATATTAAAAAGCAGAGACATTACTCTGTCGACAAAGGTCCATCTAGTCAAAGCTTTGGTTTGACTAGTAGTCATGTATGGATGTGAGAGTTGGACCATAAAGAAAGCTGAGTGCCGAAGAATTGATGTTTTTGAACTGTGGTGGTGGAGAAGACTCTTGAGAGTCCCTTGGACTGCAAGGAGATCAAACCAGTCAGTCATAAAGGAAATCAGTCCTGAATATTCACTGGAAGAACTGATGCTAAAGCTGAAGCTCCAATACTCTGGCCACCTAATGTGAAGAACTGACTCACTGGAAAAGACCCTGATGCTGGGAAAGACTGAAGGTGGGAGGAGAAGGGGATGACAGAGGATGAGACGTTGGATGGCATCACTGACTTGATGGACATGAATTTGAGTAAACTCCGGGAGTTGGTGATGGACAGGGAAGCCTGGTGTACTGCAGTCCATGGGGTTGCGAAGAGCCGGACAGAACTGAGCAGCTGAACTGAACTGAGCTGAACTCTTGTGAATACAATAACGATAAGAAAGCAAAACAGCCCTCTTGCTAATTCAGAGAAAGCTGTAGTGGTCTGACAGATGATCAAACCAGCTAAAATATTTCCTTAAGACAAAGCCTAATCCAGAGAAGGGCCTGTGTGTGTGCTCAGTTGCTCAGTCATGTCCAGCTCTTTGTGACTCCATGGGCTATAGCCCACCAGCCTCCTCTGTCCATGGAATCCTCCAGGCAAGAATACTGCAGTGGGTCCAGGGGATCTTCACGATGCAGGAATCAACCCAGGGCTCCCACTTTGAAGGCAAATTCTTTACCATCTGAGCCACTAGGGAAGACCAAGAAGGGCCTCTCTTCAGTTATATGAAGGTGAAGAGAAGTGAGAAAGATGCAGAAGTGTGAAGCTAGCAAAGGCTGATTCATTAAGCTTAAGAAAAGAAACCCTCTCCATAATATAAAAGCACAAGGTGAAGCAGCAAGAACTGATAGAGAAGCTGCAGCAAGTAACCCAGAAGACACAGTTAGGATAAGTAATGAAGGTGGCTACACTAAACAACAGATTTTCAGCATACACGAAACTGCCTTATATTAAAAGAAGATTCCTTCTAGGACTTCTATAAGAGAAGTCAATGCCTGGCTTCAGGGTTTCAAAGGACAGGCTGGCCCTCTTGTCAAGGGCTAATGCAGCTGGTGACTTTGAGTCAAAGCCAATGCTCATTTACCATTCTAAAACTCCCAGGGCCCTTAAGAATTAGGCTAAATCTTCCCTGCCTATGCTCTACAAATGGAACAAAGCCTGGATGATAGCACATCTGTTTACAACACAGTCTCCTGAATATTTCAAGCCCTCTATCGAGACCTACTGCTCAGAAGATTCCCTGCAAAATATTACTGCTCACTGACAATGCACCTGGTTACCCAAGAGTTCTGAAGATGTACAAGATTGATGTAACATAACATCCATTCTACAGCCCATGGACCAAGGAGTAACTTCAACTTTCAAGTCTTATTATTTAAGAAATACCTGTGTGAGCTTATAGCTGCTATACATAGTGATTCCTCTGATGGATCTGGGCAAAGTCAATTGAAAACCTTCTAAAAACGATCCACCATTCCAGATGCCACTAAGAACATTACTGATTCATAGGAAGAAGTCAAAACAGCAACGTTAATGAGAATTTGGAAGAAGTTGATTCTAACCCCCCATGATGACTTATAGGGGATGGAACTTGAGTGGAGGAAGTAATTGCCAGCTGTGGTAGAAACAGCAAGAGAACCAGAGTTAGAAGAGGAGCCTGAAAATGTGACTGAACTGCTACAATTTCACGTAAAACTTTCACAGATAAGGAGTTGCTTTTTATGGGTGAACAAAGAAAGTGGTTTCTCAAGATGAAATGAATCTGCTGGTGAATATGCTATGAACACTGTTGAAATGGCAACAATGGATTTAGAATATTACATAAGGTTAGTTGACAAAGCAGTGGCAGTGTTTGAGAGGGACTGATTTCAACTTTGAAAGAAGTTATAACTATGGGTAAAATGCTATCTAACAGCATCAAATGTTACAGAAAAATACTTATGAAAGGAAGTCAACTGATGCAGCAAACTTCATTGTTGTCTTATTTCAAGAAATTGCCAGTCTCCAGCCTTCAGCAACCACCACCTTGATCAGTCAATAGCCTCCAACAGGCAAGACTCCAACAGCAAAGATTACTAGCTAACGACTCACATTATTTCTAGTGTTGTTTTTTTTTAATTAAGATACATAGTTTTTTTTTTTTTTTTTTAGAAATAATACTATTTGTATACAATAGACTACAGTATAGTATAAAATAACTTCATATGCACTGGAAGCTTGTGACTTATTTTATTGCAATATTCACTTTATTTCAGTGGTCCAGAACCCACACTATCTATGAGGTAGGCATCCAGCAAAAAGAGACCTATTTCTAGAGCTAAAAGGATTAAATGAGATAACATATGTAAAAACAGCAGGGTACCTATCCCATACTAAAGCACTAAAATATAATAGCTTCTTTCATGGATCTCAGTAAATCTGTTGAACTCCTACTCACCCTCCAAACCCCAATTTAAATCTGTTTCTATAAAACCTCCTTAATTATTTGTTCTATTTTCTTCCTCCCCAAAAATGCAATTGCTTAGTCTTCTGTGTTTCCCATGGGAGTTACAGAAACCTCTACTGTACTTTAAATGCTTGTTGATGGCCTTTGTGTTCCATTAGAGAATGAATACCTCCAGGGTGGGATTTTTATCTAACTACTGCCTACTCCAAAAGTTAAAGAATCAATAATGATACTTAATTAGCATTTATTAAACAAGTAAATGATTTCATTAAACTCTTACAAACTAAATTCCATCACCTCCACTAGCTTGGTTCATAGTGATGCTCTCCATTCATATGTCATCACTCCATGGCAAATAGATGAAGAAACAATGACAGACTTTATTTTCTTGGGCTCCAAAATCACTGCAGATGGTAGCTGCAGCCATGAAATTAAAAGACGTTTGCTCCATGGAAGAAAAGCTATGACCAACCTAGACAGCATATTAAAAAGCAGAGACATTGCTCTGCCAACAAAGGTCCATCTAGCCAAAGCTATGGTTTTTCCAATAGTCATGTATGGATGTGAGAGTTGGACCATAAAGAAAGCTGAGGACCAAAGAATTTGATGTTTTTGAACTGTGGTGGTGGAGAAGATTCTTGAGAGCCCCTTGGACTGCAAGGAGATCCAACCAGTCAGTCATAAAGGAAATCAGTCCTGAATATTCATTGGAAGGACTGATGCTGAAGCTGAAGCTCCAATACTCTGGCCACCTGATGTGAAGAACTGACTCATTGGAAAAGACCCTGATGCTGGGAAAGACTGAAGGTGGGAGGGAGGAGAAGGGGGTGACAGAGGATGAGGTGGTTTGATGGCATCACTGACTCGATGGACATGAGTTCAAGTAAGCTCCAGGAGTTGGTGATGGACAGGGAAGCCTGATGTGCTGCAGTCCGTGGGGTTGCAAAGAGTAGGAAACAACTGAGCGGCTGAACTGAACTGAGCAAACTAAAACCCTTATATAGTCTTTCAAACATTTCACAGTACTCTCAAAAAATAACAGTCTTTTAATACTTTGATACCCTATCAGCAATGTAACTTTTTAATGCTTCTGCTTACCATACACTCATTTACTCATCACGTACAAGTGCCTCCTACAGGCTGAGAGTACTGTACATTGGTGAACAAAATGAACAAAAAAACCCTATCCTTATGGGCTTTATATTTATCACAGGTAAATTTGTGGAAGAAAGAAATTTCCATTACAAATTTGCCAGAAAAGTACACCAAAAGACACAAAGTTATTCTTCGATATTTACTAAATATCAAAGGGATAATAAAAAACAAAAACAAAAACCTCCTGACCACACACAAAAGCTAACTACTTAAAAAAGTATGATATAAATTCAGATTCATGTAGTAAACAAGCAAAACTAATTTTGTATCCATAAAAAAATGCTCATCCTAAAAGGACTCATTTCCTTGTAGCTAAAAGTATCTGTAATTTCTTTTTTTAATGGTTAGTAATCTTTTGAGTTTTAAGAATTTTACAATTACATGATCGCATAGATCCTAATTTGAAAGGTGATGATGTGTAATGTGGCCTCTTTGAAAATCTGTTTAAAACCTTAAAACATTCTTCATTTTGTAAGTGAGGAGAGCTTTTTACGCAACTTTATATCAGGGCTTCCAGTCTAAGTGGGGCTCCCCATGAGTAAGACAAGCCATACCAGGACTAAATCAACTAGCTGCAGTATCAGGCAAGCAACCCTGGTGCCAGAGACACAGATGCTGCTCTCGCACACCAACCTTTCCAACCTTACCTCTTGCTTCATCCTCTTTGCTGCATCCACCTTGTTCCTCAAGTATGGCCTATGCTTTCCTTTCTTTGCTCATTCCCAAGTTTGGCCTAGAAAGTCCTTTCCTTATCTCTACTGTCAAAATACTACTTATCAACATACCAGTTCCATCTGGAAGAGCTTAGACTTTCCTCTTTTGGGGTAACTGTACCCTCTTTTAATTAATAACCCTCTCTGTGAGCCTTTCTTACAGAGCTTAGCTAGTTCTACCTTGCTCTAACCCTGCCTAGCCATTCTTACTGAAGCATAAACGTTCCTCACTATTCTGCTCATCTGGAAAGGGCCCTTAAACACACAACAGGGGCTTGATTTTCCCATCAGATAAAAGACTAAACATAATACCCAAATATCCAATATTTGCTATAGCTAAACACTAGGAAACTTCACTGAGAGATCTCTGCAAAACAGTACTGAATTCCAAAATCACAAAAAAGACTCAGTCTTACTGAACAATCTTGCTACCTAAAATTACATTATTTCAATATCAGAAGAAACAAAAAAGGTAATCTATTGTCCCATGCAGAGAATGCTGACAGGAGAATCCTGAAGGCACTAGGTACTTCTTACAGAGAGGTTTCATTTCAGTTGTACTTTCTGGTCATTTTAGACTTTAATAAGCCAACTTAACCTTTAACTGAGAGCCTTACCCTGCTTCACTAATTAACAGTGCAATAAACAAACAAAAGGGAAATCAGTGATAACCAATTCTGGATATAAAGTGCAGTGAGCTGGGTTTCAGGTTAGGGTTCCTACATGTGTAGTTGTATAAATAGGACTCTCTCCCCCATAGAGTCTACAGAGAAAAGGTGAAAAGCATAAACGTCAAACAAGTGGTGAATGGACAGATCATCAGGAGCCCTAGTTTAAAGGGCTCTTTCATCAATCCCCAGCCATAGGGAAGAAATACTTCAACAGCACCCAAAAGGAAACAAGAAACTGAATCATGAAAGGAAACAATAAAAAAGCATCAGCGGCATGCCTTACAAAAATTACTAGTGAGATTTAAGTCTCAACCCCCACTTTGTCTCAAAAGTGCTTTCTAATAATACTGCGTACATTCCAAACAGCTTCCATCTGCCAAGAACTTACCAACTGCACCTCCCCTGCTCAGCAACCAGGGTAAAAAAGCAATCCCAAGGGAACCTTCATCCCTTCATTTTGGCAGTAAACTGCAAACATCCACCCTGCTGGGCATTTATCCACAGGACGAATAGTTTCAAAGTGAATTTAGGAGGTGAACAAGACCCAAGGGAAAGTAGGAGAGACAAAACAAAAAGGAGAATGGGTGAATACAGATTTAAAGGAAAAGGTCAGAAAAACAGGAAAGTCAAGAATTTATTGGGGGTGGGGGGCGGCGGCGGGAAGGAAAGCAAAAGGCAATACAAAAAGTAAACTCAAAAGAAGAGTATAAAATAATACTCTACCCTAAAGATAAATGACTCGAGAAGGAAAGTGAGGAGCAGCAAAGAGTCCAGATGACTTGAGGAACTTTAAAAATTCTCTTACTGTATCTTTTAAGACTGATTGGGTTCAGAGTTCGGAATCCTAGAAGAGGCAAGGGTCTACAGTGGAGGAAAAAGTGAGACAATGTTGGAGAGTAAAGAGATCCTCCCTCCTAAGCTCTTAGATAGACATCAGGTAAGGCTGAATCAAGGAAACCGCTGAAGAGGAGCCGGGTTCCAGGAAGGGCTTAGAGAGGCAAGTATCACGCGGATTCACTTGTCCGTAGGCGACAGAGTCCACGTGGGCTCGGGGGAGAGCACAGCGATCCCCCACCCCCACCCCCACCCTGGAGGGAAACTGCGAGGCCGGACTAACAAACAGATGGGCTCTCAGAACAGGAGCAAGAGATGCGAAGTGTCCTCGGGAGCTGGCCACACTCGACGGGGACCCTGAAGGGGGAAAAGAACGCCGCGACCAGGGTCAAGGGCGGAGTCGCCAGGGGCCCCGCAGGCGCTCTTCGCGAAGCCGGAACTCACCGATGCCGAGCCCCACAACCAGGCGGCCGGCGAGCAGCGTCTCCTTGTTGTTCGCCGCGGCCAGCACCGCGGAGCCGGCGGTGAAGAGGGCACTGGCCAGCAGGATGGCGGCGCGGCGGCCGAAGACGCCGTTGAGGGCCCCGCCGGCCAGCGCCGAGACGGCGGCCGCCCCCACCGTGCTGGACACGAGCAGCTCCTGCCACATCGCGTCCAGGCTCAGCTGCCGCTTGAGCAGCAGCATGGCCCCCGACACCACCCCGGTGTCATAGCCGAACAGGAAGCCGCCCAGCGCGGAGAAGACTGCCACCACGTACACGAAGGCGGGGGTCTCGTCCTGCTGGAACTGCCGCCGCGCCGCGCGCTCCAGGTCCCCGACGCCGCCGCCGCCCGCGCCCGCGCCCTGCAGGCTGGCGCTCGACTCCGCGGCCGCCAGAAGGCTGCGCTCCCCGGCCGTGCTCGCCGCGTCCGGCTCCTGCTGCTTCCTGCGGCGCTCGCCCATGAGGCTGCTCAAGCTCCGCAGCGTGTACTCCACATTCTCGCTCGCCTTGCGGGACATAAGGCAGGGGCCCGGGGCTGCCCGGGGGAACGAGGCTCCGCGGGCTGGCGGTCTCGGAGGGCTGGACAGCCCGAGCGAGCACAAGGAACCGCCGCCTTCTTCCTCCCGGCTCCCGCTGCGCCTGCCACGGTAGCAGCCGCCGCCGCGGCCACTCCGGGGAGAAAGTTGCTGCCCGCCGGCCCCGGCTCTGCGGAGTTGGAGCCCGGCGGGTCTCACTCGAGACTCACGCCCCGCGCCTGCCGAGCTGGCGCTGCGGAGCAAGCGGGAGGTGGGGCCGCAGGTCACGTGCAGCCCCAGCCGGCGGGGCCGGCCCGAGACGCCCCGCCCCTCCTCGGGCGGTGCCAGCCTCAGCCCACCCCGGACCCCTAAACCCCACCTCCCGGTCGAGCGCGACCTCTGACCTAGGGTCCTTCTAACGTGGCTCTCAGTTTCTTAACTGCTCCAAGTCCCGTAGTTTGGGGGTTGCAGCTGAGGAGCAAGCCAGTGTTTGCCAGCCCGGTACTAGACTTCCAGACCCGGGGAAATGGCTTACGATGATTGCACGGTTTGGAAAGGCAAGGAGAGAACCACTTTAGAAAAGCCTGAGGATGGCCAAGGCTGGAAGGGCCTAGGAAAAAATATCCTGTTATGGCATATAGCAAGTACCCCTCCTTCCTTTTATAATATTGTGATATAAATGAATCTGTTCTGGAGCAATTCAGTTTCTTATCGCCAATCCCTCCTCAATTTATGCTTCTTTTAAAGGAACGATACATCTTATTTCTTTGAGGTNCAGTTCTTCCCAGCCCTTGAAGAGTCCCAAGTTCATTTTAGTACCACAGCATGAGTAAACTATAGTTTCCTGAAGCCTGCCACAATTGCAGATTATGGTGAAATGGAAAGCCCATTGGCCAAGAATCAAAAGACATCAGTACCATCACTATCAGTGTTTTGCTGTACACTTTTGACAAGCAATTAAATTAGATTGTGCTTGTTTTCTTATTTGCAGAGCAGATGATGGTACTGCAATGACTCATTTACTAGAAATTAAAAGGAATTTAAAAATATACCTAATTCCTGTTGCAGAGTAAATAATAATTACAAGCATCATTATTGTTTGCAAGGTGAATTTGAAAACCCGAGTTTTAGGTACACTTGCTTTACAACCTCAAGAAATGCTAAGGACCAGATAGAAAAGGGGAATAAGTCAGAGAATGGTTTTAGCTGTACTGCTACAGATCCTTTTCCATTCATCTCTCCTACCATAATAGTCCCCTTTCCCCAGAGATAACCATGCCTATCAGTTTGAAATGTATCTTTCCAGAACATTCTCTATGCATTTATATGTATGCATTTTTATGTATAGAGGTAAACACAGTTTTGATATTGTTCATATCATGAAGAAAAACACACATCAAACTGGTTTAAGCCAAAATTATGAAGAGGGAGGATTTATAGTCTCTTGTCTCTGAAAAGTTTATAATAGACTGATTTCAAATATAACTAAATATGGGACTCAAAAGCCAAGATGTCACCAATAACTCCATCTTACCTCTTTGCTTCCTTCTGTGTAGGCTCCACTCTCAAATTTCATGTGGTAACCAAGTGGCTACAGCAGGCTCCAAGATCTATCTCCTATTCTGCTCATATCTGAAGGCTAGTTAGTGTCCACAGCTTGAGCTATTAATGGAACTAAGTCATATAGGCTTAGATTGGAGAGGGGATGATACTCCCATAATAAATCTGGGGTCTTTTTTTGCCAGAAGACAGACAAATCCTGGGCAATGAAAACAACAGACTTGAGTTGTGAAAGTAACTAGTAAAGTACTCAGTTGCTCAGTTGTGCCTGATTCTTGGGACCCCATGGACTGTAGCCTGTCTGGCTCCTCTGTCCATGGGATTTTTCTAGGCAAGAACAGTGGAGTGGGGTACCATCTCCTTTACCAAGGGATCCTCCCAACCAAGGGATCAAACCCACATCTCCTGTGGCTCCTATATTGGCAGGCAGATTCTTTACTGCTGAGCCATCTGGGAAGCAACTAGTAAAGTAACATGGCATAAAAGCCAAATAAAGTGTTTCAAGAAGGAAGGGCTGGCTAATAGTACCAAATGTATTGCACAGAGATCAACAAGAATAAAAGCTCTTATGAAATAATTGAAGTTAATTATGGGAAAGTCAATGATGAAGACCTAATATACACCATGATGACTATAGTTAATACATTGTATACTGGAAATTTGGGCTTCCTTGGTGGCACTAGTGGTAAAGAAGTCACCTGCCAATGAGGGAAACTTAAGAGCCATGGGTTCAACCCCTGGGTTGACAAGATCTCCTGGAGGAGGGCATGGCAACCCACTCCAGTATTCTTACCTGGTGAATTCCGTTGAAAGAGGAGCTTGGCGGGCTATAGTCCCTAGGATCACAAAGAGTCGGACACTACTGAAGCAACTTACCGCGCACATGCTTGAAACTTGCTAGTTGAATGTATCTTAAATGTTCTAACCACAGAAAAAAAGTAATATGTGATTTGATTATGGTAATCATTTCACAGTGTATGTATGTATCAAAACATTACACTGTGTACCCTAACAATATACATTTTTTGTCAGTCATACTACAATAAAGCTGCGGGGGTAGGGGGAAAGAGAGGAAAAAGTCAATGGTGACTGCTGAGAATCAGAATATTGTTTTGATAGTATTTTGCTGGTAATATGTTCAGAAACCCAGTGGTAATGTCAGAATCCTGCCCTATTCATCATTCGTCCTTCCTGTACATCTCATAGACAATGGTAGCATCAAAATAAATATACTGTTAATAGGTACAAAGAAGTGTGTCCCAAGGCTAATTTTGAGGTATAATAGATGCATGTCCCCCAAATCTTGCATTCTTTGACTTGTTCTAAGAAGAGATGGAATAGGGAGGCAGGAATGGAAGGTAAAAAGAAAGGATTGTCAACATGCCCAACAGAAAATGCCCAATCTAGATTTGCTCACTACATGGAGATGTGAAACAGGAAATACAAGAAAGCATGAAGCATGGATGATATTTTAATACATGTTTACTTCACTCACCAATAAACACACCCAAACAGGAATAAAACTTATAACACAACATATTATCACTTCCTCCTCTTTTGGGTGGGGAGAGTTATAACACCTCTTACTCCTCAGAGACTTTTAGGAGAGAAATTTCAATTAACAGGAAATTAGTGGAAATAACAAACTTGGCTGCATTTTCTAGAAGTCTCTTGGTAAACATGATGAAGATGAGCATAAAGAGATATCAGGACCAAGAGAAAGGATAAAGGGGTTAGGCATGATTTGGATTTATTCATACATGGAAGTAGGTGGTACTAGTAATAAAGAATCTGCCTGCCAATGCAGGAGCCACAGGACATGCAGGTTCCATCACTGGGTAAGGAAGATCCCTTGGAGTAGGAAACGGCAACCCACTCCGGTACTCTTGCCTAGAAAATTCCATGGACAGAGGAACCTAGAGGGCTACAGTCCATGGGGGTCACAAAGAATCAGACATGACTGGCTACACATGCACTGACATGAAAAGAATAAATTGATAATTCAAGATCCTGTGTGAGTGATAGAACAGTCTCAAAGAAGGCAGGGACGGAAAGAACAAGATGGCTAAAGGAGAGGCTAACCTAGCCATAGGGAAGAGAAGGAACACGTCTTCCTCTAAGAGAAAAGGCAAGCAAAAAATGTGTGTGTGTGTGTGTGTGTGTGTGTATCAGGAAAGAGGAACATGGCATTAGTAACAAAAATACAGTATTGACCTTTGTAGTTCTTAACTGAGGCATTAGCAAGTGTCTATACTAATAGCACTCAATTCTGGGCACTGTTGTTGGCCCAAGGACTTTTATTAATTAATTCATTAATTATTTAGTTATTATTAATTACTTGTTAATTACACAAGCAATAGTATAGTTGCTAACAAACATTTTTAAAAATAAAAAAGAAATCTTTCCATGAAGTGGATAAGAGGGAGTGGGGGGTGGAATGAACCTAGATGTTGCCAGCAGGATCACCTGGGTTCATATCTTCAATCTGCTACTTACTTGATTGTGTGACCACCTACCTATTTTCTCTAAGCTTCAGATTTCTCTTCTGTAAAAGGAGGATAATAATAGTATATCAGTAGTTAGATGGCTTGAATCTGAGTAACAGGAAATCCATACTCAAATTGCTTATACACTACATCAGTGTGTTATTATATAAGTCTGAATGTCCAGAGGTGGCAGCATTAGAAATAGTATGATTAGCCTTTGGATAACAGTATCAGAGAACCAGATTCTATCCTATTCTCCACTCTGTTATTCTTATTGTGTTAGTTTTGCCCTCTGCTGGCTTCTTCCAAAGTCGTAAGAAGTTCTAACATTTCCAGGTTTTAATTTTCGAATATATACAGAAGAGTACAGTACCTAGTTCCTAATCTCAAATGCAGTATATCCCAAGTAGTAAAAGACCAACATGGCTGTGTTTGAAAGTGACAATGTTAGTTGCTCAGTTGTGTCTGACTCTTTGTGACCCTCTGGACTGTAGCCCACCAGACTCCCCAAATCCATGGAATTCTCCAGGCAAGAATACTGAAGCAGGTTGCTTTGGCTTCCTCCAGGGGATCTTCCCGACCCAGGAATCAAACCTAGGTTTCCTGCACTGCAGGCAGATTCTTTCCCATCTGAGCCACCAGTTTACATATACTTCATAACACAAAGTGAGCTTCCCAGGTGGCTCAGTGCCAAAGAATTTGCTGCCAGCGCAGGGGACACTGGAGACACAGGTTCGATCGCTAGATTGAAAAGATCCCCTCGAGAAGGAAACAGCAACCCGCTCCAGTATTCTTGCTAGAAAATCCCTTGGACAGGGGAGCCTGACAGGCTACAGTACATAGGGTCACCAAGAGTCAGACATGTCTGAGCAACTGAGCATACACTCAATAATAGAAAGCATAGTGTACCAAATTGGTGCTAGAAACAAAATTCTAGTGGAGCTCAACTTTGATAGAAGAGTATCAAAATAGTCTTTATTCAACCAAACAAGTAGCTGCAAATAACACGTTAAAAAACAGATTTTTTTTTTTTAAAGACTTGAAGTTGCAAGAAGTCCCTTAATTAACAGGATGCAGAAACCTGAAATGAGAGCAGTGGGAAGTATTTGTTTCAAAATGGAATCACTAATGAAACTAGTAAGAAGTTGCTACTGAGAAACTATTAATTTGGTCTGACACTGGGTCTTCAACCAGTATCAGTGGTTTGACTAGTAATGGAAAATACTTTTCAAATGTTTCTTGTAACATGATGAGCTCCTCACTGATCATTTTGTTTTTAAAAATTCAATATGTTTGTTTGCAGTTTGTAAACAAACTTCTAAACTCATTTGCAACAGTGATTCTATCTGAAGTTGTAAGCATGGTAATAGGGTGACTGTGCTTTCCTTCTAGCTTCCCAGGTGGTGTCAGTGGTAAAGAACTCGCCTACCCGTGCAGGAGGCATAAGAAACGCAAGTTCAATCCTTGGGTTGGGAAGATCCTCTGGAGAAGGAAATGGCTATCCACTCCATTATTCTTGCCTGGAGAATCCCATGGACAGTGGAGGCAGAGGGCTACAGTTCAGAGGTTTGCAAAGAGTCAGACATGACTGAAACGACAGCATACAAGCACAAAAGCCCAAAGAAAAGTGTCCTTAGCAAATGAGAGCAGGGCCTGTATTTGTTCTATTCACCACTCTATCACCTGAGTTTAACACATTGTTGACACATATAGGGACTCAATAAATACTTATTGAATGAATTAATGAGGGAAATCAATGCACATGGAATTTGTTTGGCTCAGGTTTATAAGTCATCACCTTCCATATCTGTGCATAATGTGGTGAAATAACAACAAGTTGAGATAATACAAAGTATAAGATGCCACCTGACCCCAATCCTAAATATAACTCAAGTACTGTCAGATTTTAACTGGTCAAATAAGTATAATTTTTTTCTTATGAAATACATAACATACCCTATAGATGTTAATAGAAATAAATGCACTATTTCTTGGGCATTTAACTTTATGAAAAGCACTTTATTTTGCATCATTCTCAATTGGCTTTATTTCCAATAGGAAAACACTGCAGACCCATATGGAAAAATAGCTGACTGTATAAATTATTATGTACCAAATTATTGAAAGAGTCAAAACTTTCTGAAGAGGTTAAGAGGGGAGAGATCAATGGACTGAAATTAAAATTTTTAAAAACAAAATAGTATTTATTTTCTCCAGTTTGAAGCCATAACATAAAACAAAAAAAGTTGTTACAATAAAATTATTCTAATTCCTCAGTCAGTTCAGACTCTCAGTTGTGTCCAACTCTTTGCAGCCGCATGGACTGCAGCACACCAGTCTTCTCTGTCCATCACCAACTCCTGGAGCTTGCTCAAACTCATGTCCTTTGAGTTGGTGATGCCATCCAACCATTTAATCCTCTTCATCCCCTTCTCCCTCCTTCAATCTTTCCCAGCATTAGGGTCTTTTCCAATGAGTCAATTCTTTGCATCAGGTGGCCAAAATATTGGAGCTTCAGCTTCATCATCAGTCCTTCCAGTGAATATTCAGGACTGGTTTCCTTTAGGATCGACTGGTTTGATCTCCTTGAAGTCCAAGGGATTCTCAAGAGTCTTCTCCAACACCACAGTTCAGTTCACAGTTAGGAATTCTTATTCCTAACTGGTACCAAAATTGTTGATGAAATGTCGACTGATTAAACTACAGAGTAAATAACTCTATTTGCTTGGGTTTTACAATCTACACAGTTTTTACATTTTTCTGGCCTGTGAGTGATCATAGTATGTTTCATCATTAATTGGGGGAACCCTAGGTTACAAGTAGCAAAGCGCAGTCTCTGTGTTCTACTTCTTAATTAATAGACATCTTACCTAGCTACTAACCAGACAGGATCACCCTGCTTATCACTATGTGGTTTTGCATATTATTTAAATGAAAATTTGTCAAATAGGAGAAAAACAGCATAAGTTCCAAAACACAGAACAGGAATACACACTTTGAAAATTTTTTAAAAGAAAATTTTGACAATTTTCAAGCTGAAAGCTAAGTGAATATACTTATCAATCATCATCTTGAAAAATTACTCTGAATTCTGTGGAGAACAAGAAAGAGATGGAACTACTTTAGCAGTTCTTCCCAATATCAAAAAGAAAAATAAGCCTTTCAAGTATGAAAAAACATTCCTTAGTCTGCAATACAAAAGAAAAATTGTCATCTGAGGAGCTAAGATAATTTCATTATTTTCTCTAAATCATTGAATTGTTGTAAGAAATGTTTGGTTGAGTATAGAAATATTCAGTAAATATGTTATTGCCACTGGCTAATGATGACAGATATTCACCAGGGAGTGATTTGGTAAGAAAATAAGAATGCAGTAGTGCACTGACAAGAAAAGCAAAGTCAATTTCTTCCATATGATCTTTGTTTTGTGAAATTGCCATGAAATTTTCATGCAGGAACCCTGAGGTATTCATAGCTATTTTTCATAGACCTACAAGCTAAGTGAAGACAGCTTTAAATTATCATCCCAATGGATGAGAAACTCACAGTGTGAATAATAAGGGGAAAAAGCAGCCAACTATATATATTCATAATTTTAAAGTCCTTGTTGACATTAAAAACTGTTTCAGATATCAGTTATTGCTTAGTATGAAGAAAATTTGCTTTGTGTCTCTTATTTCTAAAAACGTGTGAACTTCCCTGGTGGTCCAGTGGTTAGGAATCTGCCTGCCAAAGCAGGGGACATAGGTTCAATACCTAGTCCAGGAAGATGCTACATGCCACAAAGCAACAAAACTTGTGTGCAACAACTACTGAAGCCCAAGTGCCTAGAGCTTGTGCCCCAAAACAAGAGAAGCCACCACACTGAGAAGACTGCACACCCCAATGAATAGTAGCCCTCACTCTCTGAAATTAGAACGTTCGAATGCAGCAACAAAGCCAATAATTAGCCAATAAATAGACAAAAACTTACGTCTCTTAATTTTTTTTCTTTTTAAAATTGTCTTCTTCAGTTCAGTTCCGTCGCTCAGTCATGTCAAATTCTTTGTGGTCCCATGGACTGCAGCATGCCAGCAACTCCTGGAGTTTACTCAGACTCATGTCCATGGCGTCAGTGATGCCATGGAACCATCTCATCTTCTGTTGCCCCCTTCTCCTCTTGCCTTCAATTTTTCCCAGTATCAGGTTCTTTTCCAATGAGTCAGTTCTTTGCATCAGGTGACCAAAGTATTGGAGCTTCAATTTCTGCACAAGACCTTCCAATGAATATTAATCTTACAATACAGTATCTTAAAAAAATACGGTAATACAACATCTGGCATACAGAAGCTGGCATCAAGTGAGCAAGCAAGAAGAGTTACTGACTGGAAGAGGGAAAGAAGGTGGGAGATGGGAGAGCTGAAGCAACTTCAGCAGTAGAAGATGGAGAGCAAGCTGCAATTTCACTCACACCTGACGGCAAATGTTCTGGTTCCTTCCGAAGGGCTGCTCCAACCTTCGTGTACCATTCTATGCTTGCGGCCTGTACCTCAGAAGCTAACAATGCCTCCTCAAATAAAGAAAATTCCCTTGGCATTTCCTGCATTGTGAATCTCTTTGGTTCTTCAGTTACTTCTTCCTCTTGTCTCTTTGTCTCTTCCTCTTTGTTCTTTCTCTGGACCGTCAATTCCAGGCGCTTCTCAGCTATATCACTGCTGCTTTTATGTTTCTTCCTGACATCTGACATCCTGAGCTTGAAATAAAGATATTGTACTGCTGTACTGTATACAGTACTGTAAGTAAAGTACACAAAAGCATAACCATTTGTAGAGGATGTACACATGTGACAATGTATGCTAGACACGTGAACTAATTATGTGACGACATGAGAACACATCCTTGCATTTTTGAATGTGTGCAACTTGAAGGTTCATATGTAGAGGACTTACTATAATAAAACAAAGTTCACCCAGATTGTAAAAATATATATATAGTCAAATTGTCTTTATTTACAAATGACATATTGGTCTCTAGATAATCCAAAGATAACTACAAAAGAGTTGCTGCTGCTGCTGCTGCTAAGTCGCTTCAGTTGTGTCTGACTCTGCAACCCCATAGACAGCAGCCCACCAGGCTCCCCCGTCCCTGGGATTCTCCAGGCAAGAACACTGGAGTGGGTTGCCATTTCCTTTTCCAATGCCGGAGAGTGAAAAGTGAAAGTGAAGTTGCTCAGTTGTGTCCGACTCTTAGCAACCCCATGGACTGTAGCCTACCAGGCTCCTCCGTCCATGGGATTTTCAAGGCAAGAGTACTGGAGTGGGGTGCCATTGCCTTCTCCGACTTAGAATGAATAAGTCAGATTAGCAAGGTTATGAGATATATTATCATAAACAAAAGAACAATTGTATTTCTGAATACTAGGAACAATCAAAAATTGAAATAAAAATACTATTTGTAGTGACAAAAAAATGTAAGATAATTCAGGATGAATATTACAAAAGATGCAGAAAAGTTATACAGTGAAAAAGCTATAAAACACTGCTAGAACGAATTAAAGACCTAAACAAATGGAGATGGATATATGCCACCTTCATAGGTTGAAAGATTCATTAAGATATTAACTCTCCCCCAAAATGATCCATAGGTTAAACACAATCCCATTTAAAATTCCAATAGGCTTTTCATGAAGAAATTTACAGACTGATTTAAAATTTTATATGAAAAGAAAAAGGAGATAAAATATCCAAAGCAACTTTAAAATGAAAAAGATAGTTAGCGGACTAACAAACATGCTTTAGTTGGTCAGTCAAAATTTAAAAACTACATGATTTCAAGCTGTAATATAAAGTTATAGTAATCAAGGTAGTGTGGCGTTGATGTAAAGACAGACAAATAGAGCAGCGTAATAGGACAAACACCAGAAATATATCCACATGTGTATGCAAAACTGGCTTTCAACACATGTGCACTAAGTCACTTCAGTTGTGTCCGAGTCTGTGTGACCCCGTGGACTGTAGGCTGCTAGGCTCCTCTGTCCATGGGTTTCTCCAGGCACACTGGAGAGAGTTGGCATGCCCTCCTCCAGGGGATCTTCTCAACCCAGGGACTAAACCCACATCTCTTATGTCTCTGGTGGGCAAATTCTTTACCACTAGCCACACCTGGGATATATCCTAAGGTAAATGTTAGGTAAATGCAAATGTAAGAATCTAAAACTAATAAAAATCTTCTAGAAGAAAACAGAGGGGAAAATTTTTGCTGCCTTAAGCTAGGCAAAGAGTTCTTAAATATACTATCAAAAATGCAGTGTATAAAAGAACAAATTGATAATTTAGTTTTCATCAAAATCAGAACATTCTGCATGTCAAATTTACTTTTTTAAAAAAATTTAAGCAATGCATATATTTTTAATTAAAAAAATTTTTAAGTTTTTTTATAGATAATTGAGACATACATAAGTATAAGTCTACCAAAGTAACTTTATACCAGAATACTCATACATAGTAAACTGAAAAGTAGATAAAAGGAAAATTTTATTCCTTTCTTTTTAAACTGTATTTATTTTTTAATTGGAGAATAATTGATATACAGTGTTGTGTGGGTTTCTGCCTACAACAGATTTGTGAATCAGCAGCAATAAGTATACATACATATGTCTTCTTCCTCTTAAATCTCCGTCCCACTCTTTTCCCATTCCACCCCTCTAAGTTGTCACAGAGGTTGAGCTCCCTGTGTTATTAGCAACTTTCAACTAGCTATCTCTTTTATATATGTATTTATAATTTTGGTGTTCACATTTTTATAACTAGTATAAAGAAAAATAATTGATTTTTTGTATGTTTATTTTGTATTTTGT
>SJYQ01002974.1:457766-470521 GCA_006410935.1 Redunca redunca
AATTGAATATTTTGCTTTATAAGTGTAGTTTAAAATATTAAATAGGAGAGATCAAACCTTATTCAGAAACTGCTAAACTAAACTGGAAAGTACATTTGTATATTCAACATATAATAAAACTTTAAAGAAGAACATTGCTAAATTGAATTTCAAATTTTAATATCATAAGGATTTCTTAGATGACCTCTTTTGCACTGAAAAATTGTTTTTAAGGGTATCAAACCTCATATTTAATAAGACACTCCTGGTATATTTTTCTGAATTTTGTCCCATTTTCCCACTGCCTCTTAAATTCTTAGATTTTTACTTTACAAATTATCTAGTCACAGAATTTTCAAGAAAATAATTCTCAAAATTGTGGGAAACCGTCCGATATGTATATATGTGTTTCTTCTACTAGATTCTGAATTTTGTGAAAACAAGAATTGCTTCTTATTCTTTGTCTTCTGTGGACTTAGTAGTAAGGTTGCACTCAATTGATTCTTAATAGGTACTCAATAGGAGTTCAGTAATAACTGTTGGAAGGACTGATGCTGAAGCTGAAGCTCTGATACTTTGGCCTCCTGATGCAAAGAACTGACTCATTGGAAAAGACCCTGATGCTGGGAAAGATTGAAAGCAGGAGGAGAAGGGGATGACAGAGGATAAGATGGTTGGATGGCATCACTGACTCAATGGACATGAGTTAGAGCAAGCTCCAGGAGTTGGTGATGGACAGGGAAGACTGGCATGCTGCAGTCCATGAGGTTGCAAAGACTTGGACACCATTGAGCAACTGAACTGAACTGAATAACTGTTGAACAAACTCTTTTGTTTTTCTTTAATAAAGCTCTTTCTCAGCATTTGTACACAATCAATCCCAGCATGGGGCTTTCCTGGTGGCTCAGATAGTAGAGAATCTTCTTATAATGCAGGATACCTGGATTTGGTTCCTGGGATGGGATAATCCCCTGGAGAAGTAAATGGCAACCCACTCAAGTATTCTTGCCTGAGAATACCATGGACAGAGGAGCCTGCCAGGCTACAATTACAAAGAGTTACAAAGAGTTACAAAGAATCAGACATGACTGAGTGACTTTCACTCACTCTGTCAATCCCAGTATGAAGACCCTTGACTCTTATTAACATTTCTTGAAAGTCTTTGACTGCTTAGCATCTGACTCTTCCTTTGATGTTTGGAAAATCTGCTACTCTACTAGTCTTGATGGAGGCCTCTAACTATAGTAATCAAAAAGGCCAGACTGCTGACACCTATACCATGGGCTTGTGTGGTCTATGCTAAAATAGGATTCCAAACAGTTTGGGAAAACACAGCATGTTTGCCAAAAGTAACCTTAGAACAGATGTTTATTTACCTATCCCATTGTATTATTTATAATTGCAATTAATTACAATTTTCAATTATTATTTATCCAATCATATTACTTACATGTGTTGCTTATTAATTTATTAAGCAAGGCATTCATTCAATCATACTTTATTTTATGCCTACTGTATGCCAAGTACCATCTTAGGTCTTAGGCTCACAACAGTAGAAAGACACAGTCCTTTCCTTCATTGAACTTAATTTCTATTTTTGAAAAGAATTTCTAGTGTTAAAAATAAAATATTAGTAATTTTTGAAATGTACTTTGCAGAAAACAAATGCAAGGATAGCTGACATGGGAGATAGTAGCAATCAGTGGTCATAAACTGCTTTTATCTTTATTTAATAAGGATCTTAACTAGGGATCATAAAGGGCCAAACTAAGACTAAAGGATGAGAAAGAAGTGGTCAAGAAGAACAGAAGGAAAACCATTTATAGCAAAAGAGATAGCATGAACAGGGTATCTGAGGTTAAGTACAGTTTGTCATGTTCACATAAAATAAAGATCACACAGCCAGAATACAGGGTATGGTGGGGGAAGATGATAGGAAATAAGATGATTTTGGAGAAATAACAAGAACAAGATATATAGGATTTTGTGGAATGAATATTCACTACTGATAAATTTTCAATAATTTTCTGCTCTTCTTTGTTAATGTTTTCCTCTCTCCCTCTGATTTTTTGAATTGTAGAATAAGATGCCAGATCATTTATGTAATCCTTAATATTCTTGCATGGTATTCTGCTCCTGATCAGTTCAGTTCAGTTCAGTTGCTCAGTCGTGTCCGACTCTCTGCGACCCCACGAATCGCAGCACGCCAGGCCTCCCTGTCCATCACCAACTCCCGGAGTTCACTCAGACTTGCGTTCATTGAGTCAGTGATGCCATCCAGCCATCTCATCCTCTGTCGTCCCCTTCTCCTCCTGCCCCCAATCCCTCCCAGCATCAGAGTCTTTTCCAATGAGTCAACTCTTCGCATGAGGTGGCCAAAGTACTGGAGTTTCAGCTTCAGCATCATTCCCTCCAAAGAAATCCCAGGGTTGATCTCCTTCAGAATGGACTGGTTGGATCTCCTTGCAGTCCAAGGGACTCTCAAGAGTCCTCTCCAACACCTTGTTATTGTATAGTAATTACAAATATTCATTTTCTCTACTCCAAAATAACTCATGCAACTTAAATTTTTATTGTTAATTCTGCTGTCACCATCTTCTCTGGGGCTTTTAAATGTCTTTTAAAATAATTCCTCTCATGACAGTTCACATGTAGGTATTTTTGCCTACACATTCTTACATTTTTTCCTCTGTTCCACAACTTCTCTAAGGCATATGTTTTTTCTCACTTCTGCAAACAGACCATTATTTTCACCAATTATCTCTCATGCCAACAGTAGCTGACTACACCATCACAGTTAAGTTTTTTTCCAAGAGTACTTAAGAATTTTTGAAAATTCAGTGGTTTATTTTTGCCTCTACCTTTCTTTCTGTTACTCAAAGAAATACAGACTTGAGTAGACTTCAGAGATTCTTTAGTTTCCCATCTTTATTTTACCAATAATCTTTTTAAAATATATCATTAATTATTCAATGCTTAACAATTTCATATGTAAATCTTTAATTCCTTAATATCTCTATGTTTTAAACAGCCTAACTTTTCACAATACTTTACAGAGGTCAGTTGGTATCAGAAATGTCCATGTGGGCTTTCTTAGCAAAAGTTAAAACAAAATATTAAACACACATTATGAAACATTAAACACACAAGGTTAATTATCCCTAAATTCCCAGATAAACAGACTTGTCATTTTCAGGTCTTTTATATCAATTTTTACATTCATATCATATAATAATAGACATGTTGTAGATATTATTAGCCATTCAGCTGGAAGTAAGCAATATGAAAAATAAATCAAAAGACAAATAATTAAACTGCATAATTAAATTAGATTCTAGTTTTATACTCTGCCATTCTTCACAAAGCTGTCAAGGAGAGAAGCAAAAGAAAGCAGTGAGGATCCTCCAGGCAAATTTCCCTTATCTTAAGGCTGGAAAGAAATCTACATATATCTTTTTCTTTTGCTCCCCTTCATTTGTTTAAGTAGCTGAATGACCAAATGATGTTTTCAGGTTTAAAAATGTTTAAACATTTTCTTTGCTACAAGTTGTCTCATCTGTTACTGAGGAAAAGAAATGTCTTAGCAGATGTTCAGAGAAATGAAGTTTCCCAGGTACCAAAAAGGAAAATGCTGATCTGCATGTTACCATGGAGTTAGTGTCTGCCTTCCTTCATGGCAGTTAAAGAACAGCCTAATTATCTGAAAAAAAGCAGCACTTCATCTTGGCAAAGTAATTCATTAGACTTTGAAATATCTCTGTAAATCAGGTTTTTCTTACTGTAGCACAAGTTCTAAATATCTCTGCCTCAAACAATATTACAAACTATTTACAAGAGAAAAATACCTTTGTTGTAATGTTACAAAGATTTTATGATGAAAATCATGAATTTCTATTTTAAACTATCTAGGGAAAGAACAAAATTCACTCATGAGAAAACTCTTTGTAAGAATAAAATACTGTATTTTAAGCATTCTGTCAATAACACTATGTATTTGGTAAGAAAATACACTCTCTGATATTTTCTGCAGCTATTTTTCCTAAGAACAAGAATTAATGCCAGATATTTTTATTTCTTACTATCTTAGGTACTGCTGCTTTCACAAATGGAATTTATTAACTTGAAAGTTAGCACCAAACCCAAGGTAAATCTGTGTGTAAGAGGAAAATAAAGATTGTTACTACAATTGTTGATAAAATATACATATATACATTGTGGGTACAATACAGTTTTTGTACATGTGAAAGAGGAAATTGCATGTTGATTAATAAATTACTATTTAGAAATATATCTACAGGTAAATAAATAAATAAAACCATACCAGTGGCTATAAAATAAGAAGTAGAAAAGTCTCCTTTCTCCCCCACCACTCCTAGTTATACCAAGGCCATGCTGTAGACGGAAAGAGTGTCAATGATTTCTACTTTTAGTTATTTGGGTAGTTGCCATCAGGGTTGAATTTACTTTGCAGCTAAAGAAATTTTAACTTTCAGGGTCCTCTGGGTGCGTGTCTCTCCCAGCATTATTTGTGGCCCAGAAGTGGATCAAGATTATGTGGGGCCTAAAATGCATACATTCGGGAAGATATATCTTTAAGAAGGTGTTCATACAAAATTACATATACAAATGATACTATGAGCCAAGCCATGTAGGGCCACCCAAGACAGAAGAGTCATGGTAAAGAGTCCTGACATAACATGATCTACTGGAGAAGAGAATAGCAAACCATTCAGCATTCTTGCTTAAGAATGATGAGCAGTATGAAAGGCAAAAAGATATGACACTGAAAGATGAACGCCAAGATCAGTAGGAGACCAATATGCTACTGGAAAAGAGCAGAGAAAGAGCTCCAGGAGGAATGAAGAGACTGAGCCTAAGTGGAAACAACCCCAGTTGTTTGATGTGTCTGGTGGTGAAAGTAAAGTCTGATGCTGTAAAGAACAATATTTCACAGGAACCTGGAATGGTAGGTCCATGAAACAAGGCAAATTGAAAGTGGTCAAACAGGAGATGGCATGAGTGACCGTTGACATTTTAAGAATCAGCAAACTAGAATGGACTGGAATGGGTGAATTTATGACCATTATGTCTACCACTGAGAGCAAGAATCTCTTAGAAGAAATGGAGTAGCCCTCATATCAACAGAAGAGTCTGAAATAAAGTACTTGGGTGCAATCTCAAAAATGATGGGAAGATTTCGGTTCATTTCCAAGGCAAACCATTCAATATCACATTAATCCAGGTTTATGCCCCAACCACTAATGCTAAAAAAGCTGAAGTTGAACAGTTCTATGAGGACCTACAAGACCTTCTAGAACTAGTACAAAAAAAAGATGTTCTTTTCATCATAAGGGATTAGAATGCAAAAGCAGGTAGTTAAGAGATACCTGGAGCAACAGGCAAGTTTGGTCTTAGAATACAAAATGAAGCAACAAAGGCTAACAGAGTTTTGACAAAAGAATGCACTGGTCATAGCAAACACCCTCTTCCAAGAACACAAGAGATTACTCTGCACATGGACGTTACCAAATGGTCAATACTAAAATCATTGATTATATTTATGCAGCCAAGGATGGAGAAGCTCTATACAGTCAGTCAGCAAAAACAAGACAGCTAACTGTGGCTCAGATCATGAATTCCTTATTACCAAAGTACTTTCATTCAGACTTAAATGGAAATAAGTAGGAAAAAGAACTAGGCCATTCAGGTACAACCTAAATCAAATCCTTTATGATTATACAGTGGAAGTGACAAATAGATTCAAGGGATTAGATCTGATAGTGTCAGAAGAAATAGGGACAGAAGTTTGTAACATTGTAAGAAGGCAGTGTTCAAAACCATCCCTAAGGAAAACAAATTCAAAAAGGAAAAATGGTTATCTGAGTAAGCCTTACAAATAGCTGAGAAAAAAAGAGAAATGGAAGGCAAAGAATAAAGGAAAGATATAACCATCTGAATGCAGAGTTCCAAAGAATAGCAAGGAGAAATAAGAAAGCCATCTTAAGTGAACAACACAAAGAAATAGAGGAAAACAATGGCATGGGAAAGATTAGAGATCTCTTCAAGAAAATTAAAGATACCAAGGGAACATTTCATGCAAAGATGAGCACAATAAAGGAAAGAAATGGCAAAGACCTAAC
Organism: Redunca redunca; assembly: GCA_006410935.1. Taxonomy (NCBI): domain Eukaryota; kingdom Metazoa; phylum Chordata; class Mammalia; order Artiodactyla; family Bovidae; genus Redunca; species Redunca redunca. Next base: position 463,886 of record SJYQ01002974.1, read on the forward strand.
AGAAGCCAAAGAGATCAAGAAGAGGTAGCAAGAATACACAGAAGAATTATATAAAAAAGGTTTTAATGACCTGGATAATCATGGTGGTGTGGTCAGTCATCTAGAGCCAGACATCCTGGAGTGTGAAGTCAAGTGGGCCTTAAGAAGAATTACTACAAACAAAGCTAATGAAAGTGATGGAATTCCAGCTGAGATATTTCAAATCTTAAAAGATGATGCTGCAAAAGTGCTGCACTCAATATGTCAATTTGGAAAACTCAGCAGTGGCTACAGGACTGGAAAATGTCAGCTTTCATTCTAATCTCAAAGAAAGGCAATGCCAAAGATGTTCAAACTACCATACAATTGCACTCATTTCACATGCTAGTAAGGTCATACTCAAAATCCTTCAAGCTAGGCTTCAACAGTACATGAACCAAGAACTCCCAGATGTACAATCTGGATTTAGAAAAGGCAGAGGAACCAGAGGTCAAATTACCAACATCTGTTGGATCATAGGAAAAGCAAGAGGATTCTGAGAAAGTCGTATATGTCTGCTTCATTGACTACTTTAAAACCTTTGACTGTTTGGATCTTAACAACTGTAGAAATTCTTTGAAAGATTTGGATAGCGGACTACCTTATCTGTCTCCTGAGAAACCTGTATGCAAGGTCAAGAAGCAACAGTTAGAAGTGGACATGGAACAATGGACTGGTTCAAAATTGGGAAAGGAATACCTCAAGCCTCTTTATTGTTACCTTGTTTATTTAACTTATATTCAGAGTACATCATGCAAAATGCCAGGCTAGATGAAGCTCAAGCTGGAATCAAGATTGCCAGGAAAAATATCAATAACCTCAGATATGCAGATGACACCACCCTAATGGCAGAAAGCAGAGACGAACTAAAGACCCTTTTGATGAAGGTGAAAGAGTACAGTGAAGATGCTGGCCTAAACTCAGCATTCAAAAAACTAAGATCATGGCATCGAGTCCCATCACTTCATGGCAAATAGATGGGGAAAAAATGGAAACAGTGACAGACTTTATTTTCTTGGACTCCAAAATCACTTGGGATGGTGGCTGCAGTCATGAAATTCAAAGACACTTGCTCCCTGAAAGAAAAGCTATGACAAACATAGCGTGTTAAAAAGCTGAGACATCACTTTGTTGACAAAAATCTGTGTAGTCAAAGGTATGGTTTTTCCAGTAGTTACATACAGATGTGATAGTTGGATCATAAAAAGGCTGAGCATTGAAGAGTTGATGTTTTTAAACTGCTATGTTGGAGAAGACTTTTGAGAGGCCCTTGAATGGCAAGGAGATCAAAGCAGTCAATCAACCCTGAACATTTGTTTGAAGGGTTGATGCTGAAGCTGAAGCTCCATACTTTTCCCACCTGAAATGAAGGCCTGACTCACTGGAAAATACCCTGATGCCAGGAGAGATTGAGAGGGCAGAAGGAGAAGGGGTTGATAGAGGATGAGATGGTTGGATGGCATCACCAAGTCAATGGAGTTTGCTCAAATTCATGAGCAAACTCCAGGAGATTGTGAAGGACAGGGAAGGCTGGCTTGCTGCAGTCCATGGGGTTGCAAAGAGTTGACACGATTCAGTGACTGAATATACTTATACAAAACTGCAAAATTGCTAGGGTTCCCTCAATGCATTTCAGAAAATCCTTGCAAGTGAGCATTCCTTAAGCTCATGCTTCATTAGTTTCAAAGCCAATAGGTTCCTGGTTGCTATTTTTAGATTTACCAAGAGCATTATACAGTATGTTTAAATTAACTACTCAGAAGCATAAGGACACTTAGAGTACTTACCTTATCTATCAATTTTTCTTTTTCTTTCCCCCATTTACCATCTGGTTTTTATAGTGTATATTTTGTTATTCTATTGATAAGGTAAGGTTTATGACAGTCACTAAAATTATGTCTCTAATCTTTTGTAGGTTTATTCCAAAACCCAATGAACAGTAGTACAATATTACTATATAAATTATATTTTGTGTTGAATCAAGTAGTATGTTTGGATGCCTACAGAAATACATGCAACCTTGTATTTTTAAATTTTCCTACTCTAAGGGAAATCTTCCAAGCATCTTGACTTATGATATTCTTTTTTTTTTTTTCAATTTTTTTCTTAACTTCTGGATAAGACTTAGCTTACCTGTTTGTTATATTCCTGCTTCCCACTTTTTGTGTTTGTTTACACACTGCCTGGATTAACTCCTCAAATAATTTTTTATCTAGTTTTGTAGGGGGTAGAGTTTGTGAATGTCCTTCAAAATTGAATGACTTCACAAACTATTACTAGCTGCAGAAAATAGTCTTTATGCAAAAGTTTCAAGGACATATTTAATTTAGTTTTCATGTGTATATTTTATCATAATAACATGTTTTTAAAAGAATTTCAAAGAAAATTAGGGGAAGGAAGGAGAGCAGTAGGCATAAAGAGGTAATGTTTATTTAATTTGCCTCAAGGTAAATGAGACCAATCTGAGGTGAAATCCCCTTTGGCAATTGTAAAAGGCATGCATTTATATGACTAAAAGCTAGAAGGAAATATTAGCCTTTACAGTATTCAACCAGAAATGTTAACTATTTTCTAAAAATCTAAATGTTTTTCCTGAAAGTGTTTTCTTCCTTTCTGTTTTCTCAACATTCAGGCTGATTACAACTATGCCTTGTAAACCACTGAAAAATACTCTTAATATATATTTCAGAATGACATAGTGGGATGATAAGTACTCCCTCAACAATTCAATATACTAAAAGTAATCACCTTTTCCCATTGAGGTTTTCTTGTATGTATTAAATAAATTGTTTATACTCCATAAGCCTAGGAAAATAGGTCATTATACTCCAACTTTAGAAACTCTTCAAAGTAATACATTTACAGTATCTAATAAGAAATTATAATTTCTTCCTATCAATTTTCTTAATATTTTCAATAATCATCAGTGCTGGTAAAAATGATGTATGTAACTTTTAAAATATTTGTGCAAATTTGTGTTCATGACTCACTCATGAGTCATGAGAATCCAATAATCCTGTATCTTTTCCTCATGTAGAAGAGAGGGTATTTGAGTAAACACAAGCTGACATGACCAGCATGATTGTTTTTTATGTACTTGTTATTAGTCTGAATAGCTGTCTGATAGAGAACTGTGTTTTTGTCATACTGATGAATGGGTTGAGCCAGGATCTAAGGAGAAGGCTTTGACTTTCTGTTTTTCCATTCCCTGATTTTTATGTTCATTTCCCACCCCCGACTTGTCTGACTTCTTATCCCTTACCACCGTATCCATCTTGTTGTTGTTGTTTAGTTGCTAACTCATGTCTATCTCTTTTGCAACCCCAAGGACTATAGCCCATCCGGCTCCACTGTCAGGATTTCCCAGGCAAGAATCCTGGAGTAGGTTGCCATTTCCTTCTCTAGGGGATCTTCCCAACCCAGAGACTGAACCCACGTCTCCAGTATTGCCAGTGGATTCTTTACCACTGAGCCACCTGGGAAGCCCTGTATCATCTTAGCATGTTTTTAAAGTATATTTTTGAAGTCTATCCATCAATTAGTACATAACTTTTTACTAGGTTGTAAGACAGAAGCCAAATAATAATTATAGGAATGACCAAGTAGTTACACTTGAACTGGGAAGGCAACATTCGTGGTGGAATTAGAGAACACTGATGCTGAATTGTGTGGTGTGAACTGTCAATTCAATAGATTTTTAGAGAAAGAAATGATCACTTTTGGTTGTAGTTGTACATAATTTAAGGTTCTTTGATGGCTAGCTATAGAAATTGACCGCCTAATGTAAGGAAAAATTTTAATTTGAAAGATATCATGATATTATAAAACCCACAGAAAGACTAAAGAACTACCCACAAAATGTCAGCTTCCAAGGACTAAGCTGCCAGAATTGCTTGGTTGTGTTGTAAGAGTGTGGTCCCTGGAGTAAATATGCTTCATCGATTTTTCCATGCTGTGTCACTTCACTCACTTATCAAAATCCCAGGAGAGAAAATGTGACAAGTCAGATGCTGACTCCTTGACTGTAATAAATCAGGGCACCTTGACTTGCCGCTCACAGAGTGGATTTCTGCTTCTGCCTATGATGGAATAATACAAAAACCAGCTGTTTGAAAACAACAGTTTGTGAATTCTCTCTCAGTTCTTCATAACATCTCTGCTTTTGACTTGGAATCAAAGAATGACAATCCAATAGATTCAAATCTAAATAGATTTCCAACAATACTTACATCTATAAAATGAATGACTTCTTTTGCTATTCCAGATGATGATTTGAAGGTAACAGGACTGGAATTCTGGCTTAGGTATTTAGTAACTGTTTGATTTTGTGTAAGATGCATCCTATAACCCTTCAGTTTCCCACCTTGCAGGATTATTGTGGGGATTAAGGTAAATTCATATGAGCTGTTTGCAACACATGTACAAAATAAATGGAGGCATTTTATATTATTATTGAATAAATAAATGTATCCAGAATAGGCATAATTGACACGATAGACAAGACTCCACTTTTCTGTTAAATAAGACTTCTTACATTTCTGTCCACACATGGTAAAAATTATTAATCCCATGTATTTCCTTCAAATTTGTATTGAATTAAAAAATATAAATTATTTAAAACAAAATAAAAAGCAATCACAGAAATTAGTGTTTTCTAAAATGGTTCATGGGCAGAAATTTTTATTCAGCATAATCTTGTATTTTGAGACCTGTTCAGCCACCTGTTTTGTTTTTTGTATTTTAAGGTGAATTGAGGTCAGGTTTAGCAAAGTATAACATGTCACATGCTGCTGCTAATTATATTATATTTTACTTTGATAAATGTTCTGTTACCATATTCAATGTTATATTCTGAGTGTATTATTGGTAACTTTTACATTGTTATGTTTGAAAACTTGTAGTACTGAAATATAACAAAAGGCAAAGAAAGGCATTTTGTGTTAGTAGTGTTAATTAATTCTGATTTTTACCATGAGAAGCTAGGGTTCTGGCTACAAAATGAAGTCAGGGAGATACATAATAGGGGCCTTCAGAGTGTCTGGGAGATGCCCACTGAATGTCTCTTGGTGCTACCATGCCCAGTGATAATTGTGGATAGAAGATTGTAGCAACCAGACTGCCAAGCACAAGGATATCAAGGGCACAGACTCTTTGTTGGTAGAAGTCAGGCTCACCCCAGAAGGAAAATAATATAAATCAGCCCTGTTGCATATCTAAGCTGAGAAAATGCTAAATTGGGTAATGGAGGAGGGGAGGTAAATAATGTCTGTTATGGCCTTGAAATCAGGTGCAACATTGGGAATGGCAGCTTGTTTCACCTACTTTCTTACATTCAGTCTTGGCAGAGATGCCAGCTGGCCACCATATTGAGAGGAATCCTGTAACTGACTGGACTTCATAGGAGGAAACTGGAGTTGTGGGCACAGAGAATAGACTATTGTAACAACTCTTGTGTGCATCTTCTAATGCTTTTATTCTGACCTTAGTTATAAAGACTAGTTCTCCTGAAGACTTCAGCCAGATTCTTTCAAGTGTAACCTGAGAGCACATTGCCTCAAGCCAACACTGAGCACCTCTTTCTTTCTGTTGGAAGGCTTCTATTGGGCAAGTCATTAGATACCACAGAATTCTCTCAATATTCATGCTTGAGTAACTAAGAAATCTAGAGGTGTCAATGCCCTGTGGCTTAGCCTTCATCAATGGAGAAGGGAAAGTGTAGTGTTTGTCACTCAGTTGTGTCCAACTTTGTGATCCCAATGACTGTAGCCCACCAGGCCCCTCTCTCCATGAAATCTTCCAGGCAAGAATGCAAGAGTGGGTTGCCATTTCCTTCTCCAGGGGATCTTCCTGACCCAAGGATTGAACCTGTGTCTCTCACATTGCAGGCAGATTCTTTACCTAATGATCCACCAGGGAAACTGATTGATGAATGTTTTCTCTTTACTTTACGCATTGAATGGTTCTAGATGCATTTGGCTTGTGCAGGATTAAACTCCTTGTCATCCAACTGATAGCCAGCTCAGTGTACATTCCTCTGTTGCCTTTTTCTTCTCCATTTTCACTCTTTCTGACTCTCAATGCTGTTCCCTGGAATCACATTCCCCAAACACTACAATTGTCCCTTGTTATCCATTGTGGATTGGTTCAAGGACTCTTGAGGATAACAAGATCCATGAATGATAAGTCCTTTATATAAATGCTGTACTATTTACATATAATCTATTTATATCTTCACCTATACTTTAAACCATTTCTAGATTACTTTCAGAGAAGGCAATGGCAACCCACTCCAGTACTCTTGCCTGGGAAATCCCACGGACGGAGGAGCCTGGTAGTCTACAGTCCATGGGGTCCTGAAGAGTCGGAAATGACTGAGCAACTTCACTTTCACTTTTCACTTTCATGCACTGGAGAAGGAAATGGCAACCCACTCCATATTCTTGCCTTGAGAATCCCAGGAATGGGAGCCTGGTGGGCTGCCGTCTATGGGGTTGCACAGAGTCGGACATGACTGAAGTGACTTAGCAGCAGCTAGATTACTTTTAATGCTTAATACAGTGTAAATGCTATGTAAATAATTGCCAGTGCATGACAAGTTCAAATTTTGCTTTTTTGAAG
>SJYQ01002974.1:470758-485377 GCA_006410935.1 Redunca redunca
TGTATCTTTAATAATACATAAGGTCTTTAAAAATGTAACTACAATCACATTATCACATTTCTAAAATTGACAATATTTCCTTTATATTATCTAATGCCTAGTATGTGTTTACTTTTCCTTAATTGTCTAATAAATGTCTTTTTACAATCAGTTTATTGTAGTCAGGATTATAACAAGGTCACTCAACTCTCAGTCTATAGCAGTTCTTTTTCTTTCTTTCCTTCCTCCCTTTCATTCTCTCTTTTATCTCTTCCATTTATTTATTTATGGAAAAATTGGGTCATGTGTTCTGTAGAATTTCCCACATTCTGGTTTTGACTGATTGTTTCCTCAAGGTTCACTTTAACTATTATCCCTTATTTAAAAATATAAGTATCATTTAAAAAAATTTCTCTGCAAAATATGTGGTACTGATTATCTGGGAATGGTTTCTATCTCTGTTTCCTTGTGCTGATTTTTCTGATTTCTGACTTGAGTGCTTTGCATTCTCCAATCTGCTGTGGCAAAAGAAAGTTCATGTCCTATTCACTTGGAGGAGTGACTTCTTTATTGTGTCTATGCTGAAAATATGTTTCTACATGGAGTTGTGTTTGGTTATTCACATCATACCTCATTCCATAATGATTCGAGGTGTTATACAAACCTACATACAGATAAACAATTTAAAAATAATGTATTAAAGAATTAGGGCAAAAGGAATACTAAGGTAGGCAAATATATAAAATTTAAGGCGTCATTCTGAACAGAATGATGGTAAGCAAGATGCTTCTTGTAAAACACAATTAGTCATTTTGCATGATTGTAATGTATTGATGGTAGTACTATTTACCAAAGCTTATAACAGTATCTGTGGAGAAGGAAACAGCAACCCACTCCAGTACTCTTGCCTGGAAAATGTCCATGGACAGAGGAGCCTGGTGGGAGTCCAGAGGAGTCCATGGGGTCGCAGAGAGTCGGACACGACTAAGCACACGTGCATACACATAAGAGTACCTGGCCCACAGGACGAGTAAAAACTAGTTTCTAACTATCTAACGATTTATGCTTATCACACAGTCTCCATATGTGACCAACTGAAGCTATTTAAGCCATATAGACAATCCAAAACATAAATTCTGTATGAGCTCTTGGTATACCTTCTGGGAATTAAATTTGAAGACATTGAAAGTAGATAGCATGTAAGAACAAGTACAGTAGGTTTCAAAGATTTAGATTCAAGGGTAAGACAGGATAGACAGTTATTTCTAAAGCCTAGAAATAACAATTACTGCTTTTTTCCATTAAAGAAAAGATTAAGAGCATTGAGATGGTATAAGGATAAGGAGTAACTTCAAAATAGAGTGTGACTTGATATTTAGCAACTAGGAAAAATACTTCATAGAAGCAGTTTAGAGCTGAAGATCATCTATAGAAGTCATTGGAATGCTTCAGATCTAATTTTCTAATTGAAGCATTACAGCTATCTATTTCCCTGAATGGTACCTATATATTTTAAAAAACATTAACTTAAAACTCATTTGGATGTATTATAAAGCCCAAGACAGATCATTTTTAAAATTGAAAACAAAACTGAAATACAATTAAAACATTTTAAAAATATTCAAACAACATAGGGTTTTGATTTTTAGATACAGTAAAATGCAGAAACACAGTTCTGTTTCTTGTTAGAACCATTGAGAATTCGGGAGGATTGAATAAAACAGACATACCAACACATGTTTCACAAGAGAAAATTAACTTGAAATTACTTTAAAATGTAAAGTGTCATGTAAAATTATTACTCAGTTTTGCTGTGTACTTAGCATTGTCAGATGGTAAAGTGTCTGCCTACGATGCGGGAAACATGGGTTCAATCCCTGGGTCCAATCCCTTGGTTGGGAAGATCTCCTGGAGAAGGAAATGGCAACCCATTCCAGTATTCTTGCCTGGAAAATTCCATGGACAGAGGATCCTGGTAGACTACAGTCCACGGGGTCTCAAAGAGTTGGACACGACTGAGTGACTTCACCTTCACCTTAGCATTTTCAGGCAAGGAAAAAATAAGATAAACAAAGCATAGCTTTTGGATCTCACCTGAGAGTCACTGACAGGACCTTCTTGTCATCATAACAGTGTAAACAATGTTTTTGGAAGTCTCCTGTCCCTCAGTTTCATTATTTGGATCAGAATATTCTGTGGTCAGAGATTTTTTTATATTCACATCCACACAAATGTCTACCAACTGAAAGTTAAGTCAAGCTCAAATATTTTATCCTCTAGAGTATACATATGTGACAGTTGCAAAACGAAGAAAAATAAACTAAAAAATTTGATTAAATGACTTCTTTAGTATACTAAGCCTTCTTGTATAAGAATCAACCAAACTGAAATCCATTTATTTGTAGATTCAATTAAAAGCATTTTGACTAGCAGGATAATAATTCTGGGTTCTTGTATTACAGTATGGTTGGTCATACATTTAAGTCCAAACCAGTTTAGTAGATTACATTTATTCTGATATTTATTAATTCAACAAAATTGTATTGCTCACTACTATAGCCAAACACTTTACTTAGTTCTAGGACTGTAGAGGCAAGTGAAGCTAATTCTTTCCCTCAAGAGACAACAGCTTAGTAGAAGAAATAAAAGGAAATCTAGGATTACAATTTTTCCTAATATGAGCCAAGTTAGAAAGAGTTGTACAGGCAGCTTTAGGTGAGCAAGGCTGGTGGGGGTGGGGATAGTAGTATTACAGTCAGCCTGAGGTTATGCTCAAAATTCACCAAGCTAGGCTTCAACAGTACATGAACCGTGAACTTCTACATGTTCAAGCTGGATTTAGAAAAGGCAGAGGAACCAGAAATCAAATTGCCAGCATCAAAAAAGCAAAAGGGTTCCAGAAAAACATCTACTTCTGCTTTATTGACTATGCCAAAGCTTTTGACTATGTAGATCACAACAAATTTTGGAAAACTTTTCAAGGGATGTGAATACCAGACCACCTGACCTGCCTCTTAAGAAATATGTATGCAGGTCAGGAAGTAACAGTTAGAACTGGACATGGAACAACAGACTGGTTTTAAACTGGGAAATGAGTATGTCAAGGCTGTATATTGTCACTCTGCTTATTTAACTTATATGCAGAGTACATCATGAGAAACGCTGGGCTGGATGAAGCACAAGCTGGAATCAAGATTGCCAGGAGAAATATCAACAACCTCAGATATGCAGATGACACCACCCTTATGGCAGAAAGTGAAGAAGAACTGAAGAGCCTCTTGATGAAAGTGAAAGAGGAGAGTGAAAAAGTTGACTTAAAACTCAACATTCACCCTGTTCGGGGAAACCGTCTAAGGGTTGGAATCTGCGATGTCTGCTCGCGTTTACCGATCCTGCACTTCATTCCTGATTCAAGTCAGATTTCTGTCAGCAACCAAGGACTTCAGTTTAGTCAATGGTGGGTTTTACTTCCAACTCCACGGCTTTTGTCTGTAATCTGCCTTTTCAATGTTGCTCCATTAAAACCTGCCTATTATAATTTTACTTCAAAAATCATTTGCTTTCAACCCTGAAAGTTTTGCCTATTATGATTTTATTTCAACAATCATTTGCTTTCAACCCTGAAGGTTTTGCCTATTATAATTTTATTTCAACAATCATTTGCTTTCAACCCTGAAAGTTTTGCCTATTATGATTTTATTTAAATTATAAAATTGGTTTAAATATTAATAAAAACAGTATGTCTAAAAAAAAAAAAAAACTCAACATTCAGAAAACTAAGATCATGGCATCCAGTCCCATCAATTCATGGCAAATAGATGGGGAAACAGGGGAAGCAGTGACAGATTATTTTGGGGGGCTCCAAAATCACTGCAGATGGTGACTGCAGCCATGAAATTAAAAGACGCTTGCTCCTTGGAAGAAAAGTTATGACTAAACTAGATAGCATATTAAAAAGCAGAGACATTACTTTGCCAACAAAGGTCTGTTCAGTCAAAGCTATGATTTTTCCAGCAGTCACGTATGGATTTGAGAGTTGGACTATGAAGAAAGCTAAGCGCCGAAGAATTGATCCTTTTGACCTGTGGTGTGGAGAAGACTCTTGAGAGTCCCTGGGACTGCAAGGAGATCCACCAGTCCATTCTTAAGAAAATCAATCTTGAATATTTTTTGGAAGGACCGATGCTGAAGCTGAAACTCCAAAACTTTGGCCACCTGATGCAAATAACTGACTCATTGGAAAAGACCCTGATGCTGGCAAAGATTGAAGGCAGGAGGAAAAGGGGATGACAGAGGATAAGATGGTTGGATGGCATCAGTGACTCAATGGACATGAGTTTGAGTAAACTCTAGGAGTTGATGATGGACAGGGAGGCCTGGCATGCTGCAGTCCATGGGTCGCAAAGAGTCAGACACAACCGAGCAACTAAACTGAACTAAATTGAGGTTGTGCCTGAGGAGGTGGGTGTGGACATAGTGATACTCTAAATGATCTTTAATGCATAAGAGAAAAGTACATGTGTGTGTGTGTGTGTGTGTGTGTGTGTGTGTGTGCACTCAGTCATATCTGACTCTTTGTGACCTCATGAACTGTAGCCCTCCAGGCTCCTCTGTCCATGGAGTTTTCTAGGCAAGAATACTGGAGTGGGTAGCCATTCCCATCTCCAGGGGATCTACCTGACTCAGGGATTGAATTCACATCTCTTGTGTCTCCTGCATTGGCAGGCAGATTCTTTACCACAGCAGCACTTGGGAAGACAAAGGGAAAAGTGAGAAAAGTATTTTAAGAAAAGGAAAACTACATTATACATAGGAAAAAATCTAATAAATTCCCTTTGGCTGAAGTGAAGATTGATTATTTGGAACAATGGGAGTGGGAGGATATAGTGAAAAGTGGGAAGAAACAGGTAGTGGTTAGAAACTGTAGGCAAGTTTAAACTTTATTTTCTCATGTAGAAGCACTGATGAATATTTAAGCAAAGAAATGATATGATCAGATTTAAATACTGTAAATGTGAAACAGCATTGTTTCATGAAACAAACTGTGAAACATCATGGAGAATCAAACAATGATAAAGCAACTGATCAGAAGCCAGTTCTGAGTGTGAAGCACAGAATACTGAGAGAGAATGGTTATGAACTGGGTAGCAGAGAATTTGGAGGGACCTGGTAACTGGGACCATGGGGGAAGAGGAAGGAGAAGAAGCCAAGAGTGATGTTTAGACTTGAATAACTGGGTGAATGGTGGCACCCTTCACTGAGAGAGAAAGCATCTAAAGAGGGAAAAATTGAGGGGAAAAAAAAGAACTGAATTTTTAAAAAATTTATTTATGTTTTATTGAAAGATAATTGCTTTATAGAATTGTGCTGTTCTCTGTCAAACCTCAACATGAATCAGCCATAAGTACACATGCATCCCCTCCCTCCTGAACTTCCCTTTCATCTCCCTCCCTATCCTACCCCTCCAGGTTGACATAGAGCCCCTGTATGAGTTTCCTTAGCCATACAGCAAATTACCATTGGACATCTTTTCTACACATGGTAATATAAGTTTCCATGTCACTCTTTTCATACATCTCACTCTCTTATTCCCTCTCCCCCAAGTCTACTCTCAATGTCCACTTCTCCACTGCTGCCCTGTAAGTAAATTCTTCAGTACCACTTTTTTAGATTCCATATATATGCCTTAGAATATGATATTTATCTTTCTCTTTCTGACTTGCTTCACTCTGTATAATAGGTTCTAGCTTCATCCACCTCATTAGAACTGACTCAAAGGTATTCCTTTTTAAGCCTAAGTAATATTCCATTGTGGATATGTACCACAACTTCTTTATCTATTCAATTGTTGATGGACATCTAGGTTGCTTCCATGTTCTAGCTATTGTAGATAGTGCTGCAATGAATAATGGGATACATATGTCTTTTACAATTTTTATTTTCTCAGGGTATATGCCTAGGAGTGGAATTGCTGGGTCATATGGTGGTTTTATTCCTAGTTTTTTTTTTTTTTTTTTATTTTAACTTTAGTTTACAAGCTGTAGTACATATACACAATGGAGTATTACTCAGCCATTAAAAAGAATACATTTGAATCAATTCTGAGGAGATGGATGGAACTGGAGCCGATTATTCCTAGTTTTTTAAGGAATCTCCATACCATCTTCCATAGTGGCTGTATCAATTCAAATTCTCACTAAAAGTGCAAGAGAGCTCCCTTTTCTCCACACCCTCTCCAGCATTTATTGTTTGTGGAGCTTTTGATGAGGGCCATTCTGACTGGTGTGAGGTGATATCTCATTGTAGTTTTGATTTGCATTTCTCTAATAGTGAGTGATGTGCAGATGACACCACCCTTATGGCAGAAAGTGAAGAGGAACTAAAAAGCCTCTTGATGAAAGTGAAAGAGGAGAGTGAAAACGTTAGCTTAAAGCTCAACATTCAGAAAATGAAGATCATGGCATCTGGTCCCATCACTTCATGGGAAATAGATAGGGAAACAGTGGAAACAGTGTCAGACTTTATTTTTGGGGGCTCCAAAATCACTGCAGATGGTGATTGCAGCCATGAAATTAAAAGATGCTTACTCCTTGGAAGGAAAGTTTTGACCAAACTAGATAGCATATTGAAAAGCAGAGACATTACTTTGCCATCAAAGGTCTTAGTCAAGGCTATGGTTTTTCCTGTGGTCATGTATGGATGTGAGAGTTGGACTATGAAGAAAGCTAAGCGCCGAAGAATTGATGCTTTTGAACTGTGGTGTTGGAGAAGACTCTTGAGAGTCCTTTGGACTGCAAGGAGATCCAACCAGTCCATTCTGAAGGAGATCAGCGCTGGGATTTCTTTGGAGGGAATGATGCTAAAGCTGAAACTCCAGTACTTTGGCCACCTCATGTGAAGAGTTGACTCATTGGAAAAGACTCTAATGCTGGGAGGGATTGGGGGCAGGAGGAGAAGGGGACGACAGAGTATGAGATGGCTGGATGGCATCACTGACTTGATGGACGTGAGTCTGAGTGAACTCCGGGAGATGGTCATGGCCAGGGAGGCCTGGTGTGCGGTAATTCATGGGGTCACAGAGTCGGACAGGACTGAGCGACTTAACTGAACTGAACTGTATAATGAACGATGTTGAGCATCTGCTCATGTGTTTCTTGGCCATCTGTATGCCATCTTTGGAGAAATGTCTGTTTAGATCTTTGCCCCACTTTTTGATTGGGTTTTGGTTTCTCTGGTATTGAGCTGTATGAGCTGCTTGTATATTTTGGAAATTAATCCTTTGTCAGTTGTTTCATTTGCTATTATTTTTCTCTCATTCTGAGGGTTGTCTTTTCACCTTCCTTAGTGTTTCCTTGGCTGTTCAAAAGCTTTTAAGATAAATCAGGTCCCACTTATTTACTTTTTTTTTTTATTTCCTTTACTCTAGGAGATGGGTCATAGAGGATCTTGCTTTGATTTATGTGATTAAGTGATCTGCCTATGTTTTCCTCTAAGAGTTTTATAGTTTCTGGTCTTACATTTAGGTCTTTAATCCATTTTGAGATCATCTTTGGATATGGAATTAGAAGGTGTTCTAATTTCATTCTTTTATATGTAGCTGTCCAATTTTCCCAGCACCATTTATTGAAGAGGCTGTCTTTGCCCCATTATATATTCTTGCCTCCTTCATAAAAAATAAGGTACCCATAGTTTCATGGGTTTATTTCTGGGGTTCCTATCTTGGTCCATTGGTCTTTATTTCTGTTTTTGTGCCAGTACCATATGGTCTTGGTGACTATAGCTTTGTAGTATAATCTGAAGTCAGGAAGGTTGATTACTCCAGTTCCATTCTTCTCAAGACTGCTTTGGCTCTTCAGAGGCTTTTGTGTTTCCATATGAATTCTGAATTCTTTTGTTATAGTTCTGTAAAAAATGCCCTTGGTAATTTGATAGGGATAGCATTGAATCTGTAGATTGTGTTTGTAGCTAGTCATTTTCACAATATTGATTCTTCCTACCCAAGCACATGTAATATCTCTCCATCTATTTATGTCATCTTTTATTTCTTTCATTAGTGTCTTATAGTTTTCTGTGTACAGTTCTTTTGTCTCCTTAGGTAAGTTTATTCCTAGATATTTGATTCTTTTCCTTGCAATGGTGTATGGGATTGATTCCTTAATTTCTCTTTCTGATTTTTCATTGTTAGTATACAGAAATGCAAATGATTTCTGTGTATTAATTTTGTACCCTGGAACTTTGCTAAATTCACTGATTAGCTCTAGTAATTTTCTGATACTATCTTTAGGATTTTCTATGTACAGTATTGTCATCTGAAAACAGTGAGAGCTTTACTTCTTCTTTTCTGATCTGGATTCCTTTTATTTCTTCCCCACCCCCTGTTTGCCATAGCTAGGACTTTCAGAGCTATGTTGAATAATAGTGCTCAAAGTAGACACCCTTGTCATGTTCCTGACCTTAGAGGAAATGCTTTCAGTTTTTCAACATTGAGAATAATGTTTGCTGTAGACTTATAATATATGGTCTTTACTATGTTGAGGTAGGTTCCGTCTATGCTCATTTTCTGAAGAGTTTTACTCATAAATGGATACTGAATTTTGTCAAAGGCTTTTTTTCTGCATCTATTGACATTATCATATGGTTTTTATCTTTCAATTTGTTAATATGGCATATCACATTGATTGATTTGCATATATCGAAGAATCCTTGTATCCTTGGCATAAACCCAACTTTATCATGGTGCATGAGTTTTTTGATGTGTTGCTGAATTCTGTTTGCTAAAATTTTGTTGAGGATTTTTGCATCTATGTTCCTCAGTGATATTGGCCTGTGATTTTCTCTTTTTGTGTTATCTTTGGTTTTGGTGTCAGGGTGATGGTGGCCTTGTAGAATGAGTTGGAATGTTCATTCCTCTGAAATTTTTTGAGAGTGTTTTAGAAAGATAGGCATTAGCTCTTCTCTAAATGTTTGATAGATTTCTCTTGTGAAGCCATCTGGCCCTGAGCTTTTGATTTTTGGGAGATTTTTTTTTATCACAGCTTCAAGTTCAGTGCTTGTAATTGGGTTGTTCATAATTTCTACTTGGTTCAGTCTTGGAAGATTGAACTTTTCTAAGAATCTGTCCATTTCTTCCAGGTTATTCATTTTATCACCATACAGTTGTTCATAATAGTCTCTTATAATCCTTTGTATTTCTGCATTGTCTGTTGTAACTTCTCCTTTTTCATTTCTAATTTTGTTGATTTAATTCTTCTTTCTTTTTTTCATGATGAGTCTAGCTAAAGGTTTGTCAATTTTGTGTATCTTCTCAAAGAACTGGCTTTTAGTTTTATTAATCCTTACTATTGTTTCTTTCATTTATTTCTGCTCAGGTTTTCATGATTCCTTTCCTTCTACTAATCGTGGATTTGTTGTTGTTGTTCTTCTTTTTCCAGGTGTTTTAGGTGTAAAGTTTGGTAGTCTATTCAATGTTTTTCTTGTTTCTTGGGGTAGGATTGTATTGCTATAAACTTCCCTCTTAGAACTGCTTTTGCTGCATCCCATAGGTTTTGAGTTGTTGTGTTTTCATTGTCACTTGTTTCTAGAAATTTTTTGATTTCTCTTTTGATTTCTTCAGTAACCTGTTGGCTGTTTAGAAATGTATTGTCTAATCTCCATGTGTTTGTGTTTCTTACACTTTTTTTCCTGGTAATTGATATCTAGTCTCATAGCATTGTGGTTGGAGAAGGTGATTGCTACAATTTCAGTTTTCTTAAATTTACTGAGGTTTGATTTGTGACCCAAGATGTGGTTTGTTCCATGTGCCTTTGAGAAGAAGGTGTATTCTGCTTTGGATGGAATGTCCTGAAGATATCAATGATATCCATCTCATCTAACATATCATTTAAAGCTTATGTTTTCTTATTAATTTTCTGTTTTGATGATCTGTCCATTGGTGTGAGTGGGATGTTAAAGTCTCCTACTATTATTGTGTTACTGTCAATTTCTCCTTTTATGTCTGTTAGTGTTTGTCTTCTGTACTGATGTGCTCCTATGTTGGGGACATAGATATTTACAATTGTTATTTCTTCCTCTTGGACTGATCCCTTGATCATTACATAGTGCCCTTCCTTATCTCTAGTAATTCTTTTTTTAAGGTCTATTATGTCTGATATGAGGATTGCCACTGCAGCTTTCTTTTGCTTCCCATTTGCATAGAATATAATTTTTCATCCTCTCACTTTCAGTCTATATGTGTCTTGAGGTCTGAAGTGGGTTTCTTTTAGACAGCATATATATGGGTCTTGTTTTTGTATCCATTCAGCCAGTCTGTCTTTTGGTTGGAGCATTTAATCCATTTACATTTAAAGTAAGTATTGATATATATATGTTCCTATTGCCATTTTCTCAATTGTTTGGGGTTAATTTTGTAGATCTTTTTCCTTCTTTTGTATTTCTTGACAATATAAGTCTGTTTAACATTTGTTGTAAAGCTGACTTGGTGGTACTGAATTCTCTTAACTTTTGCTTTTCTGAAAAGCTTTTTATTTCTCCATCAATTTTGAATAAGATCCTTGCTGGGTACAGTAATCTTGTTTGTAGATTTTCCCCTTTCAGTACTTTAAATATATCCTGCCATTCCCTTCTGGCCTGCAGAGTTTCTGCTGAAAGATCAGCTGTTAAACATATGGGATTTCCCTTGTATGTTACTTGTTGCTTTTCCCTTGCTGCTTTTAATGTTCTTTTTTTGTGTTTATTCTTTGTTAGTTTGATTAGTATGTGTCTTGGTGTGTTTCTCCTTGGGTTTATCCTGTATGGGACTCTTTGTTCCTCTTGGACTTAATTGACTATTTTCTTTTCCATGTTGGGGAAATTTTCAACTGTAATCTCTTCAAAAATTTTCTCATGCCCTTTCTTTTTCTCTTCTGCTTACAGGACCCTATAATTCAAATTTTGGTGCATTTGATATTGTCCAATAGGTCTCTGAGACTATCCTCAGTTCTTTTCATTCTTTTTACTTTATTCTGCTCTTCAGAAGTTATTTGCATCATTTTATCTTCTAGATCACTAATTCACTCTTCTGCTTCAGATATTCTGCTGTTGAGTCCTTCCAGAATATTTTTAATTTCAGTAATTGTTTTGTTTTTATGTTTATTCTTTAATTCTTCTAGGTCTTTGTTAATTGATTGTTGCATTTTCTCCATTTTGATTTTAAGGTTTTTGACATCTTTACTATCATCATTCTGAATTCTTTTTCAGGTAGTTTGCCTATTTCCTCTTCATTTGTTTGGACTTCTGTGTTTCTAGCTTGTTCCTTCATTTGTGTAGTATTTCTCTGCCTTTTCATTATTATTTTTTTAATTATTATGTTTAAGGTCTCCTTTTCCCAGGCTTCAAGGTTGAATTCTTTCTTCCTTTTTTTTTTCTGCCCTTCTAAGGTTGGTCCAGTGGTTTGTGTAAGCTTCATATAGGGTGAGATTTCTGCTGACTTTTTTGTTTTTCCTCTAATGGGCAAGGCTGAATGAGGTGGTAATCCTGTCTGCTGATGACTGGGTTTGTAGTTTTGTTTTGTTTGTGTTTAAATGACGTGGTTCTGCCCAGGGTGCTACTGGTGGTTGGGTGAGGCAGGGTCTTGTATTCAAGTGGTTTCCTTTGTGTGAGTTCTCTCTATTTTATACTCCCTAGGGTTAGTTCTCTGGTAGTCTAGGGTCTTGGAGTCAATGCTCCCACTCCAAACGTTCAGGGCTTGATCTCAACTTCTGCATGGTTCTATATAGTATTTTCCACTGGTCAGGTACTCCTGACCATTCTCAGCTGGTGTTCTACATGCACTTCTGTGTCTGAAGGTGTATTCCTGATGTATCTGTGGAAAGAGGTGTACTCCACGTCCACCTGCTCCTCCGTTTTGAGAACTGAATTTTGTAACTGAGTTTGAAATGTGCTGTCATATCATAGATGTTTACATGTGAGATATGCGGAAAATATCAATACTTAAGAGGACAGAGAAGGAAAAGTCCACAAGAGAAACTGTGAAGGAAGGAGAAATATGGAGAACTGCGAGAGCTAGTGACAGACTTTATTTTCTTGGGCTCCAAAATTACTGCAGATGGTGACTACAGTCATGAAATTAAAAGATGTTTGCTTCTTGGAAGAAAAGTTATGACAAACCTAGAAAGCATATTAAAAAGCAGAGATATTACTTTGCCAACAAAGGTTCATCTAGTCAAAGCTATGGTTTTTCCAGTAGTCATATATGGATGTGAGATTGGACCATAAAGTAAGCTGAATGCTGAAGGATTGATGCTTTTGAACTGTGGTGTTGGAGAAGACTCTTGAGAGTCCCTTGGACTGCAAGGAGATCCAACCAGTCCATCTGAAAGGAAATACGTCCTGAATATTCATTGGAAGAACTGATGCTGAAGCTGAAGCTCCAATACTTTGGCCACCTAATGCGAAGAACTGACTCACTGGAAAAAGACCTTGATGCTGGGAAAGACTGAAGGCAGGTGAAGAAGGGGATGACAGAAGATGAGATAGTTTTATGGCATCACCCACTTGATGGACATGAGTTTGAGCGAGCTCTGAGAGTTGGTGATGGACACTGGCATGTTGCAGTCCATGGGGTCACACAGAGTCGGACACGACTGAGTGACTGAACTGACTGACTGTGAGAGTTAGTGTTACACAGGCAAATGCAAAAGTTTCAAGAGTAAAGATCCATGAAACTGTTAAATACAGAGAGAGGTCAAGTAGGAAGACAAAAATGTACCCAATGGCTTTCGTGGCCCCAGAATGGGCAATTTCAGTAGAAGCAAGTTTCCAGTAGATTAAAGAAGGAATGATGGTGAGAAATCAGAGAGGAGAAGTCAATTTCTTTATAAAGAAATTTGGTTACGAAGTGCAGTGGAGATCTTAAATACTAGGTAAGTGGGAATAAGAGGAATAAGAAAAAGGATTTTTATTTTTTTCTTTACAAAGTGTGGGAAATCTAGAAATAACCCATAGGAGTTCTTTATAGGGGAAAGAACCAGTAGTCATGTATGGATGTGAGAGTTGGACTATAAAGAAAGCTGAGTGCAGAAGAATTGATGCTTTTGAACTGTGGTGTTGGAGAAGACTCTTGAGAGTCCCTTGGACTGCAAGGAGATCAAACCAGTCCATCCTAAAGGAAATCAGTCCTGGGTGTTCATTGGAAGGACGGATGTTGAAACTGAAACTCCAATACTTTGGCCACCTGATGCAAAGAACTGACTCATTTGAAAAGACGCTGATGCTGGGAAAGATTGAGGGTGGGAGAAGAAGGGGACGGCAGAGGATGAGATGGTTGGATGGCATCACTGACTCCATGGACATGAGTTTGAGTAAACTCTGGGAGTTGGTGATGTACAAGGAGGCCTGGTGTGCTGCGATTCATGGAGTTGCAGAGTCGGACACGACTGAGTGACTGAACTGAACTGAACGGAATAGGGGAAAGCAAAGCAAAGTTGCTCAGTCATGTCTGACTCTTTGCAACCCCGTGGACTGTAGCCCACTAGGCTCCTCCGTCCTTGGGATTCTCCAGGCAAAAATACTGGAGTGGGTTGCCATTTCCTTATAAAATTTGAAGATAAAGGCAAAGAAGAAAAAAATGCATGATAGCAAGTCCCTAAGAATGAAGAGGGTATGGATAAAAGATTCAAGCATAAAGAAGGAAAAATATGAAAAAAGAGGAAAAACTGGAAATTTCAGCTTAATTGTATAATTCTCTTAGGTAAGTGGTAGCTATGCTTTGAGCCTGTCTGGTACAGCAAGGGAGACACGGCTTTGGAGTTTGATGTCTTTTCAAGAGAGAAGAAAGAGTAGCAGCTGGTACTAAAATGAAAAACACAGTGCAGGGGTTATTGATTATTTTAAAATATCTTATAACAGGTTCTGTTTAATACTTTGAAAGAGCTATTCATAATCTTAACAATTAAACACTGTCATTTTTCTTTAAATGTATTCTCACCACAGCTGCTATTATCTTATCAACATCTGTCCATGCCTTATGGAAGTTTATTTTTCAAGTGAAACTAGAATAAAAAGCTTGACATTTAATATATTTAATATGCAATCTGTCTCATGATGCATCAATGACTTTATTTTTAATATGAAATCTAGATGAAAATCTTTGGGTTGAAAAAGATTACAAATGTAAATGTATTTTAAATGTAATTCCATAAATAATAATATCATAATTTATCAATAAAATTGCTTGTTTATCTGAAGATTTATGATAGCATTCTTTATAAGAATTGTGGTTTTACTTTGATAATGAAAAATATTTTGTACATTGATGTATAGCAGAAACCAATGCAGTATTGAAAAGCAATTATCCTCCAATTTTTAAATTAAAAAATTTTTTTTAAAAAACACAACTCCAAAATAGTACTTTGAAGGTTTGATTATATATTTTATTTTCTATTGAGTTATTTATATAAAAGTTACTTGCTATGATGGTGTTGGGGGTGTTCCCCAGTGGCACAGTTGTAAAGAATCTCGCTGCTAATGCAGGAGATGTAAGAAATGAGGATTAAATCCCTGCATCAGGAATATTCCCCAGAGTAGGAAATGGCAACTCTCTCCAGTATTCTTGCCTGGGAAATTCCATAGACAGAGGAGCCTGTAAGGCCACAGTCCATGGAG
>SJYQ01002974.1:486216-524629 GCA_006410935.1 Redunca redunca
TTAAGAAGGCTTTCTTATCTCTCCTTGCTATCTTTTGGAACTCTGCATTCAGATGCTTATAGCTTTCCTTTTCTCCTTTGCCTTTCACTTCTCTTCTTTCTAAGCTATTTCTAAGGCCTCCTCAGACAACATTTTGCCTTTTTTGCATTTTTTTCTCCATTGGGGATGGGTTTAATCACTGCCTCCTGTGCAATGTTATGAACCTCCATCCATAGTTCTTCAGGCACTCTGCACATCAGATCTAATCTCTTGAATCTATTTGTCACTTTCACTGTATAATCATAAGGGATTTGATTTAAGTTACACCTGAATGGCCTAGTGATTTTCCCTCTTTTCTTTAATTAAATCTGAATTTTGCAATGAGGACTTCATGATCTGAGCTACAGTCAGCTCCAGTTCTTGTTTTTGCTGACCGCAATGAGTGTCTCCATCTCCATCTGGTTCCCTGACCAGGAGTCAAAATGGGCCCCCTACACTGGAAGCAAGGAGTCTTAACCACTGGACAACCAGGTAAGTCCCTGGGTTGTCTTATTATTGCATTTTAATAACTGTTTGTTTTTAGATACATAAATTCTGTCACATTTCAGAAAACTCTGCATAACCCAAGGTCATGAAAATTTGCTTCTATATTTTCTTCTAAGGGTTTTATACTTTTAGATCATGAATCTGGGCCTATGTTTTATTTTGAATTATTCTTGTGTTTTTTCTTTCTTTTTTTTTTTTTTGTATATAGATACTCAACTGTCCTGGTATCATTTATTGAAAAGACTATTCTTTCAAGCATGGATCTTACTTTTCAATATTATTTTGTCTCTTTTGAGTCCTTTAAATTTCTATATGATTTTTGGGATCAGCTTGTCAATTTCTGCAGAAAAGCCAAATAGGATTTTTGAGAGGAATTGGATTGAATCTGTACGTTAGTTTGAAAACTACTTTCATCTTAGCAATATTAAGTCTTCTGAACCATGAACTTGGGATGTCCTCCCATTTATTTATGCTTTCCAGTCTTGAGTATGTACAAGTCCTACATTTCTTTCATTAAATTTATTTCTAAGCATTTTATTCTTTTTGAGACCATTTTAAATGGAATTGCCTCCTTAGTTCAATTTTCAGATTGACCATTGCTAACTTATAGACATGCTATTGATTTTGGTTTATTGATACTGTAACTAGGAAAATATAGAAAATTTATTTTACTTTATGAGGCTTTTTATAAAGTTACATGATTTATCATCATGTTTATAATCATGATCCTTAGAAATCTGAATGATGATTTAGCAAGTTGCCTAACTGAATTCCATATAAACCCAACATCTACTAACACTTTACATTGGAAAGTAGCATGTTGAATTAGGAAAAAGTTTTCCCAAACTGACAGTTCTTCAGAAATACCTGGGGAGTTTTTAAATATGCATTGACTCTTTTTATTTTCTACTGGCTGAATCAGAATTTGGGGGAAAGAGCCTAGATTCTTTGCTTTAAAAAGTATCTTGAGTTAATTTGGTGCAGCCTACTTGTGAACTTGCATTTAAGAAACACTATGTTATGCTTCCATAAGGCAAACATATTCCTGTGAGTTCACTTTGATGAGCCTGTTGGAATGTGATTTTTATTAATTCATTAAAAAAAAACTTTGCATTGCAGTGAGCAGAATCAAATTTCTGATTTTATGGAGCTGACATTCTATCATGGAGGAAGTTAGACAGTAAGATATAAGTGGAAAAAAGGAAAGTAAAGCAAGCCAAGGGTCTAAAGAATGACAGAGGTACAGTTGAAACTGTGGTCAAAGGAGATCCTTTCCATCAGGTGATATTGAAATAAAGACCTGAATGAAAGGAGAAAATGATTCATGGAAGTCTCTAAGAAAAAAAACGCTCTGTGCAGAAAGAATAGAGAATGTAAAGACCTACTGAGAAGAAGCTTAGGTAAATGTCCAAGAATAAGGAGGCCACTACTTTTGAGAAGGTGAGTTACTGAGAATGTAGTAAGAAACGAAATTGGAAAAATTGGAGCACACCACATTACTCTGCATGAAATGAGAAGTTTATGTAACTTTGTATAGAAGGGTAACATGATCTAATTTAAAATATTAGGGGAAGAAAAGATAAAGAAGGGCTAATAGGAAGCTGTGACAATTGTCTTGTTGCATAGTTCTCAATGTGTGATCCAAGGAACACCAGGAAAATACTGAGATCCTTTCACAAATCCATGAAGTCAAACTTATTTTCATGATAAGTAAGATGTTATTTGCCTTTTTCACTTGTTGACATATGCACTGATGGTGCAAAAGTAATGATAAGTAACACTGCTGTCACCTTAACATGAACCACAATAATGGCACCAAACTCTACTAAAAGTCATGGTATTCTCTACAACCACACTCTGCCATCAATAAAAGTTTTGTATCCCTGATGAAGTAATAGAAATTAGTGTTATTAAATCTCAACCTTTGAGAACATGTCTTGTTAATAAACAATTCTGTGTGATGAAATGAGAAGTACACATAAAGCTCTTCTGCTGTTTGTAAAGTATAATAGTTGTCTTGAAGAAAAGCATTTGTGCAAGTGAGTTGCAAGTTAAACAGGCTTTTAAAAAAATTTGAGCAGAACATCATTAAAAGAATGCTGACAAACTATATCTATTCAGCCTTGAGTATTGGGCAAAAAAAATTTTTTTTGAAAATGCACAAAGCAAGTTTGCTACTTCAGGAGAAACAATGGACAGTATTTGTTGCCAATGATAAACTTTGAATTTTAAGGGAAGTATTAAATTTTGGAAAATGTGCATCTGTCAACATGAAGTCAGTTCTTCTCAATAGTTCAAACATTTTAAGGAGATTAGTGGTGATGAGTAAAACTATGTTGCTCTCCTAATATTTTTTAAAAATATAGCAACTCAGTGGAGATCAAGATGGTGAAACATAAAGACATGGCACTCACCTCTTTCTACAAAAACACTAAAAATACACCTGCACATGGGAAGATTTTCACAAAATGCCTATTGAACACTGGCAGGTCTCATGCAACCAAAGCTGCAAGAAAGATCACCGCATAACCAGGTAGGACCAAACAACAACAATAAAAGCAATTTGGATGAAACCTGCAATCCTGAGAGGGAGTAGTAAAAGAATAAGGGTTCTGTCACCCTGGGAACGCCCTTTACTAGCTGGGATATCAACCAGGACAGATAAGGCGCTTCAGTGGTTCAAAGGAGAGTGCAGCAGCCAACTTGCAGCAGCAAAATAGAGAGAGACCAGCACAGAAGGTCTTGGCTACCTTGCTGCACTCCCAGCTCCAGATGCACGCCTACTCTTGTGTGCAGCAGCTGGGTGCTGAAACTCAGGCTTCAGCAGACAGACTCAAGAAGAGGACTCAGTTTGGCTGTGCACAGACAGCCCAAAGGACATGCAGTGTGCTCTGGTCACAGCTCAGAGTGTATGCAGAATGGATCCTGGGTTCTCATTCTCAGCATGCTTGCAGGGAGCTGAATCTGCTGCTACAAGCTCTGGGAGCAAATAAGAGCAGGCAGATTGCCAACATGTGGAGGTGGAGCTAAATTCTGAGCCAATTTCTGCTGGTGGAATGATAATGGCAGGTTTACCACCCTGATGGCTTTGTGAGTGCGGCACCTTCAGAACATCCAGACATCTAGGAGGATTACTGGCACTCTCATGGGGGAGGGTCCAGCATCAGCAGAGGTGGGCTTTTGGCACATGTGGAGGTAGGGCTGGATTCCGGGTTGATTCTTGGAACCCACACAGTGGGTATGGGGTACCACTATGGCAGGTTCAAGTCTTGGACTTAAGTAGATTTTTGCTAGCAGCATTTTGAGCACAGAACCCGAGGGACATCTGGGAAAATTATCAGCATTCCCATGAGATGGGGCCAAAGGTAGTACCAAGGACAGTGTATTTTGTGAGCTCACATAACAGGTGACAGGTGACATCACAGTGTGCACTTCCCAGCGGACAGTTCTTACAGAACAATACTTGGTAGCTTCTTTCCCTGAGACAACAGTCTGGTCCAACCTACTTCACACTGAAGCATATAACTAGATCTAGGGGTTTCTACTGCAACAACTGGGGAGCAGATTCTGCTCCTAAGAAGGCTAACAGTCACAGAGCAAAGAAGAGGTGCTGACCAACATCCAAGACACGCTCTGGCCACCACAACACCAATCACAACTCCAATAAAGGGGATAATGTCCAGCACATCCAGAGGAAAGATGTGGAGGGTATTCATACTAAAAGCAACCCTCACATCAAAACTGTTGAACCCATACAGGCTACACAGGGATGCTCCCACATAAAACCAGCTCTTCAAGGCCACAGTGGATAATTGTTTCTCATAAATTCATAGAACCAGAGAAAAAGAAGTAAAATAAAGAAACAGAGGAATCACTCCAAGTTGAAAGAACAAGAGAAGTCTTCTCAAAGAACAAATAATGGAACAAACTTCTCCAGTCTATTAGGACCCCAGTTCAAAAAGGGGATGATAAAAATGATGGGAAATTAAGAAAGGCAGATCATTCATTGTAACAAGGAACTAGAGACTATAAAGCAGGGCTAATCAAAATCAGACAACTCAATTGTTGAGAAGAAAACTAAGCTAAAAGTGGCAAATGACAAACTAAATAATGCAGAAGAGTGAATAAGTAATCTAGAAGATAAGATAATGGAAGTTATTTGATCAGAACAGCAGCAGAAAGACCATTAAAAAATGAAGGAGATGGTGAAGGATAGGGAAGTCTGGTGTGCTGCAATTCACAGGGTCACAAAGAGTTGGATGTGATGACTTAAGTTGGTGGTTTAACAATAGTGGGATAAAATAATATAATAATGCCAATCTACACACAATAGGGGTTCCATAAGGAGAAGAGAGACAGAAAGGGGTGAAAAATGTATTTGAAAAAGTTATGGCTGAAAACTGCCCAAACCTAAAGAAGGAAATCTATATTTAGATACAGGAAGCACAGAAGGTCCCAAACAAGAAGAATGCAAACTAACTTATACCAAGACATATTTTAATTAAAGTGGCAAATGTTAAAAATGTTAAAAATAAAGACAGGGTTGTAAAGGAAATAAGAAGAGAAAAACAAAGACTTAGTTATAAAGGAACCCCCATAAGGCAATCAGCTGATTTCTCTAAAGAAACTTTGGAACGTATATTCAAAATCCTGAAAGGAAAACAAAATTGTCAACTAGGATACTCTACCCAGAAAGATTATCATTTAGAATAGAAGGAGAAATAAAGAAATTTTCAGGTAGGAAAAAACTGAAAGAATATAGCAATACTAAATCTATCATAAAAGAAATGTTGACAGGTCTTGTTTACATAGAAAAGAAGCAAGAATATACAGGGAAAAGAAAATCACAATAGGAAAAGCAAACATATGAACGGATTGTAGATCACTTAAATAAGCCAGTACACAGGGTAAGGAAAAAAAAAATCCAAATTTGTGAAGGCAATTATAACTACAATAAATAGCCAAAGAATAAATATAAAGATGTAAAATAGGACATCAAAGTCATAAAATGTTGGGGAAGGGAGGAAGAATATGTAGGTTTTTTTTTTTTTTTGGAATGTGTTTGAGTTTATTTGACTCTTGGTTTAAAGCAAGTAGATAGAGTAATGGATTAACGTGGTTAAAAATCAGGGTGACCACAAATAAAATACATGCAACAGATTCAGAAAAACCAAAAAGAAGAGAACTGAAGCATAACTTAAAACCATAAGCCACAAAAGGGAAAAGAAGCAGAAAAAGAAAGGAACAAAGAAGAAATACAAAAGCAACTGGAAAAAATGTTTAAAATAGCAATACATGCATACTTATGAAAAATTACCTTAAAAAGCAATGGACTTAATACTCTGGTCAAAAGACATATAATGGCAGATTGGATAATAAAACAACAGCCTACAACATGCTGCTTACCAGAGACCCACTTTACAATGAGGGACACACAGATTACAAGTCAGGAGATATTTCATACAAACAGAAATGACAGGAACATGATGGTAGCAATGCTCATATGAGATAAAATAGACTTTAAAATAAAGGCCATAAAGAAAAATGTAGAAAGATATTGAGTGCTGTGCTTAGCCACTCAGTCATGTCTGATTCTTTGTGTCCCCATAGACTGTAGCCCACCAGGTTCTTCTGTCCATGGGGATTTTTCAGGTAAGAATACTGGAGTGGGTTTTCATGCCCTCCTCTAAGGTATCTTCCCAACCTAGGGATCAAATCCAGGTCTCCTGCATTGCAGGTGGATTCTTTTCTCTCTGAACCACTAGGGAAGCCCTGGTATAATGACATAAGGATCAACATAAGAAAAGAATATTACACTCATTAACATATATGCACCCAATACAGGAGCACCTAAATACATAAAACGAATACTAACAGACATAAAGGTAGAAATTGATGAGAATATAATAGTAGGAGACATTAACCCCTCACTTATATCAATGGACAGATCTTCCAGACAGAAAATCAGCAAAGCAGCAGAGATCCTAAATGAAATAATAGAACAGTTTGATTTAATTGATACTTTCAGGACATTACAGCCAAAAAAAATTCAGAATATAGATTCTTTTCAAAGTCATAGGGAGCATTTTCTAGGATAGACCACACATTAGGACAGAAAACAAACTTCAACAAATTTAAGAGGATAGAAATTATTTCAAGTATCTTTTCTGACTTCAATGGCATGAAACTGGAAATGAATCACAGGGAAAGAAATTAGGAAAACATGACTACATGGAGACTAAAAAACACGCTACTAAAAATCAATGACTCAATGAAGAATTCAAAAAGGAAATTTAAAGTACCTTGGTATAAACGACAATGAAGAAACAGTTTTAAAAAAAAAAATCCATGAGTTGCAGCAAAAGCAGTTCTTAGAGGGAAATTCATAACCATAAAGGCCTTTCTCAAAAAAACAAGAAAAATTTCAAGCCAACAATTTAGTGTACTATCTAAAAGAATTAGAATAAGAACAAACAAAATCTGTAGTCAACAAAAGGAAGGAAATAAGATCAGGGAGGAAATAAATAAAATACAGATTAAAACAAATATAAAATATCAATAAAGTTTTTTTTGGAAAGGCTAAAATTTACAAGCATCTGGTCAGGCTCATCAAGGAGAAAAGAGAGAGAACCCATATAAACAAAATAAGAAATAAAAATTGGAAAATCTCAATTGATACCACAGACATGCAAAAAACCATAAGAGAATACTGTGAGCAATTATATGCCAACAAATTTGACAACCTAGAAGGAATGGACAAATTTCCACAGCCCACCAAAACTGAATCAAGAAGAAATAGATGATTTGAACAGACCAATCACTAGAAATAGAATAAAATTTGTAATTTAAAACTCTCCCTGCAAACAAAGTCCAGGATCAGATGACTTCACAGATTAATTCTACCAAACACACAAAGAACTTATACTGATTCATCTCAAACTCTTCCAAAAGATGGAAGAGAACACTTCCAAAGATATTCTATGTAGCCACAGTCACCCTGATACCAAAACTAGACAAAGATATCATGAAGAAAGAAAATAACAAGCCAAAATCTCTGATAAATATAGATGCAAAAATTCTCAACAAAATATTATTAATAGCAAACCAAATACAGCATACATATAAAAGCATATATACCATGACCAAGTGGGATTCATCCCAAGTTCACAAAGATGGTTCAACATTTGCAAATCAATCAGTGTAATACACCACTTTAATGAAAGAACAGTCAAAAGCCACATGATCATCTCAATAGGCACAGAAATGGCATTGACAAAATTCAACATTCACTCATGATAAAAAGTCTTGCAAAAGTAGGATTAAAGGGGACATTTTTTAACATAATAGCCATTTGTGACAAATCCACAGCCTATGTAGTTGTGGTAAAAAGCTAAAAGCCTTCTTGCTAAAAACTGAACAAGAGAGGGATGCCCACTCTCATCACTTCTACTCAACATAGTATTGGAAGTCATAGTCACAGCAATCAGACCAAAAAAAAAAAAAAAGAAAAGAAATAAAGAGAATTTGATCTGGCAGGGAAAAAGGTAAAGTTGCCATTATATTAAGATGGCACAATACAATATATATAAAACCCTAAGAACTCCAAATGAAACTAACTAGATCTAATAAATAAATTCAGCAAATAAAGGGAAAGAAGATTAACATTCAAAAATTCGTTGCATTTCTTTATGCTAACAATGAAATATGAGAAAGTAAATATAAAAAAGCAATATCCCTTAAAATAGCACCAAAAAAATTCTTGGGAATAGACCTGACCAAGGAGATGAAATATTTTTGTACTGAAAACCATAAACCATTAATAAAGGAAATTAAAGAGGTTTCAAAGAAATGGAAAGCTATCCTATGCTCTTGGGTTGGAAGAATTAATATTGTTAAAGTGGCAATACTACCCAAAGCAATCTATAGATTCAATGTCATCCCTATCAAAATTCCCAAGACATTTTTTCACAGAAGTGAAACAAATAATCCTAAGATTTATATAGAATGATAAAAGATGCATAATTGTCAAAGCAATCCTGAAAGAAAATAAACAAAACAGGAGTTATAACTCCCCCAGACCTCAGATAAGACTACAAAGCTATAGCAATCAAAACAGTGTGGTATTGACACAAAAGCAGATATATGGATCAGTGGAACAGAACAGACAGCCCAGAAATAAACCATATACCTACAGTCAACTAATCTTTGACAAAGGAAGCAAGAATATAAAATGGGGAAAAGACAGTCTCTTCAGCAAATGGAGCTAGAAAAGTTGGGCATTTGCATGTGAATCAGTGAAGTTAGAACACATCCTCATACCAGGCACAAAAATAAACTCAAAATGACTTAAATTCTTAAACATAAGACATGACACCATAAAACTCCCAGAAGAGAGCATAGGTGAAGAATTCTCTGACATAAATTGTACAAGTGTTTTCTTAGTTCAGTCTCTGAAGGGAATAGAAATAAAAACAAAAATAAACAAATGAGGCCCAATAAAATTTACAAACTTTTGCACAGGAAAGGAAACCATTAAAAAAAAACAAAATGAAATGGAAGAAAATATTTTCAAATGATGGGATAGACAAAGACTTAACCTCCAAAATATACAAACAACTAATACATTCTCAGCAACCAAACAAGAAACCAAGAAACCAAACAACCCAATATGAAAATGAGCAGAAGACTTTAACAGACGTTTCTTCAAAAATACATACAATTGGCTAATAGGCACATGAAAAGATGTTCAACGTCAGTAAGTATTAGAGAAACGCAAACCAAAACTACAATGAGGTACCACCTCACACCAGTCAGAATGGCCATCATTTAAAAATCTACAAATGCTGAAGAGGGTGTGGAGAAAAGGGAACTTTCTTACACTGTTGGTGGAAATGTAAGCTGGTGCAGCTACTATGCAAAACAGTGTATATGTTCCTCAGAAGACTAAAAATAGAATCACCTTATGATCTAGCAATCCTACACCTGTGCATATATCCAAAAAAATTGTAATTTGAAAAGATATATTTACTTTAATGTTCATGGCAACATTATTTACAATAGCCAAGACATGGCTGTACCCTAAATGTCCATTAACAGATGAATGGATAGAGAAGATGTGGTATAACATTAATATGTAAAATGGAATCCTACTCAGCCATAAAAAAGAATAAAATAATGTATTTGCAGCAACATGGATGGTCCTAGAAATTATCATATGAAGTAAAGTAAGTCAGAGAAAGACAAATATATGATCTCACTTACATATGGAACTTAAAATATGAAAACAATGAACTTTTTTTGTTGTTCAGTGACTAAGTTGTGTCTGACTCTTTGCAACCCCGTGAACTGCAGCATGCCAGGCTTCTCTGTTCATTACTATCTCCTTGAAACTGCTCAAACTCATGTTCATTGAGTCAGTAATGCCATCCAACCATCTCAGCCTCTGTTGCCTCCTTTCTTCTCTTGCCCTCAATCTTCCCCAACATCAGGGTCTTTTCCAATGAGTCAGCTCTTCACATCAGGTGGCCAAAGTATTGGAGCTTCAGCTTCAGGATCAGTCCTTCCAATGAATATTCAGGGTTGATTTCCTTTGGGATTAACTGATTTTGTCTCCATGCAGTCCAAGGGACTCTCAAGAGTCTTCTCCAATACCACAATTCTTTGTTGTTCAGCCTTCTTTATATTTAAATATTTACAAAACAGAAAGAGACTCATAGCCATAGAAAAGAAGCCTATAGTTACCAATGGGGAAAGGCGAGAGGAGGAATCAGTTAGGAGCTTTGGATTAACAGAGGCATATATTTAATTTTAGTTAAATATAAAATTAACAGCAAGGTCCTACTTATAGCACATAGGCTTTCAGAAGGACAAATACTGCATGATTCAATATCTTGTGATATTTTTTCCTATAATGGAAAAGATTCAGAAAAATATATAAAATACATAAAAATAGATATTGGAATCACTTTTCTCTACACCAGAAAGTAACAAAATATTATAAATCAGTTACACTTCAATANCTGAGTAGAACATTTATTTTAACATTATTAATTCTTTCAGTCCAAGAACTCAGCATATCTTTCCATCTGTTTGTGTCATCTTCAATTTCTTTCATCACTGTTTTATAGTTTTCTGAGTACATTTCTTTTCCCTCCTTAGGTAGATTTATTCCAGGTATTTTGTCCTTTTTGATGCAGTGATAAATGGGGTTGTTTCCTTAATTTCTCTTCCTGATATTTCATTTTTAGTGTATATAAATGCAACAGATTTCTGTATATTAATTTTGTATCCTGAAAATTTACTGAATTCATTGATGAGCTCTAATAATTAAAACATTCTCTAACACTATATAAAAATTCAAGATGGATTAAAGACCTGGATACTATATAACTCATAAAGGAAAATATATGCAGAAAGCTGACATAAATCACAGCAATATTTTTTGGATCTCTCTTCTAAGTAAAAGAAATAAAAGCAAAAGAAAGACATGGGACATAACTAAAATGAAAAGATTTTTAACCTCAAAGAAAACCATGGACAAAACAAAAGGACAACAAAGAGAGAAGATATTTGCAAATGATAGGGCTGGTAAGGGTTAACATGCAACATATATAAACAGCTCATACAACTGAACATCAAGAAAACAAACAACCGAACTTAAAAATGAGCATGAAACGGAGTATAGTTTTTTCCCAAAGATGAAATGCAGATGGTCAACAAGCACATGAAAAGATGGTCAATATCACTAATCATCAGGGAAATGCAAGTCAAAACCACAATGAAATATCAACTCACACCTGTCAGAACGGCTATAACTAAAAGAACACAAACAACAAATTATTGGTGAGTATATGGAGGAAAAGGAACATTTGTACACTGTTGCTAGATTAATGCAAGTTGGTACAGTCACTGTGGAAAACCATATAGAGTTTTCTCAAAAACCTAAACTTAGTACTATCATATGACCCAGAAATTACATTCTTAGATATGCCTCAGAGAAAAAACAAAACCATGAATTTACCAAAACATATATGTGCCCCTCTGTTCAAAGCAACATTATTACAATTGCCAGATATGGAGGCAACCTCAGTATCCATCAACAGATGAATTGATAAGGAAGATGTAATATATATATTTCATTCTGAAATGAAGTACTACTCAGTCATAAGAAATAATAAAATTTTGCCATTTGTAGCAACATGGATGACCATGGAAGGCATTATGCTAAGTGAAATAAGTCAGAGAAAGACAAATACTGTATGGTATCACTTATATGTGAAATCTGAAAAATACAACAAATCAGTGAACATAACAAAAAAATAAACATACTCATAGATACAGAGAGGAAACTAGACGTTACCAATGGGGTGAGGAAATAGGGAGAGGCTATAGAGGTAGAAGATTAAGAGGTACAGACTATTAGGCATAAAATAACCTACAAAGATATATTGTACAACATGGAGAATGTAGCAAATATTATAACTATAAATGGAGTACATGTGTGTGTTAGTCACTCAGTCGTGTCTGACTCTTTGTGATCCATGGACTGCAGCCAGTTGGGCTCCTCTGTCCATGGAATTCTCCAGGCAAGAATGGGAGTGGATTGCCATTCCCTTCTCCAGGAGATCTTTCTGACCTAGGTCTCCTGCACTGTGGGTAGATTATTTACCATCTGAGCGACCTGGGAAGCCCAAAATGGAGTATAACTTTTAGAAATAGTGAATCACTATATTGTACACCTGTACAGCAGCTATACTTCAATTAAAAATAAATAAAATAGATGCACAGAAGTAGAGAGTGTGATAGTGTTGTGAGAGGCTAGGTGGCAATGGAGAGTTGCTAATCAACTGGTATAAAGTTCCAGTTACTCAAGGTAATTTAGTTACAAAGTTTTGCCGTATAACATTGTGTCTCTAGTAATAATACTGCACTGTACACTTAAAAATGTATTGAAGGATGATTTCATGTTGTGTTCTTACCACAATAAAAAAGAAAAGAAGAAAAAAAATGAAAACAAAATTCATGGGCTTTCAATTTAGAAATACCAGAGTCAAAGTTTGTGTGACCTTGGGGGATTTAATTAATCTCTGAGACTCAGTTTCCTTATCTGCTATGAGGAAAACAGTCATAAATCTTATAGATTAGTTGTACACACTAAATGAAGTAACTTATTAAAGGAATATGCTACAGTTCTAAGCATACAAATATACACTATAATGGTATCACTATTTAGGCATACCTTCTTTACAAGATTCTTTAAGTTTTAGTCCAGTGTTCTGTCAAACATTGGAATAAAGTCCCTGCAATGTGATGTTTTATATAAGCCTTTTCTATGCTACAACACATTGCAATATGTTCTCTTAACATTTGTGGAGATTATTTATCTACTATGTGCTAGGGACAAATGAAAAGGACAAAGCAATATCTAACAAATGCCTGTGATTTTATTAAATACAAATCAGAATTTTTAAATGTGGGAGAATAAAATTTAAAATCCTTACTAGTTAAGTATTAAATCGCTGATGGAAATACAGACATTCATTCATTCATTTCTTTAAGGTGAATTTATTTAATTCATACTCCAAATCAGATACTACTGTGTGCATAGTTGCTCAGTTCTGTCTGACTCTTTGTGACCCCATGGGTTGTAGTCAGCCAGGCTCCTCTGTCCGTGGGATTCTCCAGGCAAGAATAGTGGAGTGGGTTGTCATTTTCTTCTTTAGGGTATCTTCCTAACCCAGGGACTGAACCCGGGTCTCCTGCATTGCAGGCGGATACTTTATTGCCAGAGCCACTGTAATTCAAAAGTGGACAATAAAATGTTCACCTCCAAATAATTTATGTTTACCCGTGGCAACCCACTCCAGTGTTCTTGCCTGGAGAATCCCAGGGACGGGGGAGCCTGGTGAGCTGCTGTCTATGGGGTCACACAGAGTTGGACACGACTGAAGCAACTTAGCAGCAGCAGCAGCAGGGACAGCCACAAGTTCAAATAAGCCAAAACAATAATATAGGTACCATGATAGAAAGGCCTAAAGTGGAGAGAGAGAGTACAAAAGATAAAGTGGATAATTTGCTGTAAGAGATGAAGAGATGAATGGAAGTCAAAGGATGTTTCTTAAAACAGGTGGTGCTGGACTGAATCTGAAAACAGCATGTATTTGTCAGGTGGGTAATGGCAGTAGGGGTCAGAGGAGAGCATTCTAAGGAACGACAACAAAGTGAGCAAAGTCACAGAAGTGTGAAATAGCATAACATGCTTTATGAGATGCGGTAATTTCCATATACTTGGAAGAGTATTTGAAAATAGGAAGTGGCAAGAAATAAGCTGTGACTTAATCATGGAAAGCCACATATATTTATAGACGAATGTGCCACTAAAAGACAAGATAAAGACCCACATCTTCTCCCTAACTTCAATCTAAATCCATCTAAGACATTTTTCCAAGAGTGGCAGTCCAACTTTCAGAAGTGATTTTTAAATGAAATTATGGAAGGCCTTTAAAAGTACCTATAAGCAATTAAATAACTACTTCAAAAGATGCTTGGGCAAGGTTGGGAAATTTCCAAGCACTGAATTTGAATTTGTCTTTGTGACTCCCCATGCTTTTTCTGGCAGTTACATCATGAACATCTGCTCGAATCATCTTAGTTCTTATGAAATTTTGCTTATCCACACAGAGAAACACACATTGTTGGCCCAAGTCCAATATGCAATTTTTTACTCAGATTTTAAAAAAAATAACAAAAAAGACATTAAATTTCTGAATAGCTAAGAGACTTAAAAAATATCACTGAAAGATGTCCAGGGTTGAAAATTTGGAAAATTTTAGAAATTTCACATATAGTAGAACTAATAAGGATAATAATGATACAATTTGAAAACTGTTTCATTGAATAAGAGAGTAATTTTTATAGTAAACAAAAGAAAACAACAAAAACTAACTTATTTACTTTAACAAAGTATAGAAAAATATATAACTGTTATCCTGACAAATGAAAAGATCTGTAAAGGCCTAAATAAAGTACAAAAGTTGAGCTGAATATACTGAGCAGAAGAGCTCAATAACACAAGTCAAAAGTTATAAAGAAGAAAAGGGAACAGTGGAAAAAGAAAAGACAAATTGATGTAATATGCTGTCTTTTCCCTGGTGGCTCAGATGGTAAAGCGTCTGTCTGCAATGCAGGAGACCTGGGTTCGAGCCCTGGGTGGGAAGATCCCCTGGAGAAGGAAAATGGCAACCCACTCCAGCACTATTGCCTGGAAAATCCCATGGACAGAGGAGCCTGGTAGGCTACAGTCTATGGGGTCAAAAGAGTCGGACAGGACTGAGCGACTTCACTGCTCACTGCTCATGCTCATACGAAGTTATTCCTTTAGATCCTGTATCACTGAATTGGTGCCATACTGAGGCAAGAACCAGAAGCATCAGAGTTTCTTATTGTGAGTGAAAATCCCCTAATAATACTGAGTACCTAAGTAAAATGGTATTTGAAATAGATAAACTAGAGGTAGACACACTGGTCACTTCAAAAATAAATGGTAGATGGCGTCCATCCAGTTATTTACCATTTATCCATTCATAAATCTTCTTTAAAATATTGTGGAGTTCATACTATGCCAGTTTCTGGCATATGGTATGAGCAGTTTGTTGCTTTTTATGCTATTTTAAATGGTATCATCTTTAATGTTCCACTTTATAATACTCCATGCTTCAATTTATAAAATTGAAATGACTAGATATAAATCAAATGAAAAATTATACGCTGTTTGTGAAGAATATTATACTTGCTAAAACATAACTCCAAATGGATACACACAGACTAAAATATTCGAAATGCTAAAATACTAAAATACTCAATCAGTTCAGTTGAGTTCAGTGGCTCAGTCGTGTCCAACTCTATGACCCCATGAATTGCAGCACACCAGGCCTCCCTGTTCATCACCAACTCCCGGAGTTCATTCAGACTCACGTCCATCGTGTCCGTGATGCCATCCAGCCATCTCATCCTGGGTTGTCCCCTTCTCCTCCTGCCCCCAATCCCTCCCAGCATCAGAGTCTTTTCCAATGAATCAACTCTTCGCATGAGGTGGCCAAAGGACTGGAGTTTCAGCTTCAGCATCATTCCTTCCAAAGAAATCCCAGGATTGATCTCCTTCAGAATGGACTGGTTGGATCTCCTTGCAGTCCAGGGGACTCTCAAGAGTCTCTCCAACACCAGTTCAAAAGCATCAATTCTTCGGTGCTCAGCCTTCTTCACAGTCCAACTCTCACATCCATACATGACCACAGGAAAAACCATAGCCTTGACTAGACGGACCTTAGTCGGCAAGGTAATGTCTCTGCTTTTGAATATACTATCTAGGTTGGTCATGACTTTTCTTCCAAGGAGTAAGTGTCTTTTAATTTCATGGCTGCAGTCACCATCTGCAGTGATTTTGGAGCCCAAAAAATAAAGTCTGACACTGTTTCTACCATTTCCACATCTATTTCCCATGAAGTGATGGGACCAGATCTTTGTTTTCTGGATGTTGAGCTTTAAGCCAACTTTTTCGCTCTCCTCTTTCACCTTCATCAAGAGCTTTTTAGCTCCTCTTCACTTTCTGCCATAAGGGTGGTGTCATCTGCATATCTGAGGTTCTTGATATTTCTCCCGGCAATCTTTGTTCCAGCTTGTGTTTCTTCCAGTCCAGCATTTCTCATGGTGTACTCTGCATANTTCCTCTGCCTTTTCTAAAACCAGTTTGAACATCTGGAAGTTCACGGTTCACGTATTGCTAAAGCCTGGCTTGGAGAATTTTGAGCATTACTTTACTAGCATGTGAGATGAGTGCAATTATGCGGTAGTCTGAGGATTCTTCAGCATTGCCTTTCTTTGGAATTGGAATGAAAACTGACCATTTCCAGTCCTATGGCCACTGCTGAGTTTTCCAAATTTGCTGGCATATTGAGTGTAGCACTTTCACAGCATCATCTTTCAGGATTTGAAATAGCTCCACTGGAATTCCATCACCTCCACTAGCTTTGTTCGTAGTGATGCTTTCTAAGGCCCACTTGACTTCACATTCCAGGATGTCTGGCTCTAGGTGAGTGATCACACCATTGTGATCATCTTGGTCACGAAGATCTTTTTTGTAGAGTTCTGTGTATTCGTGCCACTTCTTCTTAATATCTTCTGTCTCTGTTAGGTTCATATCATTTCTGTCCTTTATCGAGCCCATCTTTGCATGAAATATTCCCTTGGTATCTGTAATTTTCTTGTAGAGATCTCTAGTCTTTCCCATTCTGTTGTTTTCCTCTATTTCTTTTCATTGATCACTGAGGAAGGCTTTCTTATCTCTTCTTGTTATTCTTTGGAACTCTGCATTCAGATGCTTATATCTTTCCTTTTCTCCTTTGCTTTTTGCTTCTCTTCTTTTCACAGCTATTTGTAAGGCCTCCCCGGACAACCATTTTGCTTTTTTGCATTTCTTTTCCATGGCGATGGTCTTGATCCCTGGCTCCTGTACAATGTCACGAACCTCAGTCCATAGTTCATCAGGTACTCTGTCTATCAGATCTCGGCCCTTAAATCTATTTTTCACTTCCACTGTATAATCATAAGGGATTTGATTTAGGTCATACCTGAATGGTCTAGCGGTTTTACCTACTTTCTTCAATTTAAGTCTGAATTTGGCAATAAGGAGTTCATGTTCTGAGCCACAGTCAGGTCCTGGTCTTGTTCTTGTTGACTGTATAGAGCTTCTCCATCTTTGGCTGCAAAGAATATAATCAATCTGATTTCGGTGTTGACCATCTGGTGATGTCCATGTGTAGAGTCTTCTCTTGTGTTGTTGGAAGAGGGTGTTTGCTATGACCAGTGCATTTTCTTGGCAAAACTCTATTAGTCTTTGCCTTGCTTCATTCCATATTCCAAGGCCTGT
This sequence comes from Redunca redunca, assembly GCA_006410935.1. Classification (NCBI taxonomy): domain Eukaryota; kingdom Metazoa; phylum Chordata; class Mammalia; order Artiodactyla; family Bovidae; genus Redunca; species Redunca redunca. Next base: position 503,666 of record SJYQ01002974.1, read on the forward strand.
TATTCCAGGTGTTTCTTGACTTCCTACTTTTCCAGTCCCCTATATTGAAAAGAACATCTTTTTTGGGTGTTAGTTCTAAAAGGTCTTGTGGGTCTTCATAGAACCATTCACCTTCAGCTTCTTCAGCGTTATTGGCTGGGCCATAGACTTGGATAACTGTGATATTGAATGGTTTGCCTTGGAAACGAACAGAGATCATTCTGTCATTTTTGAGATTGCATCCAAGTACTGCATTTTGGACTCTTTTGTTGACCATGATGGCTACTCCGTTTCTTCTGAGGGATTCCTGCCCGCAGTAGTAGATATAATGGTCATCTGAGTTAAATTCACCCATTCCAGTCCATTTTAGTTCTCTGATTCCTAGAATGTCGACGTTCACACTTGCCATCTCTTGTTTGACCACTTCCAATTTGCCTTGATTCATGGACCTGACATTCCAGGTTCCTATGCGATATTGCTCTTTACAGCATTGGATCTTGCTTCTATCACCAGTCACATCCACAGCTGGGTTGTGTTTTTGCTTTGTCTACATCCCTTCATTCTTTCTGGAGTTATTTCTCCACTGATCTAGAGTAGCATATTGGGCACCTACCGTCCTGGGGAGTTCCTCTTTTGGTATCCTATCATTTTGCCTTTTCATACTGTTCTTGGGGTTCTCAAGGCAAGAATACTGAAGTGGTTTGCCGTTCCCTTCTCCAGGGGACCACATTCTGACAAACTTCTCCACCATGACCCACCCGTCTTGGGTTGCCCCGCGGGCATAGCTTAGTTTCATTGAGTTAGACAAGGCTGTGGTCCTAGTGTGATTAGATTGACTAGATTTCTGTGAGTATTGTTTCAGTGTGTCTGCCCTCTGATGCCCTCTTGCAATACCTACCGTCTTACTTGGGTTTCTCTTACCTTGGGCGTGGGGTATCTCTTCACTGTTGCTCCAGTAAAGTGCAAACGCTTCTCCTTACCTTGGACGAGGGGTATCTCCTCACCACCACCCCTCTTGACCTTGAACGTGGGATAGCCCTCCTGTGCCCGTGCAGCCACTGCTCCTTGGATGTGGGGTTGCTCCTTCTGGCTGCTGTCCCGACCTCGGACACAGGGTAGCTCCTTTCAGCTGCTGCCCCTGACCTCAGACATGGGGTAGCTCCTCCCAGCTGTTCCTGCACCGTCACAGCCTGGCACTCTCGGCCGCTGCCCCTGTCCTCAAATGTGGGGTAACTCCTCTTGGCTGCTGCCCCTCAGGCATGGGGTCCTCCTGGCTTCTGCCCCTGACCTCGGACATGGGGTAGCTCCTCTCTGCCGTGCTAAGTGCACCAGTAACAGCCACCCGTGCTAAAATACTCAGTACGTTTTCTTATAGGAATGATAAAATGAATCTCATTATACACATAAAAGATCAAATAGTTAAAAATAGGTAAGATTTTCTTGTAGAATATTGGAAACATATTTTATTAAATATTAAAATAATAATAATTAGGGTATGAGGGAGAGGACATATGTACTGGTTCATGTTGTTGTATGGCAGAAACCAACACAACATTGTAAAGCAATTATCCTGAAATTAAAAAATTTAAAATATATACAAAAATTTAATGTGTGTTGGTGAATGGTGATTGTAGTTGCTATCAAAATATGAATAATATATAGCTTATTAACTAATGAAGAATTAACTCAAGAATAAACAAATTGACCAGTAAAATCCAGAGTCAGATCCACATTTAAGTATACATTTCATTTATGGAAGAGCTACTCTTGCAGATGCCTGGAAAATCCCATGGGTAGAGGAGCGCCTGGTAGGCTGCAGTCCATGGGGTCGCTAAGAGTCAGACACAACTGAGTGATTTCACTTTCTCTTTTCACCTTCATGCATTGGAGAAGGAAATGGCAACCCACTCCAGTAGTCTTTCCTGGAGAATCCCTCGGATGGAGGAGCCTGGTGGGCTGCCGTCTATGGGGCTGCACAGAGTTGGAGACGACTGAAGCGACTTAGCAGCAGCAGCAGCAGCAGCAGCACTCTTGCAGATAGCTGTAGTTAAAAGGACTTTTAAAATAAATTATGCTGGAAAAACTGATCATGCAAGTGAAAAATAATGAAATCTAAATGCTATCTTATGTAGCTAATGTGTTAATTTTCTATGCTGTGCTATACACTGGCCCCAAACTTAGGGCTAACAGTACATATGCATTTCATATAATTTCTGCAAATCAGAAGTACAAGTGCAGCTTATTTGATTGTTCTGTCTTGGAGTAGATGCTTCAATCTTTTGAAGGCAAGACTGAGACAGGAGAATCGACTTCAAAGATGACTTATATGGTTGTTGTTAACCTGCTTCTTACTGACTCTCAGCTAAGTGGGTTCAGCCCCTATCTACATGGAATACTCCATAGGGCTGCTTCAGCACCCTCACAAAATGGCAGCTGTTTTCTCCCATAGCTAGTGATACAAGAGAGAGCAAAACAAAACCTGCAATGCCTTTTATTATCTAGACTCAGAGATCAAAAATCATTATTTCCAAATATACTATTTATTACACAGGTTAGCTTTATTCATTGTAAGGGGATAATACACAGTGAAAGTCACTCAGTCATGTCCGATTCTCTGCGACCCTGTAGACTATACAGTCCATAGAACTCTCCAGGCCAGAATACTGGAGTGGGTAGCCTTTCCCTTCTCCAGGGGATCTTCCCAACAAGGGTAAGAGTAATGCAGGAAGGGACTGTTGGAGGCCATTTTGGAAAATTGCAACCACAAACACACAAATAAATTATAGGTGAATTAGAAAATTTTATAATACTTTTATAAGACAATCTATGGGAATCTTTAACATTGCAAAACAAAGATTCTCAAGCAAAAAACAATCAATTTATCAAGGAAAAGTTTGATAATTGCAATTACATTAAAACTAAGATATTCATAAAAAAGCAAAAAACAAATCAAAATAGAAGATATTTAAACAAATTTAATTTAAAGTATTAATATCTAGAATACACAAAGAACTTCCAAACCAATACTAAAAAGATAAACAACCCCCAAAAATGAGTAAAGTATTTTAAAAACTCCTTTCAGGATAAGAATATAATCAGCTTCTTTGGTAATCAAGAAGCTGTAACTATAGGCAAAGTGTGATATTTGATTTGTAAAAACTTTAAGAAATTTTATTTGTAAAAAAAAAATGAAAAAATGCCTATTTGATTTGTAAAATCTAAGAAATAATAATTTTATCAACTTACGATGATGTGGATCTATGGAAATCCTTATACATGGCTGGCAGAAGTGTAAAGTGTCCAGGATCATAATTGTTGAGGAATCTACCTCAACATAGTAAAGGCCATATATTATAAGCCTACAGCAAACACTGTTCTCAATGGTGAAAAACTGAAAGCATTCTCCCTAAGATCAGGAACATGACAAAGGCATCCACTTTCACCACTATTATTCAACATAGTTCTGGAAGTCCTACCTATGGCAATCAGAGAAATAAAAGAAATAAAAGGAATCCAGATCAGAAAAGAAGTAAAGTTCTCACTGTTTTCAGATGATGATACTGTACATAAAAAACCCTAAAGATAATTACTGCTAATCAGTGAATTTAGCAAAGTTGAAGATACAAAATCAATACACAGAAATCACTTGCATTTCTGTATACTAGCAATGAAAAATCAGAAAGAGAAATTAAGGAATCAATCCCATACACCATTGCAACAAAAAGAACCAAATATCTAGGAATAAACTTACCTAAGGAGACAAAAGAACTGTACACATAAAACTATAAGACACTAATGAAAGAAATAAAAATGACAAACAGATGGAGAGATATTACATGTGCTTGAGTAGGAAGAATCAATATTGTGAAAATGACTATACTACCAACCACAATCTACAGATTCAATGTGATCCCTATCAAATTACCAATGGCATTTTTCACAGAACTAGAATAAAAGAATTCACAATTCACATGGAAACACAAAAGCCTCTGAATAGCCAAAGCAATCTTGAGAAGAATGGAGCTGGAGGAATCAACCTTCCTGACTTCAGGTTATACTACAAAGCTACAGTCACCAAGACCATATGGTACTGGCACAAAAACAGAAATAAAGACCAATGGGCCAAGATAGGAAGCCCAGAAATAAACCCATGAACCTATGGGTCCCTTATTTTTGACAAAGGAGGCAAGGATATATAATGGGGCAAAGACAGCCTTTTCAATAAATGGTGCTGGGAAAACTGGACAGCTACATGTAAAAGAATGAAATTAGAACACCTCTTAACTCTATACCCAAAGATAAACTCCAAATGAATTAAAGACCTAAATGTAAGACCAGAAACTATAAAACTCTTAGAGGAAAACATAAGCAGAGCACTTAATCACATAAATCAAAGCAAGATCCACTATGACCCACTTCCTAGAGTAAAGGAAATAAAAACAAAAGTAAACAAGTGGGAATTGATTGAACTTAAAAGCTTTTGAACAGCCAAGGAAATACTAAGGAAGGTGAAAAGACAACCCTCAGAATGGGAGAAAAATAATAGCAAATGAAACAACTGACAAAGGATTAATTTCCAAAATATACAAGCAGCTCATACAGCTCAATACCAGAAAAACCAACAACCCAATCAAAAAGTGGGGAAAAGATCTAAACAGACATTTCTCCAAAACATCATACAGATGGCCAACAAACACATGAACAGATGCTCAACATCACTCATTATTCAGTTCAGTTCAGTTAAGTCACTCAGTCGTGTCTGACTCTTTGCGACCCCATGGATTGCAGCACGCCAGACCTCCCTGTGCATCACCAACTCCAGGGGTTTACTCAAACTCATGTCCATTGAGTTGGTGATGCCATCCAACCATCTCATCCTCTGTCATTCCCTTCTCCTCCTGCTTTTAATCTTTCCCGGTATCAGGGTCTTTTCCAGTGAGTCAGCTCTGCAACAGGTGGTCAAAGTATTGGAGTGTCAGCTTCAATATCAGTCCTTCCAATGAATATTCACGACTGATTTCCTTTAGGATGGACTGGTTGGATCTTGCAGTCCAAGGGGCTCTCAAGAGTCTTCTCCAACATTGCAGTTCAAATGCATCAATTCTTATTGTTCTTATCAGCTCATTATTAGAGAAATGGAAATCAAAACTACAATGAGATATCACCTCACACCAGTCAGAATGGCCCTCATCAAAAGCTCCACAAACAATAAATGCTGGAGAGGGTGTTGGAGAATGGGGAATGCTTTTGCACTGTTGGTGGGAATTTGAATTAATATAGCCACTATGGAAGACGGTATGGAGAGTCCTTAAAAAACTAGGAATAAAGCCACCACATGACCCAGCAATCCCACTCCTAAGTATATACCCTGAGCAAACCAAAACTGAAAGAGACACATGTATCTCATTGTTCACTGCAGCACTATTTGCAATAGCTAGGGCATGGAAACAACCTAGATGTCCACTGACAATTGAATCGATAAAGAAGTTGTGGTATATATCTAGAATGGAGTATTACTCAGCCATAAAAAGGAACACCTTTGAGTCAGTTCTAATGAGGTGGATGAACTTAGAACCTATTATACAAAGTAAAGTGAGTCAGAAAGAGATAATTATCATAGTCTAATGCATATATACGGAGTCTAGAAAAATGGTCCTGAAGAATTTATTTACAGGGTAGCAATGGAGAAACAGACATAGAGAATAGACCTATGGACATGGAGAGAGGGGAAGAGGGGATGAGATGTATAGAAAGAATAACATGGAAACTTACATTACCATACATAACATAGATGATAGGCAACAGGAATTTATTGTATGGCTCAGGAAACTCAAACAGGGGCTCTGTATCAAACTAGAGGGGAGGGATTTGGAGGAAAATGGGAGGGAGTTTCAAAAAGGAAGGGATATATGTATGCCTATGGCTGATTCATGTTGAGGTTTGACAGAGAACAGCAAAATTCTGTAAAGCAATTATCCTTCAATAAAAAATTTAAAAAAAGAATGCCATAAGCTCTTCACAAATGTTTTTATGTTCATAAGGAAATATCCAGTGGTTCCCAAGCTAATCTAAGTAGTGTGAAAATCTGTTATAGGTAGTGTTATTAAAAAAAGCAGTGTGCCTACTAAAAATCTATACTTTAAAAGTTGGAAAATGTATTTCTTCTTATTTCAGTAAAAATTTCTAATTCCTAATTTCTTAAACAATAATTTTTAAGAATTAAATCACATACATTTACTATGTATAGAAAAAAATGATAAAACTTCCTTCTAAAATCTTTCAAAAGTCATAATTTATGCATTTCAGTTAAGCTCCCAGATAACTAGCATTTCCTAAATCAGAATGACATTAAAACTGCCTGTCATTTCTAGCATGATTCAAAATATCTCATACAAAATTGAATTATGAGCATGTAGGAAAACTATACATATTCCTTTCACAAATAATTTACATGAAACAAATATATCTCATTTTTTATATTTTAAATGAGGACAGATTTCTTAGTGACACTGTAATGACCTAAGGTCATAGATTCATGTGAATCAACTGCCAGTTTAAAGTGTTATATTCATCTAGGAACACATCACTTATGTCAATTTGGCAAAGAGATTTACTCCTATCAGTACTTCTAGGAAAAACATCTTTTCATTTTTCACTAGGGGTAAAACAGCATTACTCAACTTTTAAAAACCCTTTTTATAAAGTACTATTTGATAAAGCAAAAGACCTATAATTTCCTTTAATGTTATTTAGCAAGGAAACACCATAAACTCAATGGACATGAATTTGAGCAAACTCTGAGAGATAGTGAAGGACAGGGAAGCCTGGTATGCTGAAGTCCATGAGGTTACAAAGAGTCTGACACGACTGATCAACTGAAAAACAGCAATAACGAAAGCAAGAAAACAGTTCAGTGAATGAGTAGGGACATAGGTCCTAGAACCAGACATATTTGGTCTTAAATGTCAGAACTTGTTAGATATCTGAGTTTATACTTCTACACTTGTTTCTAATCTTTTAAGCAAAGAGTAGCTAACTGCGAAGTATCAATGTGACAAGTTTATGTTATAATACTTTATGAGGCAAAATATATTGCCAAGAACATAAAACATGTCTATTAATAGTATTATCATTATTAATTTTCAAAGAAAATTAAATATATTGATCAAAGTCATTATAACTCAAATATGATTATTTTCAAATTGCACATTCTTCCACGAACTCTGACACTTCCCTGCTTCCCCTTCTTTCTTCACCATATTCCCCTCCTGCCATACCAAAAATCTTTGGATTGTATTCTTAAGATATGGACACACATCCTGTAAATCAGTTTCTTATGAAGGTAATTTATGATCTCAGGGTTGTATACAATTTCCTTTTTTTCACAGTTTTTTTCCCTTACATGGTATATATGGAGGAACCTTCATCTTATCCTGAAACTTGCTAGCCTAATACCATTAAATTTTTTGCATAGCAACCCTTAAAACTGGACTATGCTTTTCAGCACATAAATGTGACACAACAAACCAGCTCTGGCTAGTATTTCATGGCACATATTGCAATAACATATCACCCATGTTAGACAGAAAAAAAGTTATCCTTCCTTTACTCCAAATGGGTTGTATCAGTTAAGACTGTTCAACTTCATATAACAGGCCATAGTAGTTTAGTTTAATACGAGTTGCATAGCTTCCCCCACGTAACAAGAAGTCTGGAGGTAGGTAGTCTTTAGATATAGTTGCTTAGAGAACTCATTAAACAAAGATCCTTCTTTCTTCCTGCTCTGTACCTTTAGTATATGGCTCTTATCTATTTGTTCATAAGATAGCTGCTCCACCTCCATATATCATGTGTCTAAGATGGTAGAATGAAAACAGAATAAAGAACAAAATATGTGTTTCATTGGGAAAACAATAGTCTTTGCATAAGCTGTACCCAGTAAGCTTCCTTCTGCATCTGATAAATCTAGATTGCATGAAGGTGACCCTAGTTTAAAGAAAGTCTGAGGAGGAAAACTTTTAAACTGGACACACTGCTACCCCTAAAGTTTGAGGAGTAAAGAAGAGTGGATTAGGTAGATAACAGCAGGGTCTGCTGTATGGGTCAAAATTTTTTACTTGACTTATAGAAAATGATATTGCCAGTCACCAAAGTGTACTGGCAGCAGCCTAAAAGGCAAACATTGTTTAGTAATATAAGACATATTACCAAAAAAGATTAGATTAGTAAGAGGAAGTAAGATTCAGTATTTTTAAACAAGTCTCACAAAAGGTAGGAATAAACCCTGTGGTATTGGGTTAATGTCAGAGACTTAATATGAATTTCTATATCTATGTATCCATTCATCTATCATCTGTCTATGAACGGAAAGATACAGAAATAATTATATACATATGTTTATACATAGGTTAATATACATACATACTTTCTTAGTTATATTTGCTGAGAGGGTCTAGAAGGTATGACTTAACAATGGGCACACTGAGTGCCCTGATCTTGGTTTCTAAATGCTGTTTGCCATAAAAGGCATTGTAACTCCTTGGAAAGAGCTGACTCTAGCACTGGGGCAATAGAAATATTAGTAAATACTAGATGAACATGGAGCATCTGTAATATTGGAAAGTAAGGAAGTGCTTAAGAAAACAAAAGAATGGGGGCATGTCAAAAGGCCACAGGAACATGTCTGAAAGAGATCTCAATGGCCAGAGCTGGAAAATGTGGGCAAGAAAATAAATAGTACTGGATAATAACCCAAAGTACAAAATATACATGAATCCATATTGTTATAAATAAATAATTGAATAAATAAAAGAGAAGAGACAAATCTTCCTCAAAGAAAATTCCAAATAGCATATGCAAATACTCCCCCACCTTGAGGAAGTAGAGCTTAATTACTTTCACCTTCAGCGTGAGTTGGACATAGTGATCCCTCCCAAAGAATAGCAGAAAGAAAAAATTGAAAATCCAGCAATGTTATAATGGAAAAATTTGGCAAGCGCTACCTTAATCTAGGGTTTCCAGGGTGGCTCAGTGGTACAGAATCTGCCTGCAAAGCAGGAGCCACAGAAGATGCAGGTTTGATCCCTGGCTTGGGAAGATCCCCTGGAGGACGGCATAGCAACTCACTTCAGTATTCTTTCCTGGAGGATTCCACTGACAAAGAAGCCTGATGGGCTACAGTCCACAGGATTGCAAACAGTCGGATGTGACTGAAGCAACTTAGCACATGCACCTTAACCTAGTGATCAAGGTTATCTTACAAGTCATGTTGATATCAAGCATCTCTGACTTGATGTTATGAGAAGGACGCTACCACATTTTCAGTGTTCTACACACATAAAAACCCTAGCTATAATCATGAGAACAGCATCAGACAAAATCAAATTTAAAGACAATCTACAAAGTACGTATTTTTCAAAATGGTCATGGTCATGAAAAACAGGCAAAGGCTGAGAAGCTGTCATAGATGAGAGAAGACTAAGCAGATATGACTATTACATGCAACGTGATATCCTGGATGAGAATCTGGGATAGAGAAAACCATTAGTGGATAAATGAAATAAGTTTTGGAGTTTAGTTACCAGTAATGTATCAATTGTTTTTTTTTAATCCAGTCGTGTCTGACTCTTTGTGACCCCATGAACTGCAGCAAACCAGATTTCACTGCCCTTCACTAACTCCCAGAGTTTGCCCAAATTCATGTCCATTGAGTAGATGATGCTATATAACCATCTCAACCTCTGCCATCCCTTCTCCTTTTGCCTTCAATCTTTCTCAACATCAGGGTCTTTTCCAATAAGTCTGCTCTTCACATGAGGCAGACAAAGTGTTAGAACTTCAGCTTCAGCATCAGTCCTTTAAACAAATATTCAGGGTTGATTTCCTTTAGGATTGACTGGTTTGATCTCCTCGCAGTCCAAGAAACTCTCAAGAATCTTCTCCAACACCACAGTCAGAAAGCATCAGTTTTTCGGGGTTCAGCTTTCTTTATGGTCCAACTCTCACATTCATACATGACTACTGGAAAACCCATAGCTTTGTCTGTATGGACCTTTGTTAGTAAAGTGATGTCGCTGCTTTGTAATATGCTTTGTAATATGCTTTGTAATATGCTTTCTAGGTTTGTCATACCCTTTCTTCCAAGGAGCAAGCATCTTTTAATTTCATGGCTGCAGTCACCGTTCACAGTGATTTAGGAACCAAAGAAAATAGTCTGTCACTCTTTCCATTGTTTCCCCATCTATTTGCCATGAAGTGATGGGACTGGATGCCATGATCTCAGTTTTTATAATGTTGAGTTTTAAGCCAGCTTTTTCACTCTCTTTCACCTTCATCAAGAGGCTCTTTAATCCCTCTTCACTTTGTGCCATAAGGGTTGTGTCATCTACATATCTGAAGTTATTGATATTTCTCCCTGCAATCTTGATTTCAGGTTGTGCTTCATCCAGCCCAGCATTTTGCATGATGTACTCTGCATATAAGTTAAATAAGTAGGGTGACAGTATACAGCCTTGTTGTACTATTTTCCCATTTTGAAACAGTTACTTGTTTCATGTAAGGTTCTAACTGTTGTTTCTTGACCTGCATACAAGTTTCTCAGGAGACAGGTAAGGTGGTCTAGTATTTCCATCTGTTTGAGAATTTTCCACAGTTTGTTGTGATCCACACAGTCAGTGTTCATGTAGTCAATGAAGCAGAAGTAAATGTTTTTCTGAAATTACCTTGCTTTCTCTATGATCCAATGGATGTTGGCAATTTGATCTCTGATTCTTCTGCCCTTTCTAAATTCAGCTTGTATATCTGGAATTTCTCAGTTCACGTACTGCTGAAGCCTAGCTTGAAGGATATTGAGCATAACCTTACTAGCATGCAAAATGAACTCAATTATCTCATAGGGTGAACATTCTTTGGCACTGCCCTTCTTTGGGATTGGAATAAAAATTGACCTTTTCAGTCCTGTGACCGCTGCCGAGTTTTCTAAATTTGCTGACATATTGAGTGTAACACTTCAGGAGCATTCTCTTTCAGGATTTTAAATAGCTTATCTAGAATTCCATTACCTCCACTAGCTTTGTAGTAAAGCTTCCTAGGGCCAACTTGACTTCACACTCCAGGATATCTGTCTCTAGGTGAGTGACCACACCATCATGGTTATCTTGGACATTAAGATCTTTTTTGTGTAGTTCTTCTGTGTATTCTTGCCACCTCTTCTTAATCTCTTCTGCCTCTTAATCTCTAATCTCTGTTACATCCTTACCATGTCTGTGCTTTTTCATGCCCATCCTTCCATGAAATATTTCCTTAATATCTCCAGTTTTCTTGAAGAGATCTCTAGTCTTTCCCATTCTATTGTTTTTTTTTTTTTTTTTTAATTATTTTTGTGTTCTTTATTGAAGAAGGCCTTCTTATCACTCCTTGCTAGTCTCTGGAACTTTGATTTCAGTTGACATCTTACCCTTTCTCCCTTGCTTTTCACTTCTTTCCTCAGCTATTAATAAAGCCAATGTACCAATATTAGTTTTTAAATTTTGACAAGTGTAACATGGTAATGTAAGATGTTAACATGAAGGGACACTGAGTGAAGGGTATATAGAAATTCTCTGCCTTTGCAATTATTCTATAAACTTAAAATTATTCTAAAATAAGAAGTTTTTAAAGATCGTCACATAGTTACAACTGGAAATGGTAATAGCCTGATAATGACACACTATAATTAACATCATGAACTTATAACTAAATGTATTCAAATCATTTCAAGATGGATAGCCACAGATTACTTAAGTAACTCATAATTATTGCATTAATACAGACTGGTTCAGGTTTCAGATTCTAAGTAAACAGAAACCAAAGTGTAGAAAGATATTTAATTTGAAATTTTCACTAAAAAAATATTTCCAAGGAGATTTCTGGATGACTCTAACATTTCCAAGGTCAAGTGAATGATGCCAGCAGGGGCAATTCATCTTTCTATTGTCTTCTTCAAAATTGATAGATTCATCATTAGGAACTTAGGTCTGTAAAAGAAACTTTTATCAAAGTCTATAAGTTATTTTACCACATAAAATAAAATTACCTTGAAAAGTCCTATCCCCACAAGATTGCCTCTACTTAAAAACATATATTTTTAGAGCAGGAGCTCCAAGATTAGTGTAGGAAATCCATACATCAGAATATTAAATTTGCTTTGCCACTCTTTCTTCCAATGATCTTGAAAATTTTACTTAACATATTCCTTGGCCACCAAATGAGGTTAAAAAATAAACAGCAAGGAAAATAATTATGTAATCATCAAAAAGCAACTTAAAATAAAGTGTTAAATAAAAATATCAGTTTTATGATATGGGGAAGGTGGTGGGAGGGGGGTTCAGGATAAAGAAAGAAATAAAAAAAATAAAAAAAAATATCTGTCATGGAAGGACATCATACCGCTTTGTGGTGATCAAAGAGATAATTACTTTCTTCAATTTTCTATTTGCTAACAGTAAAATTGGATGGCAGTAGCAAAAACAGGTGTCATTTCTACTGAGATGAAAGAACAAAATGTAGTGATGAATGAAATAAAGCTGATCTTTTTAAAAAATTTATTTATTTTTAATTGAAGGATAATTGCTTTACAATACTATGTTGGTTTCTGCCATATATTAACATGTAGCAGCCATAGGTATACACATGTCCCCTCCCTCTTGAACCTCTCTCCAATCTTCTACCCACCCTAAAGTTAACCTTAAGCCCTCTCTTCCTACAAAAAATCCACTACAAAATATATTTTTTTTTACCATTAGAGAAACTTCTTCCAGAAATCCAATATGAATTTAAATATCCTAGGTTACAATTAGCATTAGAGCCACTAAACTTGAACCTTTAAAACTTTCAAGAAATGAATATTCTTTTGACTGTTAACTAAGAAATTAAGAGAAAAGAATCTCTCCAAAACATATCAGCATGATTCTTTTAGTTTATAATTCTGAATTAACTTTTGAGAGATGTTTGAGTTCTATGAAATCAAGGTATGCAAGCATAAATCTTACGTGCAGTAACTGGAATGCATGATTGAGAACTGTGATTTTAGAGAATTTATTCATTACGCATTTTGCCACCTCACAGAGGTCCACAAGGGGGCACTCTTTTGCTGAGACTTTCTTCACATTTTAAGGTAAAAACAAATTTTACGATAAGGAAATTCGTTATCAGTAAGTAGTTATGCACGTTTAGTTTCTCATGGTCGTTTCAATTGCATTATCCTAGTCAGTTTCCTCCATCTTTCTCCTGATGATTCTTTTTTTCAGTTGTGGTAAAATACATATAACTAAAATTTGCCATTTTAATCATTTTAAAGTGTACAGTTCAGTGGCATTAAGTACATTTGCATTGTTGTGTAACCATCATCACCATCCATATCCATGTCTTCTTCATCTTTTCAAACTAAAGCTGTGTACGTATTAGACAAGCCTACTTCCCCTTCTCTCCTACTCCTGGTTACTACCAGACTTTCTGTTTACGTATTTGACTACTCCTGGGTAGGGAAGATCCTCTGGAGGAGGGCGTGGCACGCACCCCAGTATTCTTGACTGGAGAATCCTAGGCACAGAGGAACCTGGCAAGCTGCAGTCCATAGGGTCGCACAGAGTCGGACATGACTGAAGTGACTTAGCACACACACATGCACACACTAGGTATTCCACGTACAAGGGGACAATAATATCTGTCCCTTTCTGACTCATGTATTCCTTTGACATTTATACATTTTTTTTGGACGATTCTTAAAAGGTCTTTCTCCAACTTTGCCGAGTACCCAAAGCTTTACCAAAAACTACATTAAATGAGGTTTGTTATTGGTACTTCTTTGTTTGTGTCAGACCATATCAATCTGTTATCTTATTTTTTTCTTCATTGGTCTATATCTCTCAACTTCCTAACAGACTTATTTGGTGAGTTAAATTCAGAACAACCTTCTTTACTAAATTCATAGAAATGTATGCCTTCCTGGATCTTTAATTCTCACCTAAAGGACTTATCATCCCATATTTGCAGGTGGACATAGCGACAACTTTTATACAAGGTCAGTTCTGGCAAGGCAGACAGAACCTCAGGTAAGTTTTCAATCTGCTACCTCTGTGCCACGACTGGAATTAAGCAAATCTGTGCTTGCACTGTTTAACGAATAGTCTTGGTTCCCTTGCAGTCCTCCAGTAAGTCCCACTGGTTTTCAAGAAAGCTAAGATAGTTTATCTTCCTGGTGTCCGACCCCCAGGGCAGGGGTGTCTGCTATGAGAAATGAGCCTACCACTCCCCAAGGAGGATTGTGGAGCCTGTGATATCCCCCCTCCTCTTTTGTGTTCCCTAACAGACACAGATCCCAACCAGACCACTTCTCACCCTTTCCTGCCAGACTCTGTGTGCATCTTTCACTACAGTCTTGGCTGTTGAAGAGGCATTCTGCTAGTCCCCAGGTTGATTTCAGCAAGAGTGTATACACAGTTGTAGTTCTGATATGTTCATGATGGGAGGTGAGCCCCCATACCACTACTCTTTCATCTTGATCCTTTTCTTGGAAATACATAATTTGGCATTGTTCTTAGTAATATTTTTTGGGTACGTCTCCTTAGGCATGGGAAACAAAACTAAAAATAAGCAAATTGAATTACATTAAACTATAAAGCTTTTGCACAGTGATGAAAACTGTCAACAGAATGAAAAGACTGCCTACTGAATGGGAGAAGATACTTGAAAATGATGCACCTGATAAGATATTAATGGCCAGGGAATTCCCTGGAGGTCCAGTGGTTAGGATATGGTGCTTTCACAGCCAGGGCCAAATTCAGTCTCTGGTTGGGGAACTAAGATTCCACAAGCTGTGCAGTGCTGCCAAAAAAAAAAGAAAGAGAAAAAGAAAAAAAAGAGAGGTTAATAGCCAAAATATGCAGAGAACTTGTATAATTCAACATTGAAAAATAAGCAACAAAATTGAAAAATAGGCAGAGAACTCAAATAAACGCTTTTTCCAAAGAAGGCATACAGATGACCAACAGGCACATGAAAAGATGTTCAATATCACTAATCGTCAGGGAAATGCAAGTCAAAACCACAATGAGATAGCACTTATCATGCGACAGAATGTCTGGCACCAAAAAGAAAACCAATAACAAGTATTTGCAAGAATGGTGAGATAGAATGCTTGTGCACCATTGGTGGGAGTGTACATTGATGCAGCCACTATGGAAAAGGGACTTTGCAGGTGGCTCAGTGGTAAAGAATCCACTGGCAATGCAGGACATGTGGATTCAGTCCCTGGGTTGGAAAGACCCCCTGGAGAAGGAAGTGGCAACCCACTTCAGTATTCTTGCCTGGGAAATCCTATGGACAGAGGAGCCTGCTGGGCTACAGTCCATGGGGTCGTAAAAGAGTTGGACATGACTTAGCGACTAAACAACTATGGAAAACAGTATGGAGATTTAAAAAAAAATTAAAAATAGAACTAACTAATCCAGTAATTCCATTCCTGGCTATTTACCCAAAGAAAAAAACATTAATTCAAAAAGTATATGCACCTCTATATTGTTGCAGTATTACTTAAGATAGCTAGGATATGGAAGCAAAGTAAAGCCCATCAATAGATAAATGGGTAAAGAGGTTTTTCCTTAAAATAATATTTAAACTAAATGGGTAAAGAGGCTTTTCCTTAAAATAATATTTAAACTATGGCTCAAGTCTCAAATTAGGCAGAGTTCCTCATACTTTATACATTTAAAAAAATATGTTTATCTTTTATTATATAAAATAGCTAGAATCTGATTTAAGAGCTCAAATGAGTTTTAGACAAAAATAAAAACCTTTATTTCTTAATCCGCATTGTATGTGGTTATGTTCTGAGCCAGGTGAATTTACTGAAAGCTTAGGATAGCCATTCCAAACATAAAGAAAAGAGAATTTTAAAGGGATTGAATTATTGGTAATGTAGACATAACTTTAAAATTTTGAAGTTTATGTGACTTTACATTTCTATTGAATGTAAGATGATCCCTTCTTTCGAAGATACTAAGCTATTTTTGGCCCTAACAGGTTTAGATTTTGAATAATAATAATAATAGTTGCCACCATATGTTTAATTTATATGTTGTACGATTACATATTATGTTGATTGTCTCATGTACTCGTCACAATGACCCTGTAAGACAATTTCAAGGAAACTGAAGTCCCTATGGGTTAACTTGGTAGCTTGTATATAATTGAAGCATTATAATACAAGCCAAGACATTCTCCCTCAGTACTGGTACATGTGTGGGTGCTAAGTCACTTTAGTCGTGTCTGACTCTTTGCCACCCTATGGACGGTAGCCTGCCAGGCTCTTCAGCCCAAGGGATTCTCCAGGTAAGAATATTGGAGTAACTTGCTATTCCGTCCTCCTGGGGATCTTCCAGATCCAGGGATGAAACCAGTGTCTCTTACCTCTCCTGCACTGGCAGGCAGCTCTTCACCACTAGTGCTATCTGGGAAGCCCTCAGTACTGGTACTGCGCTTTAAAAAACATATTATATATTACATATGATACTGTATTTAATATATATTAATGTATATTACATATGTGCATATTTTATATATACATATTTATATAAAACCATGGTATGTTACGCTGCCTTCCTGAAAGAATCTTTAATTCAAACAGAAAGGTTTTTACTCACTCTATATTTACAACTAACTAACTTTTATGACTGTGGCAAAATATTTGACCTGCATTCTGATCTATACAACGATGGTCTTAGATTCAACATTTTCTCTGGTCTCTTTTCCATTCTTTTAGCAAGGTAGAGTTCTCCTGCTGAGTGAAGTCATTTTTTTGAATAGTTGGTAGAGTGGCTTTGGATCACCTGTAATGCACAGTTTAGCAGAGTCAGTAGAAGATAGTCTGTTTCACTCCACCAGGCAAGAAGGAGCAGGTGGCTGTCAATTTCTTCTGTTCTGCAGGAAGCTACTAATACGTGTCAGTGATAACCCAGATAACTTTGGATAGCTGCAGCAACAGTTCTACTTTGGCACATGTTATGTTTACATACTGATCACTGTCTCATCTGTTTGCATTTCAGTTTTTGCTTTATGCACAAGCCAGGTGAATAACGAAAGTAAATTTTAAAAAAACTGAATCAGCAACCTGAAATTATAATGTTTCTCTTTCTGGATAAATAATATCTCTTCTCTTTCTATTATTAGTTGGAAATGCACTATGCATTGGTTGGAGATTTAAGATAGAAGGGGTAGAATAAGGATCCTTGATAATCTTACTGTTTCTGCCTATACAGGTGATATGTAGAGGGTGATATAGTATACATAAGCAGCAAGCACACAGAAGATAGTTTTCATATGAAAGAGCCAGAGTCTGAGATCTGGATTAGAGAATCTATAGGTAAGAAAGAAATGCTGCAAATTACAGAGGCCTCTATTTAAAGCAAGAATATGGGGGTGTATATTACACAGTTGAATGAGCAGAAGCTCACCTGAAATGTGCTTCAAGAGAGGGAAACTCACTCACGGTCCTTTGAAGCAGGATTTGCTTTAACCCAGATTTCAGCGAAGATGAAAAAAAAAGGAAACTAAGAGTATGATGTGCTTTGTATGTGTGTTCAGTCATGTCCAACTCTTTGCAGCCTCACGGACAGCCCACCGGGCTTCTCTGTCCGTGGAATTTTCCAGGCAAGAATACTGGAGCAGGTTGCCATTTCCTACTTCCGGGAAACTTCCTGACCCAGGGATTGAACCTGCATCTCTTGCAACTTCTGCATTGGCAGGTGGATTCTTTACCACTGCACCACCTGGGAAGCCATGATATGCTCTATTCTTATTTAATCAGCCTTTCCTAATTTAATTTTTACAGCAATTTGATAAGGCAGGTGGTACTAATTTCATTGCATAAGGAAGAAAATAGAGACTTAAGAGATGTTCAGTAGCTTAAGTTCAGCATTTTTCTCATTATATTATGCTTGGTAAGTGATCATTCACACTTATTTTTTTTTTCATATTATGGTAGCACATTAATAGTCTTCTCTTTTATGAATTCTACATAGGAAGGCTATTCTGTTGTGAATTTTCTTTGCATTTTTTACTAAACATTAGGGATTTAACTCTGACCCTTTCTTACTAAATGATGAGCTTACTAAATTCCAAAACAGGGTATGTACTGATTTGATTGTGAATATCACATTTATAAATAATATCCTCAAATTATCACATTAGTTTAAATAGGAAAATTGTTCATGGTCGGGGGCTTTTCAGGTGGCTCATTGGGTAAAGAATGTGCCCAGAATGCAGGAGATGTGGGTTTGATCCTGGTTGGAATCCCACTCTAGTATTCTTGCCTGGAGAATCCCATGGACAAAGGAGCCTGATGAACTACAGTCCAGAGAGTTGCAAAGAGTCGGACATGACTGAAATAACTGAGCACTCACACACGCATAGTCAAGGAAAAAGACAATTACAGGTTACTTAAAGTCTTTACACTTTAGCCAGTTCAATTCCTGATTCAAAGATTGAAGGCCAAGATCCCAAAGATTGAAGGTCCCTACTGAGGCACTTCTTGGTGTGTCTGTGTATGGCCTGACTGAGGGCAGGTGAGATTTGTTTTGGAATATGTTGTATTATGTTCTCTGGAGTTAGAAAAAAATGAAGGAAAGTGATTATTTAATTACACAGAGTTAGAGCTAAATAAGTACAAGGGTACATAGAACACAGTGTGCTCTTATCTAGTGTCACAATGGTAATGAGGATGATGGTGTATCACATTGTGTGGTGTCTGTACGGCTTTCACATACCCCAACAGAGTTCATTCTCGTTATTATCTAATGAGGCAAGCAGAGCATGGCTCCCACTTTCCCCCATTTTATAGAAAATTCAAACAACCAAAAGGAAAAAGGCTTATAGACATTAGGTGGCTTACCTGAGGTCCCATGGGTTCAAGAGAATGAATCAATAATTGGCTTTGTCTTCTGACTTTTCCCTGTCCCTTTCCTGTTACAATCACTGGTGTTAGAACCATCTTCATTCTTCTCATTTCTTGCCTCCTACTTACCTCTCTCAGAAATTCTTTACTTTTCAGAACCTGGACCAGTGATATTAAATTTATAGTTACCTGAAATTAAGTGAAGTAGGTATGTTTTCTAAATGAAAAATATACAAATACACATAGCCTTCTAAGTCAATTTCAAATATTTTAATGCACTTTTTAGCAAAATCTTGGATAAGAATTTTCTCAGATGAATTACAAAGTATTGATGGTTAGTCTACAATTGTCCAAATGAGTTCAAAAACTACATATTGAATAGTAATTTGTGTGCAAATCACAGAATACATACTGTGGCAGATTAAATAAATAAAATATTGTCTCTAACCATCAGTGGTTTATTAGTTACAGGAAAAAAGAACACTCTGTTTTTTGCTTTTTAGTATTTAGTCTGTCTATTGTTCCACTGAGGTTTCAAAAAGCTCACAATAATATAGTTAAATAAGTGTAAAATAAAATGATTCCCAATCCTTCAACTTTCTGAGGTTTCCACTATTTGTGTATTCATTTTTATTGAAGTATAATTGACTTGCAATATTATATTAGTTTCAGGTTACAACATAGTGTAATTTTTTATATGTTACAAAATACAAAGTTATTATAATATTATTGCATATATTATTTATGCTGTATATTACATCCTTGTGGCTTAATTATTTGTAATGGGAGGTATAATTCTTCACCTATTTTACACAACCTTCAGCCCCTTTTCCTCTGACAACCACCAGTTTATTCTCACCGTCTATGAGTCTGTTTCCTTTTTATGTTTGTTTTGTGTTTTACACTTCACACATAAATGAAATCATAAGATATTTGCCTATCTCTGTCTGATTTATTTCACTATGTCCATTTATGCTACCCCAAATATCAATATTTCATTCTTTCTTTTATGACTAATATTGTACATATATATATACATGCACACAAACATATATAGTCATTTAGTTGTTAAGTCATGTCCAACTGTTTTGTGATCCCATGGACTATAGCATGCCAGGCTTCTCTGTCTATGGGATTTCCCAGGCAAGAAGACTGGAATGGGTTGTCATTTCCTTCTCCAGGGGTTCTTCCCCACCCAGGGATTGAACCAGTGTCTCCTGCATTGCAGGCAAATTCTTTACCACTGAGCCACCTGGGAAGCCCATATACATACACACACACACACACACACACACACACCCCACATCTTTTTCATCTGTTCATCTGTTAATAGAGCCTTAGGTTGCTTCCATATTTTGGCTTTTTAAATAATGCTGTTATGAACATAGAAATGCATATATTTTATTCAATTGGTACTTTTGTTTCTTTAAAGAAAAAAAAGTCCACAAATGGAATTTCTGGATGGTGTCAGTTCAGTTCAGTTCATTTCAGTCGTTCAGTCGTGTCTGACTCTTCGCGACCCCATGAATCGTAGCACGCCAGGCCTCCCTGTCCATCACCATCTCCCGGAGTTCACTCAGACTCACGTCCATCAAGTCAGTGATGCCATCCAGCCATCTCATACTCTGTCATCCCCTTCTCCTCCTGCCCCCAATCCCTCCCAGCATCAGAGTCTTTTCCAATGAGTCAACTCTTCACATGAGGTGGCCAAAGTACTGGAGTTTCAGCTTTAGCATCATTCCTTCCAAAGAATAGCCAGGACTGATCTTCAGAATGGACTGGTTGGATCTCCTTGCAGTCCAAGGGACTCTCAAGAGTCTTCTCCAACACCACAGTTCAAAAGCATCAATTCTTCAGCACTCAGCCTTCTTCACAGTCCAACTCTCACATCCATACATGACCACAGGAAAAACAATAACGTTGCCTAGACGGAACTTAGTCGGCAAAGTAATGTCTCTGCTTTTGAATATGCTATCTAGGTTGGTCATAACTTTTCTTCCAAGGAGTAAGCGTCTTTTAATTTCATGGCTGCAGTCACCATCTGCAGTAATTTTGGA
>SJYQ01002974.1:524857-543062 GCA_006410935.1 Redunca redunca
CCAATCCCTCCCAGCATCAGAGTCTTTTCCAATGAGTCAACTCTTCACATGAGGTGGCCAAAGTACTGGAGTTTCAGCTTTAGCATCATTCCTTCCAAAGAATAGCCAGGACTGATCTTCAGAATGGACTGGTTGGATCTCCTTGCAGTCCAAGGGACTCTCAAGAGTCTTCTCCAACACCACAGTTCAAAAGCATCAATTCTTCAGCACTCAGCCTTCTTCACAGTCCAACTCTCACATCCATACATGACCACAGGAAAAACAATAACGTTGCCTAGACGGAACTTAGTCGGCAAAGTAATGTCTCTGCTTTTGAATATGCTATCTAGGTTGGTCATAACTTTTCTTCCAAGGAGTAAGCGTCTTTTAATTTCATGGCTGCAGTCACCATCTGCAGTAATTTTGGAGCCCAAAAAAATAAAGTCTGACACTGTTTCCACTGTTTCCCCATCTATTTCCCATGAAGTGATGGGACCAGATGCCACAATGTTCGTTTTCTGAATGTTGAGCTTTAAGCCAACTTTTTCACTCTCCACTTTCACTTTCATCAAGAGGCTTTTTAGTTCCTCTTCACTTTCTGCCATAATTTTTTTAATTTTTTAATTTTGATTTTAAATTATAAAAAAAATTTCTATTTTTAATTTTTTGAAAAATCTTATTCTGTATTCAATAGTGCCTTACCAATTTACATCTCAACGAACAACAGTGCACAGTTCAGTTCAGTCGCTCAGTCATGTCTGACTTTTTGCAATCCCATGGACTGTGGCATGTAGTGTATTATTTTCATTTTGGTTATTATGTCCTTTATCTCTGTTTAACTCCATTTTATATTTCCTAACTCTTAGTCAAATTTCTCTCTGTTCTTCAATTATTCCACTGAAATCATTGAGCATCTTTATGGTCATTACCTTGAACTCTATCAGGTAATTTTGGTTTATTCTTTTGTTTGGAACCTATTCTTATGTCTATTCATTTTGTTTAATTCTTTGCACTTCTTCTGATGTACCGTGTAGATCCTTTATGTTTCCCAATCTTATACAAGTGTTATTTGGGCCCAACAGCAATCTCTCTTCTGGCCACTAGAGCTATAAAACTATTTACAAATACAAGTTTTGTTATTTATGGCAATGGATACTGCTTATGTCTTTTCTTGTCTCTATTCTGTATGATTAACTCTCAGATCTGCTTCTTTCAATCTTCTACTTGAATTTCCTTTTCTCTCTCTCCTCTCTTCCTCCCTACCCCTACCTATTTCTTTTAGAACTGTAACACTAACAATAATGATGTAAAAAAAAAAGAAAAAGTGAGATCTATAGGTAATTTTTAAATTAAAAATATGGTGATATTTATTCATTTCTGTCTTTATGGGATAAAGTAATTTAAATCCTTATATATCTAAGTATGTAATTATTTATATCTTAAGATGATACATAAAAAAGTGATTTGAAATAGTATATCACTTACTCCCCACCCCAAACCTTGCCTCACTATTCATTTATCTTTAGAGCTCATGTTTTTGAAAGACAGAAGTAATATTTTTTTCAAGTCAAAGGATTTAAAAGGCAGAAAATGAAACTGAGTAATTCCTCTTCCCCAATACTAAGCTGCTTCATTTTCCTTAGGCAACTGCAATCAAAACTTTGTTTTTGTTCTTTTGTGGTTACATTTATACCCATATATTGTAATAATTTATCTCTCTGTTAGGAGGTATGAGAAATTTACTTCAGTTTCACTTTCCAAATTGTTATATATAGTGTCAATATTAGTTCTGCTTGAAATAACACACTTGAATGCCTTATTTATATTGATTTGTGCAATATCTACCACTTTCTGACATGAAAGATGAAGAAATTAATACTTCACCTTGCCCTTCCTTCCAGTTCTCTTCTTTGATTATCTTTTAGTCATTTTATTATTCTACATTGTCAAAAATTATGATTACATTTTATTATAACTAGTTATTATTCATACACTCACATTATAAGAATTGCCTATGAGATTTCTATTTATGTAATTTTCAGTTCAGTTCAGTTCAGTTGCTCAGTCGTGTCCGACTCTTTGCGACCCCATGAATCGCAGCACGCCAGGCCTCCATGTACATCACCAACTCCCGGAGTTCACCCAGACTCAAGTCCATCGAGTCGGTGATGCCATCCACCCATCTCATCCTCTGTCGTCCTCTTCTTCTGCCCCCAATCCCTCCCAGCATCAAAGTCTTTTCCAATGAGTCAGCTCTTCACATGAGGTGGCCAAAGTACTGGAATTTCAGCTTTAGCATCATATGTAATTTACCTATATGCAAAGTGAAGAGACATGAACTTGCTATAACACTGATAGTGTGGTGTGATTAGAGTAAAAGAAAAGAGAAAATATAATATTGTGTCATTAATATATTTTTATATCATTAAAATTTTTCCATTTCCATTTCCAAAAATCTCTAAGTGTCTGAATATAACAGATCCTGTTTTAATATCTTCCAGTTTTCTTCACTTTTATATATAGGAGCTAGCATTTCTTAGGCACCACTTTGTTTTGTTTGGCGGTTATAGAGTTTATCTGTATTCCACTCTAGAATGTTTTCATTTATAGCATGTGGATATTATGTTCTACAGGTTTTTACATGCAAAAACTCTTCAATTTTTTCTCATATTGGATCGCTACTTTGGATGCATTCTAAGTTTTAGTTGTTTTTCTCAGAACCTTTCTGTTGAGGTATACATCTCCTGGTTTCTTAATTCTTTTACTTCTCTGGTAATTCTGTCCTTCACATCATGCTAATTACCCACTTCCAAGGTCTTGGCTTAGACATTGTAATCTCAGACATCCCATTTTCCCTGTCTTTCCAGCTAAGATTGCTACCCCAAATTCCTAAATTCCAATGGACCTGCAATCCATTGATTCTACCATCTTTCTACTGTTCATCATTTCTGTCTTGTCCTTGCATCTTATTACTCGTTCTAGATTCCATGGTGTACCATAACCTATCTCTTGCTTTCCCTCCAGTTAGGGCAAAATTCCAACTATAGGTCAACTGCAATCCCTTTCTGTTCATTGCCTGTACCTTAGCTGCTGAAAGTGGCTGGAAAAAACACATAAACATTCTGATTATTATCACTTTAAATTCATGACTACTAATTTTAAGAGGACCTCTGTGTGGCACTGTCATCTCCTGCAAAAGCGAAAATTGGTAGTGGGTCAGTCTTGTCAGGCTCTTTGTGACCCCATGGATTGTAGCCCACCAGGTTCCTCTGTCCATGGAATTCTCCAAGAATACTGAAGTGGGGAGCCATTCCCTTCTCCAGGAGTTTTTTCCAACCCAGGGATGGAACCCAGCCCTCCTGCATCGCAGGTAGATTTTTTTTTTTACCGTCTGAGCCACCGTTTCCCTGTTATGATCCCTTATACTTCCACTCTCCAAAACAACTCTTTCTCTCCTTTGTTTCCCTTTGTAAACTTTTGGCCCCACTTTCAGGTGATGACTATGCTGATGACTCTTTCCTCCTATTTTTCAGGATTTTTCTGGGTTTTAGTATTCTAAAAATTGGGCTTTATTCTTTGGAGAAGTTCCCTTCCATTCAGGTCATATGTGCCCACACGTGTGGGGTAGGGGGAGGAACAGATGGATATACCAGTTTCTTCTCAGTACTTTTATCTCCCTATGACTTTTCATTTTCTTATGAAAATAAGTCATGACATATTTTTGCCATAACTTTTCAGGGCCCAAATGTAATAGTTTTATAAAACCTCTGATTTTACTTTATGAATATGATGGGAAATGCTAGATCCAAGAATCCTAAACCAACAATTAAGGAATATAGATGCTTCATTTATTTATTTACCAAACTTTTGAATATCAGCCAAGATACATACACAATGCAAAATCTAAAGCTTCATGGGTAGATGAACAACAGAAAGTTTCAAATCTCAAAGACTGATAAGAACCTCACAGTCTAGTACATCAAAGTATTCATGTTTAAACACCATTGTATTGATGGTGAAAGTGGGAACAAGCTTATATGCTTAACAGCAATAGAATTGTGAGAAAAAATTTTCAGGATATATAGGGCTGTTAAGTAAGTTTGTTGAAAAATATTTGAGGAAATATTTGAGAATTAGATAAGATAAAGTCTCTATCACTAAAATTTTAGGTTTTTGTTAAACTTTCTTTATAATAAGTAAAGGTTAAAGTAGAAAGCAGTTTTTGTCGTTTAAAAACATGTCCACACTGTATTTTGATAGGCCTCATTTCAAAAGATGGAGCCTAACTTCCCTCCTTCTGAATGTGAGCTGGACTCTGACTGACTTCTAACAACTAGAAAGTGGTGGACGTGACAGGGTGTGACTTCCGAGTCTAGGTGATGAAAGGGGTATCACTTTGTTCTCTCTCTTATGAAATTTGTTCTGGAGGAAACCAGTCACCTGCTGTTTCATGGAGACACTCAGGCAACCTGTGGAGAGGCTCACATGGTGTAAAACCAAGGACTCCTGCAGGAGTCAACAGCTCCTGCAGCTCCAAAAACCTTCAACAGCTTGGCAGCCCCATGACTGGAAGTGTAACCTCCAGTCCAGTCAAGCCTTCAGATGACTGTGGCCCTTGTCATCCATGATTGCAACCTTGTGAGAGAGCCCAGGCAAGACTGCCCAGCTAATCTGTTCCCAAATATCCTCACCCACCAAAACTGTGAAGATAATAAATATGTATTGTTTTAACTTACTTAGATTGGGAGCTCTTTTACTGTGATACAATAAATACCTTTATGTAAATTAAGTTTGTGAAATCAGAAATTGAAAGAGAAATAAAAATCAAATTCTAGTACCCAGGAAGGAAATTCTAAAAGCTTGTGAAACTCATTAGTTTTTACATCATAATTTTAATTCCTTCATTATTTTTTCTTGTGCAATATTGCTTGTGGAAAAACTCAACTGTTAATGAAAAAGATATATAATTTTCATTTGAAAAGCATGGTTCTCTTATAGGTTTTAGGTAAAACTGGACTATATAATTCATTCTGAGCACTTTCCCACGACTTTATTGTTAGTTTACACTAATTTATCCTCTTATAGCTTTATTAAGGTGCTAACTATAAGGTGCTTCCAGCCCAGCCCAGTTTCTCATGATGTACTCTGTGTATAAATTAAACAAGCAGGGTGACAATATACAACCTTGATGCACTCCTTTTCCTATTTGGAACCAGTCTGTTGTTCCATGTCCAGCTCTAACTGTTGCTTCCTGATCTGCATACACATTTCTCAAGAGGCAGGTCAGGTGGTCTGGTATTCCCATCTCTTTAAGAGTATTTCACATATTGTGGTGATCCACACAGTCAAAGGCTTTGGCATAGTCAATAAAGCAGAAATAGATGTTTTTCTGGAACTCTCTTGCTTTTTTCACGATCCAGCAGATGTTGGCAATTTGATCTCTGGTTCTTCTGCCTTTTCTAAAACCAGCTTGAACATCTGGAAGTTCACGGTTCACGTAACTGCTGAAGCCTGGCTTGGAGAATTTTGAGCATTACTTTACTAGCATGTGAGATGAGTGCACTTATGCGGTAGTTTGAGCATTCCTTGTCATTGCCTTTCTTTGGAATTGGAATGAAAACTGACCTCTTCCAGTCCTGTGGCCACTGCTGAGTTTTCCAAATTTGCTGGCATATTGAGTGCAGCACTTTCATAGCATCATCTTTCAGGATTTGAAAGAGCTCAACTGGAATTCCATCATCTCCACTAGCTTTGTTCGTAGTGATGCTTTCTAAGGCCCACTTGACTTCACATTCCAGGATGTCTGGCTCTAGGTGAGTGATCACACCATCATGATTGTCTGGGTCGTGAAGATCTTTTTTGTACAGTTCTTCTGTGTATTCTTGCCACCTCTTCTCAATGTCTTCTGCTTCTGTTAGGTTCATACAATTTCTGTCTTTTATTGAGCCCATCTTTGCATGAAATGTTCCCTTGGTATCTCTAATTTTCTTGAAGAGATCTCTAGTCTTTCCCATCTATTGTTTACCTCTATTTCTTTGTAATGATCACTGAGGAAGGCTTTCTTATCTCTCCCTGCTATTTTTTGGAACTCGGCATTCAGATGCTTATATCTTTCCTTTTCTCCTTTGCTTTTCACATCTCTTCTTTTCACAGCTATTTCTAAGGCCTCCTCAGACATCTATTTCTCTTTTTTGCATTTCTTTTTCTTGGGGATGGTCTTGATCCCTGTCTCCTGTACAATGTCACGAACCTCTGTCCATAGTTCATCAGGCCCTCTGTCTATCAGATCTAGTCCATTAAATCTATTTCTCACTTCCACTATAGAATCATAAGGGATTTGATTTAGTTCATACCTGAATGGTCTAGAGGTTTTTCCTACTTTCTTCAATTTAAGTCTGAATTTGGCAATAAAGAGTTCATAATCTGAGCCACAGTCAGCTCTCAGTCTTGTTTTTGCTAACTGTATAGAGCTTCTCCAACTTTGGCTGTAAAGAATATAATTAATATGATTTCGGTGTTGACCATCTGGTGATGTCCATGTGTAGAGTTTTCCCTTGTGTTGACCCTGATGCTAGGAGGGATTGGGGGCAGGAGGACAAGGGGACTACAGAGGATGGGATGGCTGGGTGGCATCACCAACTCGATGGACATGAGTTTGAGTGAACTCTGGGAATTGGTGATAGACAGAGAGGCCTGTCATGCTGCGATTCATGGGGGTCACAAAGAGTTGGACACGACTGAGCGACTGAACTGAACTGAACTGAAAAGGTACTTCAGAAAACAGCTGCCATAAAAGAGTTCTGATTTATTACACAGTGGATAGCCTTATTTGCATTTGTACAATGCACCAACTATGAAATATAATTATTTGAATGATTAGAAATTGTGTAAGTTTCCTTACAAATAACTTTAAAAGTAGAAGTAGAAGTTTGACTCCAAAATTAGAGTCCTCCTAATCTGTCTCTTCTCAACTAAGAAAAACTGCAACATGGGTGCATGAAGAAATATCAGAATATGGACAATTGCCAGGACTTGGTGGTTTTCTAAAGGACTTGGACAAAGACCAGATTCAGTTTTGTAATAAAGTATATAGAATTTTCTTTTAAAGTGGTATTTGTACAATAAAGTGGCTGAAAGAATTTCTTTGATTTGAGAAATGGCACATACCTATGTATGTGATTGTTATATTTTCAACTGACTGCACAGCAAATATACTTGTTTACTTAAGATTTCCACAAAGATTAAAAAAGAATTTTCTGATGAAGTTTTAGATACATTATTAAAGCCCTTGTAAGAAAAGTGTGAAATAAAAGGAACAATTAGTTGAAATACCTACATTAAAAAAAAAGCCATGTTGCTTAATAACTGTGAAAATTTTATTTTTATCATATTCCTTCAAATAATTTAAATAATTTTATATAAATAAATATGCATGTGTATATTTCATGGATACAATGTCAAAGATAAGTCAGATATGAAAGAGTTCAGTTGCCCAATCGTATCTGATTCTTTCTGACCCCACGGACTGTAGCATGCCAGGCTTCCCTGTCCATCACCAACTCCTGGAGCTTACTCAAACTCATGTCCATTGAGTTAGTTATGCCATCCAACCATCTCATCCTCTGTCATCCCCTTCTCCTCCCATCTTCAATCTTTTCCAGCTTCAGGGTCTTTTTCAGTGAGTCAGTTCTTCGCATCCAGTGGCCAAATTATTGGAGCTTCAGCTTCAGCATCAGTCCTTCCAATGAATATTCAGGACTGATTTCTTTTAGGATGGACTGGTTGGATCTCCTTGCAGTCCAAGGGACTCAAAAGAGTCTTCTCCAACACCACAGTTCAAAGCATCAATTCTTTGATCTCAGCTTTCTTTATAGTCCAACTCTTACATCCATACAGGACTACTGGAAAAACCATTGCCTTGACTAGATGGACCTTTGTTGGCAAAGTAATGTCTCTGCTTTTTAATATGCTGTCTAGGTTGGTCCTATGAGGGACAAGTTGTCATTATATAAACAGTAGAATTTGAAGCAAAAATGAATGAAGGCTTACTGACAGAGCTCAAAGAAATACAAGATTCCTTAGGAGAAATACTGATAGTTTAGATGGCAAGCTGGAGGAAAAGAAAAAGATAATGAGATGCACATATCAGGTTGTTTAAATGGATGAACTCAAAGGAGGAAGTAAACTTATTTGTGCCTAGATCAAAAAGTATGACTGGGTCTCCCCACATTAAGCAAGGTTTGTATAGGCAATATTGTGTAATGTTTAAGACTGTGGCCTCTGGAGCCACAATACTAGAGTCTGAACCTCAGCTGTTCTCAATTTTCGTTTCTGTGCCTAGTTTTCTGATCTGTGAAACAGGAGTCATAAGATCTCATACAACTGTTGAAAGGATTAAGTGTGATAAAATTTATAAAAGTCTCAGAACAATATTTAGGCATATAGTAAGCATTCTTTGTCACTTCCACTGTATAACTGTGGCATATAGATAGGGAAACAATGAAAGTCTTATTTTCTTGGGCTCCAAAGTCACTATGGATGGTGACTGCAGCCATGAAATTAAAAGATGCTTGCTCCTTGGAAAAAAAGCTATGATAAACCTAGTGTGTGCTTAGTCATTCAGTAGTGTCTGACTCTTTGCAAACCTAGACAGCATATTAAAAAGCAGAGACATTACTTTGCTAACAAAGTTCTGTTTAGTCAAAGCTATGGTTTTTCCAGTAGTCATGTATGGATGTGAGAGTTGGACCATAAAGAAGGCTGAGTGCCATAGAATTGATGCTTTTGAACTGTGGTGTTGGAGAAGTCCTTTGAGAGTCCCTTGGACTGCAAAGAGTTCAAACCAGTCAATCCTAAAGGAAATCAGTCTTGGGTTTAATGGTGATGGGATTAGTTTTTGGGTTGGCTTTGACTAATCAGTGTGACTCTGGGTTCTTCCTGGTGGAGCATACATTACTCAGCCAAAATGGATACCAGGGAGGAGGATTCTGGGAGGTTGGTAGGACATATGGCATCTCCTTTTGATCTTTTCTGAATTCTTCCAGCTGGTGGTGGCTTGTAGTTCCATGTTCCTTCCTAGGACCTCCTGTGGTAAAACAATTCATGCAAATGGTTACTATGGTACCTGACCAGGGTGAGTGGTTTCAGTCAACAATAAGGATGAGGGGAAAAGGCAATATTGCGAAAGCGCCTTTATCTTAGACAATTCTCTGGGGTTGATGGATATTGTGTAACAAATTTAACCCGGCACAGTGGAGTTATTGTCTGGAGAAGCTTCAGAACAAAAACTAGACAAAAGTCAGCAGTGAGCATCAATGAAAAAATGCTGTTTGCCATATCAATAAACAAAGGTTGTTGTAGCCATCAAACCATCACATTACGGCCACCCCTCCCCAACATGATGAGTCCTAAGGAAACAGGATGCAAACAGGATGCCCACCATCAAGTAGTCAGGCACAGCAGCCACCTCCAAAGATGCACCCTGAGGAGACTCAGAATGGGAAAACACAAGATACTGGCCACAGATAGCTGAGGTTCATATCAGAGGAATGGTTCCATGGAGCCCAGACTCTTGCACCTTCCCATATATTAAAAAGTGCTACATTTTTCAACTTGAGATGTTTGGTTTTCCATAATTAACAGTAGTCTTTTGATATTCTGACTACTCGATCCTTGTTGCAAAAATTCCTATGTATCCTGGTTCCTCCCTTACTTCTTCAGAACAGCTCTCAGAGCTAAAGGAGAGGATTAAAAAAAAAAAAAAAAGTCTCTCTTTTTCCTTCTCCCTTAGTTGTCTAAAGAATTTAGATAAGGTCCTGTTCCCAGAATAGAAATATCACCAGAGATATGTGCAATTCAGTTCAGTACAGTTCAGTTCAGTCACTCAGTCGTGTCCGACTCTTTGCGACCCCATGAATCACAGCACGCCAGGCCTCCCTGTCCATCACCAACTCCCAGAGTTCACTCAGGGTCATGTTCATCGAGTCAGTGACGCCATCCAGCCATCTCATCCTCAGTCGTCCCCTTCTCCTCCTGCCCCCAATCCCTCCCAGCATCAGAGTCTTTTCCAATGAGTTAACTCTTCACATGAGGTGGCCAAATTACTGGAGTTTCAGCGTTAGCATCATTCCTTCCAAAGAACACCCAGGGCTGATCTCCTTCAGAATGGACTGGTTGGATCTCCTTGCAGATCAAGGGACTCTCAAGAGTCTTCTCCAACACCACAGTTCAAAAGCATGGGCTAAATATGATGCGTGGGAAACTTCACAGGGACTAGAGATCACAGTGCATGCACTCTGAGTTCCATTTTCTCTAGATGACTCAGCAAATATTTGTTTATCAATCATTTGCTTTTCTATCTTCCTATAAATTGTTTTTCTCCCCTTTAAGGTCCAAACCTCTACTCCCAATATCCTCTTTTGTGTTGAGCTGAGGATGGTATTTAAAGTGAGGTTTTCAGCCATTGTAGCAAGTTCTTCAGTTTTCCTGTGTCCATCCCCTGTATTATTGTTGTTGTTCAGTCGCTCAGTGGTATCCGACTCTTTGTGACCCCATGGACTGCAGCACACCAGTCGTCCCTGTCCCTCACCATCTCCCAGAGTTTGCTCAAACTTATGTCGGTGATGCCATTGAGTCGGTGATGCCATCTCTGTATGCATGTTATTAAATTTTTGTTAGATATTTTCCTGTTAATCTGTCTCAAGTCAATTTAACTCTTAGACCAGTCAGAAGAACCTAGAAGAGTAGAGGAAAATTTCTTGCCCTGCAACAGTTGAAACTAAGTAAAGGAAATGCAGGATTCAGTATGTTACTTTTCAACTTTTCCATAAGCTTGACTTTTTTTCTACAAATAGAAAAATAAAAAATAAAAATATTGAGTAGGAAATAATACTTTAGGTTCTGTATTATGCTCTATATCTAGAATTGTAGTCTTGAATGTTATTATTTTTAGATCAATGATTATTCTATAATTTTGTCTTATTTTAAAGCATTTTCTCAAGTTGGAGTATTCTTTGTAATTTTGATAATAGTTATTTTAAAATGTAATGCATATTTTATTATGCATTTATTATCACTATCCCTATAACAATCCTGAAAGATAAATGCTATTTTTTCCATTTTTCAGGTAAGGAGAATAAAGGCTCAAACACGTTATTTGCCCTTGATCACATGCAACTATAACTGTTGATACTGTGATTTCTGCCCAATTGTGCCATAATTCAAACTATGCTCTTTTGTTCTATCATGTGCTTCCAGTGGTGAGATTCATTTGTTGAAGGTTGGGCAGTTGTCCTCTGGGGAAAGCCATTTATGCAAATCAAAACCTATTAAAATGGTTTCTTATGCAAAATGAGGGGAAACATGTGTTCTGTTGCTTTATCTAAATTTCAAACATGACAACATATGAACCCCTATTCAAAAACTTTCCAAATACAGGCTCTTTGTAATATTAAGTTGACTCATCATAAGCAAGAGTTAATGGATCAACTACATATTTGATAGTGCTATTTCAAATAGTGGCACTTGGCTCTTACTTCAAGTTCCTAAAATTTTCCATTTTAAAGTACTCATATTCTTATTAGCAAGTGGCACTTTCTGCCTACAAGGCAAAGCATCAGTCATTTATCAACAAATATTTATTGAGCACTTCATGAGTGCTTAGCATATCATGTATGCATTTTACTGGAAATCCTATTGCAAACTTAACCACATTTTGTTTCTGCTGAAGACAGTGCATGACTTTTTCCCTCTTAATTTAAAAGTTTTTGACATTATCAAAAACATTATAGCATAGTTATTTGGTGGACTATATTTTTCCTCTTTAAAAATTGAATTATAGTTGATTTATAACATTATACTATTTCAGATGTACAACATAGTGATTAAATATTTTTATAAATTATTTCCATGTTATTCTAGAATGAAAAGTCAAAAAGATATGACACTGAAAGATGACCCCCCTCCCCCCAGGTCAGTAGGTGTTTAATATGCTACTGTAGAAGAACAGATAAATAGCTCTAGAAGGAATGAAGAGGCTGAGTAAAAATGGAAAAAATTCCTAGTTGTGAATGTATCTAATGGTGAAAGTAAATGCTAATGCTGTAAAGAACAATACTGCATAGGAACCTGGAATGTTAGGTCCATGAATCCAGGTAAATTGGAAGTGGTCAAACAGGAGATGGCCAGAGTGAACATCGACATTTTAGGAATCTGTGAGGTAAAATGGACAGGAATGGATGAATTTAATTCAAATGACCATTATATCTACAACTGTGGGCAAGAATCCCTTAGAAGAAATGGAATAGCACTCTTAGTCAACAAAATAATACAAAATACAGTAGTTGGGTGCAATCTCAAAAATGACAGAATGATCTCTGTTTGTTTCCAAGGCAAACCATTTAATATCACAGTAATCCAAGTCTCTGCCCTTACCACTAATGCCAAAGAAGCTGAAGTTGAAAGGTTCTATGAAGACCTACAAATCTTCCAGAACACCAAAAAACTCATCATAGCAGACTGTAATGCAAAAGTAAGAAGTCAAGTGATACCTGGAGTGGCAAGCAAGTTTGGCCTTGGAGTGCAAAATGAAGCAGAGCAAAGACTAACAGAGTTTTGCCAAGAGAATGCACTGGTCATAGCAAACACCCTCTTCCAACAACACAAGAGATGACTCTACATATGGTTCTACACATGGACATCACCAGATGGTCAATACCAAAATCAGATTGATTATATTCTTTGCAGCTAAAGATGGTGAAGCTCTATACAGTCAGCAAACACAAGACTGGGTGCTGACTGTGGCTTAGATTGTGAACTCCTTATTGCCAAATTCAGACTTAAGTTGAAAAAAGTAGGGAAAAGCACTAGGCCATTTAGGTATGACCAAAATCAAATCCTTTGTGACTATAGAGTAGAAGTTAGAAATATATTCAAAGGATTAGATCTGATAGAGTGCCTGATGAACTATGGACAGAGTTTTGTAACATTGTGCAGGAGGCAGTGATCAAAACCAGCTCCAAGGAAAAGAAATGCAAAAATGATTGTCTGATGAGACCTTACAAATACCTGAGAAAAGAAGAGAAGCCAAAGGCAAAGGGAAAAAAGAAAAATAAGCAAAAATAAACAAATAGGATCTAATTAAAATTAAAAGCTTCTGCACAACAAAGGAAAATATAAGCAAAGTGAAAAGACAGCCTTCTGAATGGGAAAAAATAATAGCAAATGAAGCAACTGACAAACAACTAATCTCAAAAATATGCAAGCAACACATGCAGCTCAATTCCAGAAAAACAAATGACCCAATCAAAAAATGGGCCAAAGACCTAAATAGACATTTCTCCAAAGAAGACATACGGATGGCTAACAAACACATGAAAAGATGCTCAACATCACTCATTATCAGAGAAATGCAAATCAAAACCACAATGAGGTACCACTTCACACCAGTCAGAATGGCTGCGATCCAAAAGTCTGCAAGCAATAAATGCTGGAGAGGGTGTGGAGAAAAGGGAACCCTCCTACACTGTTGGTGGGAATGCAAACTAGTACAGCCACTATGGAGAACAGAGTGGATTCCTCAAAAAATTGCAAATAGAACTGCCTTATCCAGCAATCCCACTGCTGGGTGTACACACCGAGGAAACCAGAATTGAAAGAGACACATGTACCCCAATGTTCATTGCAGCACTGTTTATAATAGCCAGGGCATGGAAGCAACCTAGATGTCCATCAGCAGATGAATGGATAAGAAAGCTGTGGTACATATACACAATGGAGTATTACTCAGCCATTAAAAAAAATACATTTGAATCAGTTCTAAGGAGATGGATGGAACTGGAGCCGATTATACAGAGTGAAGTAAGCCAGAAAGAAAAACACCAATACAGTATACTAACGCATATATATGGAATTTAGAAAGATGGTGATGATGACCCTGTATGTGAGACAACAAAAGAGACTCAGATGTGTAGAGTGGACTTTTGGACTCTGGGGGAGAGGGAGAGGGTGGGATGGGATGGTAGAATGGCATTGAAACATGTATACTATCACATAAGAAACGAATCGCCAGTCTATGTCTGATGTAGGATGCAGGATGCTTGGGGCTGGTGCATGGGGAGGACCCAGAGAGATGTTATGGGGTGGGAAGTGGGAGGGGATTCATGTTTGGGAGCACATGTACACTCATGGTGGATTCATATCAATGTATGGCAAAACCAATACAGTATTGTAAAGTAAACTAAAGTTAAAATAAAAATAAATAAATAAAAATAAATAAAGGGTAGGAATCAGGGATTCATGAAAAAAATAAAAATAAAAATATATCCATCTGAATGCAGAGTTCCAAAGAATAGCAAGGAGAGATAAGAAAGCTTTCCTAAGTGAACAATGCAAAGGAATAGAGGAAAACAATAGAATGGGAAAGACTAGAGATCTCTTCAAGAAAATTAGAGGTGCCAAGGGAACATTTCATGCAAAGATGGGCACATAAAGGGCAGAAACAGTATGGACCTAACAGAAGCAGAAGATATTAAGAAGAGGTGGCAAGAATACACAGAAGAACTATACAAAAAAGGTCTTAATACCCCTGTGTAACCATGATGGAGTTATCACTCACCAAAAACCAGACATCCTGGAGTGGGAAGTCAAGTGGGCTCTAGGAAGCATGGCTACAAACAAAGCTAGTGGAGATGATGGAATTCCAGCTTAAGCTTAAAAGATCATTCTGTTTTCCAGAAGGAGTTCATAATAGAGGACTCCCTTCCAATCTTCTTTGGATAAAGACCAGACTTTGGTGTGGTTTGTTGTGGTTCATTTCACTTGCCCCATGGTATCTTCCATTACACATTATTGTACAGTGTTCACCTTTCATCACTGTCATAATTGGTTTTATTTTTATTTTCTTTAATTTTTATTTTTACTTTATTTTACTTTACAATACTGTATTGGTTTTGCCATACATTGATATGAATCCGCTACAGGTGTACATGAGTTCCCAATCCAGAACCCCCCTCCCACCTCCTACCCCATATCATCTCTCTGGATCATCCCCGTGCACCAGCCCCAAGCATCGTGTATCCTGTATCGAACACAGACTGGCGATTCATTTGTTACATGATAGTATACATGTTTCAATGCCATTCTCCCAAATCATCCCACCCTCTCCCTCTCCCTCAGAGTCCAAAAGTCCGTTCTATACATCTGTGTCTTTAAAACTAGAACTCTTTTGTTATATTTAAGTAGAGAATCACATGCAGAAATATGGTCAAGAAGGTTTTTTCACGTCTATGAAACCCAAACATCGAAGTGATTAAGATAACCAACCTGGTGCAAATGACATTGTATGCTTGATTTGATTATCTTGAGTATGTCAGCTATTTCCCACTTGGCATAATGTTGATTGTTCTTTATTAATGCCTTGATTTGATTGCTATCAACTTCAACTGGTCTACCTGACCACAGAGCATTGACCAGTGAGAAATCTCCAGTGCAAAACTTCTCAAACCGCTTTTTTTAAAAAAATTAATTTATTTTAATTAAAGGCTAATTACTTTACAATATTGCAGTGGTTTTTGCCATACATTGACATGAATCAGCCACAGGTATACATGTGTCCCCTATTCTGAACCTCCCTCCCCATCCCATCCCTCAGGGTGTTCTCAGTGCACTGACCCTGAGTGCCCTGTCTCATGCATCGAACCTGGACTGGCAATCTATTTCACATATGGTAATATACATGTTTCAATGCTATTCTCTCAAATCATCCTACCCTCACCTTCTCCCCCTGAGTCCAAAAGTTTGTTCTTTACATCTGTGTCTCTTTTTCTGTCTTCCATATAGGGTCATTGTTACCATCTTTCTAAGCAACTCCTGCAGCTCAATTCCAGAAAAATAAACGACCCAATCAAAAAATGGGCCAAAGAACTAAACAGACATTTCTCCAAAGAAGACATACAGATGGCTAACAAACACATGAAAAGATGCTCAACATCACTCATTATCAGAGAAATGCAAATCAAAACCACAGTGAGGTACCATTTCAGACCAGTCAGAAGGGCTGAGATCCAAAAGTCTACAAGCAATAAATGCTGGAGAGGGTGTGGAGAAAAGGGAACCCTCTTATACTGTTGGTGGGAATGCAAACTAGTACAGCCACTATGGAGAACAGTGTGGAGATTCCTTAAAAAGCTGGAAATAGAACTGCCTTATGACCCAGCAATCCCACTGCTGGGCATACACACCGAGGAAAGCAGAAGTAAAAGAGACACGTGTACCCCAATGTTCATTGCAGCACTGTTTATAATAGCCAGGGCATGGAAGCAACCTAGATGTCCATCAGCAGAGGAATGGATAAGAAAGCTGTGGTACATATACACAATGAAGTATTACTCAGCCATTAAAACGAATACATTTGAATCAGTTCGAATGAGGTGGATGAAACTGGAGCCGATTATACAGAGTGAAGTAAGTCAGAAAGAAAAACACCAATACAGTACACTAACACATATATATGGAATTTAGAAAGATGGTAATGATAACCCTGTATGTGAGACAGCAAAAGAGACACAGATGTATAGAACAGTCTTTTGGACTCTGTGGGAGAGGGAGAGGGTGGGATGATTTGAGAGAATGGCATTGAAACATGTATAATACCATATAAGAAATGAATCACCAGTCCATGTTCGATGCATGATACTGGATGCTTGGGGCTGGTGCACTGAGAAGACCCAGAAGGATGCTACAGGGAGGGAGGAAGGAGGGGGGTTCAGGATGGGGAACATGTGTATACCTGTGGCAGATTCATGTTGATGTATGGCAAAACCAATACAATATTGTAAAAGTAATTAACCTCCAATTAAATAAATTTATATTAAAAAATAAAAAACAAAAAGCAAAAAAAAATTCTATATATATATGTTAATATACTGTATTGCTGTTTTTCTGTCTGACTTAATTCACTCTGTATAATAGGCTCCAATTTCATCCACCTCATTAGAACTGATTCAAATGTATTCTTTTTAATAGCTGAGTAATATTCCATTGTGTATATGTACCACAACTTGCTTCTCCATTCATCTGCCAATGGACATCTAGGTTGCTTCCATGTCCTGGCTATTGTAAACAGTGCTGTTATGAACACTGGGGTACATGTATCTCTTTCAGCTCTGGTTTCCTCAGATTATATGCTCAGCAGTGGTATTTCTGGGTCGTATGGAAGTTCTATTACCAGTTTTTAAGGAAACTCCACACTGTTCTCTATAGTGGCTGTACTAGTTTGCTTTCCCACCAACAGTGTAACAGGGTTCCCTTTTCTCCACACCGTCTCCAGCATTTATTGTTTGTAGACTTTTTGATAGCAGCCATTCTGACCAGCGTGCGATGGTACCTCACTGTGGTTTTAATTTGCATTTCTCTGATAATGACTGATGTTGAATATCTTTTCATGTGTTTGTTAACCATCTGTGTGTCTTCTTTGGAGAAATGTCTGTTTAGTTCTTTGGCCCATTTTCAAACCACTTTTTTGACTCATTTAATAAGTTACAACACCCTTTCCATACAAAGAACAAATCTTTTCTTGTTTTTTGGTTGCATTTTTACCTTTCTTGAAATAATAAATCAGTCTAGATTTGATAGATAGAGTCCCTGATGAACTATGGAATGAGGTTCATGACATTGTGCAGGAGACAGGGATCAAGACCATCCCCATGGAAAAGAAATGCAAAAAAGCAAAATGGCTGTCTGGGGAGGCTTTGCAAATAGCTGTGAAAAGAAGAGAGACAAAAAGTGAAGGAGAAAAAGAAAGATATAAGCATCTGAATGCAGAGTTCCAAAGAACAGCAAGAAGAGATAAGAAAGCCTTCTTCAGTGATCAATGCAAAGAAATAGAGGAAAACAACAGAATGGGAAAGACTAGAGATCTCTTCAAGAAAGTTAGAGATACCAAGGGAACATTTCATGCAAAGATGGGCTCGATAAAGGACAGAAATGGTATGGACCTAACAGAAGCAGAAGATATTAAGAAGAGGTGGCAAGAATACACAGAAGACCTGTACAAAAAAGATCTTCACGACCCATATAATCATGATGATGGGATCCCTAATCTAGAGCCAGACATCCTGGAATGTGAAGTCAAGTGGGCCTTAGAAAGCATCACTATGAACAAAGCTAGTGGAGGTGATGGAATTCCAGTTGAGCTGTTTCAAATCCTGAAAGATGATGCTGTGAAAGT
>SJYQ01002974.1:543548-554085 GCA_006410935.1 Redunca redunca
GTGAAGAAGGCTGAGCACCGAAGAATTGATGGTTTTGAACTGTGGTGTTGGAGAAGACTCTTGAGAGTCCCTTGGACTGCAAGGAGATCCAACCAGTCCATTCTGAAGGAGATCAATCCTGGGATTTCTTTGGAAGGAATGATGCTGAAGCTGAAACTCCAGTACTTTGGCCACCTCATGTGAAGAGTTGACTCATTGGAAAAGACTCTGATGCTGGGAGGCATTGGGGGCAGGAGGAGAAGGGGACGACCCAGGATGAGATGGCTGGATGGCATCACGGACTCGATGGACGTGAGTCTAAGTGAACTCCGGGAGATGATGATGGACAGGGAGGCCTGGTGTGCTGCGATTCATGGGGTCGCAAAGAGTCGGACACGACTGAGGGACTGAACTGAACTGAACTGAACTGAACGTGCTAAAAATGTTGCTTTCCCCATTCCATCTTAATTATTAAATTGGCTACACAAAAATTCAACAATTTTGATAAGCTTTTTAAAAACTGCATGCTGATGTAGCAGCTGTCACAAAACAATCTAACAAAACTGTTTTGAATGAAATTAAAGAGATCTAAGCACTACTAGAGCCATCTTACAGAAAACAAACAAACTTTTTGGCCAAGCCAATAGTATTATGCCATCTATTAATAGTGAGTTTTATTTCTTCTCTTCCAATGGATTACTCGATGACTTCTTTCTTTCTTTTCTTTTTTTTTTTGGGGGGGGGAGGGTGTCTGATTGCTGTGGATAGGACTTCCAATACTGTGTTAAGTAGAAATGGTGAGTGCAGGCATCCTTGTCTTGCTTCTCATTTCAGAGGGAAAGTTTTCAGTTTTCACCACTGACTGTAATATCAGATGTGGGTTTGTCACAAATGGCCTTTATTATGTTGAGATATGTTTCTTTCATATGAGCTTTGTTGAGAGTTTTCACCATGAATGAGGGTCAAATTTGGTCAAACACTTTTTCTAACTTTACTGTGGTGATCATGTAATTTTTATCCCTCATTTTTTAGTGTGGTATAACATTGCTATGTAAGTCGTGAACCATCCTGGCATTCTTGGAATAAACCTCAATTAAGACATGGAACAACAGACTGGTTCCAAATAGGAAAAGGAGTACGTCAAAGCTGTATATTGTCACCCTGCTTATTTAACTTATATGCAGGGTACATCATGAGAAACGCTGGGCTGGAAGAAACACAAGCTGGAACCAAGATTGCCGTGAGAAATATCAATCACCTCAGATATGCAGATGACACCACCCTTATGGCAGAAAGTGAAGAGGAACTAAAATGCCTCTTGATGAAAGTGAAAGAGGAGAGTGAAAAAGTTGGCTTAAAGCTCAACATTCAGAAAACGAACATCATGGCATCTTGTCCCATTACTTCATGGGAAATAGATGGGGAAACAGTGGAAGCAATGTCAGACTTTATTTTTCTGGGCTCCAAAATCATTGGAGATGGTGACTGCAGCCATGAAATTAAAAGATGCTTACTCTTTGGAAGGAGAGTTATGACCAACCTAGATAGCATATTGAAAAGCAGAGACATTACTTTGCCAACTAAGGTCTGTCTATTCAAGGCTATGGTTTTTCCAGTGGTCATGTATGGATGTGAGAGTTGGACTGTGAAGATAGCTGAGTGCCAAAGAATTGATGCTTTTGAACTGTGCTGTTGGAGAAGACTCTTGAGAGTCCCCTGGACTGCAAGGAGATCAAACCAGTACATTCGAAAGGAGATCAGCCCTGGGTGTTCTTTGGAAGGAATGATGCTAAAGCTGAAACTCCAGTACTTTGGCCACCTCATGCGAAGAGTTGACTCATTGGAAAAGACTCTGATGCTGGGAGGCATTGGGGGCAGGAGGAGAAGGGGACAACAGAGGATGAGATGGCTGGATGGCATCAGCGACTCGACGGACGTGAGTCTGGGTGAACTCCGCGAGTTGGTGATGGACAGGGAGGCCTGGTGTGCTGAGATTCATGGGGTCACATAGAGTTCAATATAACTGAGTGACTTAACTGAACTGAATCTTGTTATATGATCCTTTTAATATATTTTGGGATTCTTCTTGTTAATATTTATTTGAAGAAATTTTATATCTCCTTGAGAGATATTATTGTTCTCATGAGAGATATTATTGTTGTTCTCATGAGAGATATTATTGTTGTTCAGTCGCCAAGTCATGTCCAACTCTTTGTGACCACATGAACTGCAGGGTGCCAGATTTCCCTGTCCCTCACCAACTGCCAGAGTTTTTCCAAGTTCATGTCCATTGCTCGGTGATACCATCCAACCTTCTCATCCTCTGTCACGCTCTTTTCCTTCTGCTGTCAATCCTTCCCAGCATCAGGATCTTTTCCAATGAGTTGGCTGTTTGCATCTGGTTATCACACTACTCCTTTCTGGTCTGCAAAGTTGCTGCTAAAAAATTAACTGATAACTTTATAGAGGTTATTTTGCATGTGACTCTTTGTTTTTCTCTTGGTGTCTTTACAATTTTCCTGTTATATTTAACTTTCACTATTTTAAGCATGCTGTGGTCTGGAACTCATTGGATTCATCTTGTTTGGAAGTCTGTGCTTCCTATAACTGGATATCTATCCTTCTCCATGTTCAGGAAGTTTTCAGCCATAATTTCATCATATACATTTTCTACCCCTTTCTCTTTTTCTTCTCCTTCTGGGACTCCTATAATGTAAATGTTAACTGCTTGATATTGTCTCTGAGATGCCTTAAGCTACTCCCACCTTTAAAAAATTACTTTTTTCTTTCTGCTGTTTTAAATGGGTTATTTCCATTGTTCTATCTTCCAGATCATTTATGTGTTCTTTTGTATTATCTAGACTGCCTTTAATTTTCTCTAGTGTCATTTTTAAAAAATCAGTTATTCACTTCAGCTCTGACTGGTTCTTTTTTTATACTTTCTGATCCTTTGTTAAAATTATCACTGTGTTCATCTATTCTTTTCCCTAGTTAGTTAGCTTTTTATGTTTTTTATTTGAAATATTTTATCTCTATC
The DNA here is from genome assembly GCA_006410935.1 of Redunca redunca. NCBI lineage: Eukaryota > Metazoa > Chordata > Mammalia > Artiodactyla > Bovidae > Redunca > Redunca redunca. The sequence goes on from SJYQ01002974.1 coordinate 546,565, forward strand.
ATTAGGGTCTTTCAAGGTTTTTTTTTTTCTTTTTCTTTAATTTGAATCATATTTGTTTAACTTTGTCTTTGTAAAATTGGGTGAAATGGTTAGTATTCTGTTCTTGAAAGTGGTTCCTTATGTGGGAGCGTCATTATGCATTCTTCATGTACTAAGCATTCTTCACCCTACACTTAGGCTTGTTCCCTTCTGAGTGTGTGCAAGGGCAGGTGTTCTGGCGATGGCAGTCTGTCCTGGAGCTAGTCTTGCTCCTTCTTGAGGGTGCATGTTGATGGCCACTCGTGTGGCAGTCTCTTCCCTGGAATTAGTCTTGTCCCCCTCCCCCCTCCCCGAGTGTGTGCCTCAACTTCCATGCTGGCAATAATTTCCTCTACCTTGGTCAGAAGCAGGACTTAGGTTAGAACTGGTTCTATTCCCTCCATGTGCACATTCTCATTGGCAATGGCAGCCTCTGCCTTAGCTGGGAATAGTACTGAAGCAAGAGGATCTAGAGTGGGGATCTCCATATGGGCTGAGTGGGTCTGGGGGCACACGGGTTGTAATCCTGGCAAGCTGGCCAGAGCCTCAGGCAGTTTTCAATCTTCTGCCTACACATTGTGACTAGGAGTAAGCAAGTCTGTGTGTGTGCTTCTTAAGAGCGGAGTCTTGGTTTCTAAAATCCTCCTGTAGGCCCCACTGGTTTTTAAATTAGCCAGTTTGTTCATTATTCCAGTGTTAGACCTCAGAGCTGGGGTGCCTAATAAGTAACTTGAATTCCTTGATCTCCAGGGAAGATCCCTAAGCCTGTGATTTCCCCCTCCTTTTCTGTGTACTCTATTAGGGGTGCAGGTCTTGAGTAGATGCAGTCCTCTTTCTCCTTCCTACCAGACTCTTTCTTTACAGCCTTGGTTTTAGAAAAGCTCTTCTACTAGTCCCCAGATTGATTTCAGTGAGACCTGATCTATGCAGTTTTAGTTCTGATGTGTTTGTGAGGGGAGATGAGCCCAACATCTTCCTTCTCTACCATCTTGATCTTCTTTGATGAACTATTGTTAACATAACAATTTACTTATAAACTCCAAATGAAGCAAGTAAAAATGTTTATGTGTAAAGTTTGAGAAAATTCACAAACTTTTTGATAAAGCCAGTAGAATATTTAAAAATAAGAAGTCTTCTTGACTTTGGGAAGATTTCAATATGACAGGACACATGAGATCATCTGTTGGGATTATCTCTAACGTGTATGCTTAGATGAATAAAAGTGAGTATAGAGATTGTCAGGGAGGAAAAAATGTTTTTCTTTTACCCTTCTAGGTTCTTCTGGCTGACCTAATAATTAAATTGATGTGGAGACATGTTAATATTAGACGATTTAAGTAGAAAATCAAACTAACTTTTAATAACACGTACACATCGGACAGTTCCAGAAAAAACTGAGTAACTCACCAAAAGGACCAAAACCCTTACTTAACCACAATTCTCAGCTAAAGAAAAAAAAAAGGGATATTGGGGGAATTGATTTGGAACTCAAGGAGAAAAAGGCAATTTACATGACTATGGAAAAACAAGTTTGGTAAACAGATGTTTGCTTAGTTGTGCAGAGACAATGAGACACAGCATGAAATTTCAACAAACAGACTTTGCTTTGTTCCTTTCTGTCTAAGCACTCGGTTCATACTATAGTTACTCATAGTAATAGCTCCCTTCCTGGACAAGGTCCTCTATTTATACATTCTTTTAGATATTAAAGAGGAATGTCCAAGTTTGTCTTGAGCCTTTTTGGCCCTTGATTGTTTCAATTTAAAATGATTCATGTACCAAAGAAACATTTTGGGGTGGCAAATTATGCTCCCCTACAAGATGATTGTTTAAGGGTATTAGAACAAAAGAGTATTTGCTAGAAATTTTTACTAATAATGCTTAGGTATATGATGATTGAAATAAAGGAACTTGAAACTTCCCTGGCTGTCCAGTAGCTAAGACTACGTTTCCAATGCAGAGAGCCTGGGTTCCATGCCTGTTCAGGGAACTAGATCCCACATGCTTCAACTACGATCTCACATGACGCAATGAAGGTCAAAGATCCCCTGTGCCACAACTAAGGCCCTGTGCAGCCAAATAAATAAATATTTAAAATAAATAAATAAATAGTCTGTAATAGTTAATTTTTTCAAATTCTGTTTGATGGAATGGATGCTCCCAAGATTCTTTTTCACAATAGGCTCAGAGGTTGAGGTCATTTTGGTACATATCCTTATCCCTTTAAATATACAGTTAGTCTCAATGACTGTGTATTATTCATCCTTTCTTTGCAGTAATCTATTTTTTCCCCTCTTGGGGGCATGAATTGTAAACTACTTTTAAAATGGTGATAGTTTTGCTTTATTTCTTTCTATTTTGTACACCCTGGGAGCATTTCAAAGAGTAACATTCTTAGAGGGTGAACTTGTGAAGGGAAACTTAAAAGCAAAGATTCATTCTAGGAAAAGGCAGAGCAATGACAGCTTTTGTTTCCAAGGTACCAATGGTTTTGCTGAGAATAAGGAGAATCTCAGAGACTCAGCAAAAATTGGGACATAGGCTATTTTTCTTGAGGCATGTCCCTGCATACCTGTCCTTCCTTCATGCTGTAGGAAAAAGACTTTCAGATTATCTTTAAAGTCTGGCACAGATTCATCTTTCTTTTGTTTGCAGGTTTGAAAAATAGGCCAATCAGTGTAGGCAGGGAACTCTAGGAATAGCTTATAAAATATTGGCTGCTATTTCATGATTTTTTCTTGTTCATAAGGTGACCCTGTTGGATATTGATCTCAATATCACTCTTGGGGTTATGCCATTCTGCTTTCTGCACCTATTGTGGGGCTTCACCAGGTCTTACCAGCATGTGTAGAAGGTAGTTAAAATTTTCCAGTCTGAAGTCGTAGGCCTTGAGGAAGATTACATTCTTTAGAAAACTTTTGGGAATCCTTCCCGGGTTTAGGAAATTCTTTAACTGTGGCCCTTACCTTGGTCTTTATCCCAAAAGTAAAAGATATTTGAAGGCGATTGCTCAAGAGATGGTCTTATTTTAAAACATAATTATTTAACACTTTCTATAGAGTAGAAAGTTCTTAAAGAGATGGGAATATGAGACCACCTGCTTCCTGAAACCTGTATGCAGGTCAGGAAACAACAGTTAGAACTGGACATGGAACAATGGACTGGTTCAAAACTGGGAAAGGAGTACATCAAGGCTGTATATTGTCACCCTTCTTATTTAACTTATATTCAGAGTACATCATGAGAAATGTTGGGCTGGATGAAGAACAGCCTGAATACTGAATCAAGCTAGCTGAGAGAAATATCAGTAACCTCACATATGCAGATGACATCATCCTTATGGCAGAAAGTGAAGAGAAACTAAAGAGCCTCTTGATGAAGGTGAAAGAGGAGAGTGAAAAAGCTGGCTTAAAACTCAACATTCAGAAAGCTAAGATCATGGCATTAAGTCCCATCACTTCATGTCAAATAAATGGGAAACGATGGAAACAGTGACAATTTTTTTGGGCTCCAAAATCACTGCAGATGGTGTGACTGTAGTCATGAAATTAAAGGATGTTTGCTTCTTAGAAGAAAAGCTATGATAAACCTAGATAGTGTATTAAAAAGCAGAGACATTGTTTTGTCAACAAAGGTCTGCATAGTCAAATTTACGGTTTTTCCAGTAGTCATGTATGGATGTGAGAGTTGGACCATAAAGAAAGCTGAGCGCCTAAAAATTGATGCTTTTGAACTGTGGTATTAGAGAAGATGCTTGAGAGTTCCTTGGACTGAATGGAGGTCAAACCAGTCAATTCTAAAGGAAATCAATCCTGAATATTCATTGGAAGGACTGATGCTGAAGCTGAAACTCCAATACTTTGCTGTCAGATGTGAGGAGCTGACTCATTAGAAAATCCCCATACTGGGAAAGATTGGAGGCAGGAGGAGACAGAGGACGAGATGGTTGGGTGGCATCACTGACTCAATGGACATGAATTTGAGCAAGTTGCGGGAAATGGTGAAGGATAGGAAAGCCTGGCATGCTGCAGCCCATGGGATTGCAAAGAGTCGGACATGATTGAGTGACAAACAACAACAATAGAATAAAAAGGCACTTCAGACAGAGGATTAGTAGACTCAGATAACACAGAGTGGAGCAGTAGGAGTCATGTTAATTTTATAGCCTTTTGGGGGGAGTACCTCGTGTGTCTTTAATTTTTTAATAGTCTTTTGCAATGAAAACCACAATGAAGCTATTTTGGAATCTCAAAGTTTGGGGAGGCTTCTACAGCCAATTAAAATAGATATCCCATTCTGTTCATTTGCTTTCCAGTGTACTCGTTAGTAGGATTTTGCTGTTATTATAGATATCTACAGTTTCCAGGATCATAGTTCTTAAAAATAAGTAGGCGTTCTAGAAGTGAAGGACTCAGTTATTTGGGACTTGAGTATCTTATTTCTCTAGATAAGCTTTGGGTCTGTCAGAATTAAATTAATACCTAAGAGGAACGTGTCCCTGGGTTGAGAGTTTTGTGGTGTTTTCCAGGGTACCAATTTGTCCTAGCACCAGAGTCTTAGGTTTAAGTGGCAAATGCTCTCATAGCTTCTAAATGCCTGATTTATACCCACCAATTTTGCAGCTTTGGCTTCTGAGACTCCCATCAGCAGTGGATCTATTATTCATTTACCTCATGTTCACCTTAAAAGTAATAATAGTAACTGAGGAAGCAGGAGTGTGGACATCAGCAATAACCAAAGAAATGGTACTGTGGACTGGCCAAGGGCTAGATCCAGGTGGACTGATCTGCCAGGTCAAGCTAACCTGCTAAATCCCTGGACAGCAATTGTAGACTAGCCAAATTCTAAGGACTGGTGTTCCAATAGAGCCTTCTGTCAGTCTAGACTGATCTGTTAACCAGGGACTGGAAAGTCAAAAATAGTGAGAGCCTGGATTAGAATCTGAGAGAAAGCTATCCATGGCTGTTTGAAACCCAAAGTATTCAGTGGATACTAACACCTACATTTCTTAGTGCCTCTGAAACTTTGGATTCCACTGTTACTACCAAAACTGGAAAAAAAAAAAAAAAAAACTGAATAGATTTTGAAGATTCAGTAATTCATTAATCAGGCAGCATCCAGTCTAGCAGACTGAAAGGAATCTGATGAGTTATACAAGCCAAGAAATTTGGAGCAGGAATAAGGAAGATTTACTAGGCAAGACTGGTTATCCAAAGGTTACTCTTTTGATAGGCACTGGCATTTGGCAGATTACTTACCCAATACTGACCAGGTGATTCCTGATTGATTAGCTTAAGATTCTGTTTCTGGGAGAAGCAAAACTGTGACTATGTTCAGTCTCAGTTTGGTGACATGGGCTTTCCCATCTGACTCTGTTTTGAGCCTGTTGTCTTGTTTATAGCAGAACTTGGTTGGTATCTAGGTTACATAATTTTAGGTAGTCCAGGAGAGTGGCCCTGACTCTTGATATACCCTATATCAAAGAATGATGATGTAAAACTCCTAGAAGAGAACACAGGCAAAAACGTTCTCTGACATAAATCATACAAATGTTTTCTTAGGTCAATCTACTAAGGCAATAGACATAAAAGCAAAAATAAACAAATGGAACCTAATCAAACTTCTAAGTGTTTGGATAGCAAAGGAAACCATAAATGAAATAAAGAGACAATTTCTGACCTGACAGAAAATCTTTGCAAATGATGTGACTGAATAATTTCTAACAGGATAAGTTTCAAAAATATATAAACAGCTCAAACAATTCTAAAACAAACAAACAAACAAAATCCAATAAAAAAAAAAAAAAGGGCAGAAGACCAAAATAGATGTTTCTCCAAAGAAGAAATACAGATGACCAATAGGCACATGAAAAGATGCTCAACCTTGTTAATTATTATTAGAGAAATGCAAATCAAAGCTACAATGAAGTGCCACCATACACCGATGGTCAGAATGGCCATAATTTTTAAAAAATATACAAATGAAAAATACTCGAGAGGGTGTGAAGAAAAAGGAACATGCCCAACACTGTTGGTGAGAATGTAAGTTGATGCAGCCATTATGGAAAACAGTATAAGGTTCCTCAAAAAACTAAAAATAAAGTTGCCATGTGATTCTGCAATCCCACTCCTGGGCATATATCCAAACAAAAATATAATTCAGAAAGACACATGTACCCCTGTATTCACTGCAGCACTATTTGCAATAGTCAAGACATGGAAGCAACTTAAATGTTCATCAATAGATGAATGGATGAAGAAGATGTGGTGTATATATATATATATGTATGATATTACTTAACCATAAAAGGAATAAAATAATGACATTTGAAACAACATAGATGGGCCTAGAGATTATTATACCAAGTGAAGTAAGCCAAACAAAGAAAGCCAAATATCATATGATATTGCTTATATGTGGAATCAAAAAAATGATACAAATGAACATATTTATTAAACAGAAATAAACCCTGAGACATAGAAAACAAATTGATGGTTTACCAAAGGGGAAACTGCTATGGGAATTAAAATTTAGGATATTGAGATTTGTGACCCTATAGACTGTAGCCTACCAGGCTCCTCTGTCCATGGAATTCTCCAGGTCAAAATACTGCAGTGGGTAGCCATTCCCTTCTCCAGGGGATCTTCCTAACCCAGGGATCTAACTCAGCTCTCCCACATTGCAGGTGAATTCTTTACCATCTGAGCCAACAGGGAAGCCCAAGAATATTGGAGTGGGTAGCCTATCCCTTCTCCAGTGAATCTTCCTGACCCAGGAGACAAACTGGGTTTCCTGCATTGCAGGTTGATTCTTTACCAGCTGAGCTACCAGAGAAGTCTGGTCCCATACACACACTGCTACAGATAAGATAGATGACCAAGAAAGACCTGCCGTATAGCACAGGAAACATACTCAATATTTTGCAATAACCTGTAAGAATCTGAAAAATTATATATATATATACTGACTTTTACATATATACACACACCTGAAACTAAGATAACTTGTAAATAAACTTTACTTCAATATACATATGTTAAAAATAAATCCATGGAGAAGGTAGAGCATACAGACTGTGTTCTTTTCATCTTATAAATAAATTCAGTTCAGTTTAGTCGCTCAGTCGTGTCTGACTCTGCGACCCCATGAATTGCAGCACGCCAGGCCTCCCTGTCCATCACCATCTCCTGGAGTTCGCTCAGATTCATGTCCATCAAGTCGCTGATGCCATCCAGCCATCTCATCCTGGGTCGTCCCCTTCTCCTCCTGCCCCCAATCCCTCCCAGCATCAGAGTCTTTTCCAATGAATCAACTCTTCACATGAGGTGGCCAAAGTACTGGAGTTTCAGCTTTAGCATCATTTCTTCCGAAGAAATCCCAGGGCTGATCTTCAGAATGGACTGGTTGGATCTCCTTGCAGTCCAAGGGACTCTCAAGAGTCTTCTCCAACACCACAGTTCAAAAGCATCAATTCTTCGGTGCTCAGCCTCCTTCACAGTCCAA
>SJYQ01002974.1:554194-573572 GCA_006410935.1 Redunca redunca
CCAGTTCTAACTGTTGCTTCCTGACCTGCATACACATTTCTCAAGAGGTATGTTAGGTGGCCTGGTATGCCCATCTCTTTCAGAATTTTCCACAGTTTATTGTGATCCACACAGTCAAAGGCTTTGGCATAGTCAATAAAGCAGAAATAGATGTTTTTCTGGAACTCTCTTGCTTTTTCCATGATCCAGTGGATGTTGGCAATTTGATCTCTGGTTCCTCTGCCTTTTGTAAAACCAGCTTGAACATCTGGAAGTTCACAGTTCACGTATTGCTGAAGCCTGGCTTGGAGAATTTTGAGCATTACTTTACTAGCATGTGAGATGAGTGCAATTGTGCGGTAGTTTGAGCATTCTTTGGCATTGCCTTTCTTTGGGATTGGAATGAAAACTGACCATTTCCAGTCCTGTGGCCATTGCTGAGTTTTCCAAATTTGCTGGCATATTGTGTGTAGCACTTTCACAGCATCATCTTTCAGGATTTGAAAGAGCTCAACTGGAATTCCATCACCTCCATTAGCTTTGTTTGTAGTGATGCTTTCTAAGGCCCACTTGACTTCATTCACATTCCAGGATGTCTGGCTCTAGGTGAGTGATCACACCATTATGATTATCTGGGTAGTGAAGACCTTTTTTGTACAGGTCTTCTGTGTATTCTTGCCACCTCTTCTTAATATCTTCTGCATCTGTTAGGTCCAGACCATTTCTGTCCTTTATCGAGCCCACCTTTGCATGAAATGTTCCCTTAGTATCTCTAATTTTCTTGAAGAGATCTCTAGTCTTTCCCATTCTGTTGTTTTCCTCTATTTCTTTGCATTGATCCCTGAAGAAGGCTTTCTTATCTCTTCTTGCTATTCTCTGGAACTCTGCATTCAGATGCCTATATCTTTCCTTTTCTCCTTTGCTTTTCACTTGTCTTCTTTTCACAGCTATTTGTAAGGCCTCCTCACACAGCCATTTTGCTTTTTTGCATTTCTTTTCCATGGGGATGTTTGGGGCCCTAAATGGGAAACCTTGAAAAAGAAAAAGGCTAGCATTGGGGATGGAAACTAAGATGGCGCCTGGCGGAAGAGATGGGGACGTAGTCTATGTTGTTTGTCAAAACTTCTGATTGGCTCTCTTGATTTCTGTGCATGTAGACAGCGCATGATCACCATAGACTCCTGTTATAATGATGGCACATGACGATTTGACCTTTAACGTGATTGGTGTAACTATGGAAAGTCCCTCGCAAACCCCTCCCTGCTTGCCTTTATAAGCAGGGAGTTTGTAACAATAAAGTGGAACTGCACTAGACGGAACCCCTGTCGAGTCTGATTGTCTCTCGCTTGCCGAGGGGCTGGGTTGGCGGACAGCAGGCTCACCTTTCCTTGGGACCCTTCAGCTCTCTGCTTAGGGAAGTTCCACTGCCTCTCTCTCTTTCTGCGGAGCGCTCCCTGCAGGGATGGTCTTGATCCCTGTCTCCTGTACAATGTCACGAACCTCATTCCATAGTTCATCAGGCACTCTATCTATCAGATCTAGGCCCTTAAAGAATAAATTACTTTATCTGTTTTCTACTTCAGGACTGCAAAGCAAGAATGAGTTGAACTGGCCTGAAAGGAATTCCTTTGTAGGCATCATTTACCAGTCAGAGTGCAGTAAGAGGACTCCGAGTGGAGTTGAGAGGTGTTGGAGAGAGAAAAAAAGCCTAGTTCTAGCTCTGTTATTGCCAGCAGGGTGTCACTGCACTGTCAAGATCTCAATTTTCTGATTTTCAATAAGTGGGTTGGATTAGAATGACTTCTGAGTTCCTATATAGACCTGATGTTTTGTTAAGCCTGTCATCTCCCTTCTAAAAGTCAGTGATTGGTGAGGGAATCTACGTGTGCCCTGTGCAAACCCATGATCATATTATGAGCTTTGATTTCACTTTGCTTTATCTTTTCAGAAGAAACCATCATAGGTATTTTCTCATAGAGAAACCACTTTACTTCCTGTATTATGTAGACTTCTCTCACTTCTCCAGATTTGTTGTCATCTTTAAAGGTTCTTGACTCATAACTTCTTTTCAATGTCTTTGAGACAAGACGCATATTAAAGTAACTAAGTAAGATAAGTTCCTTGTTTCACAATTTGCTTCCTTCCTAAAAGTAACTGGTGTTCTGTGGATTCTTTTGACCAAAGAGCACTCTACACTGATATTTTCAAGGCCTAATGAGACAGCATATTAAAAAGCAGAGACATTACTTTCCCAACAAAGATCTGTCTAGTCAAAACTATGGTTTTTCCAGAAATCATGTATGGATGTGAGAGTTGGACTATAAAGAAAGGTGAGTGCCAAAGAATTGATACTTTTGAATTGTGGTGTTTGAGAAGACTCTTGAGAGTCCCTTGGACTGCAAGGAGATCCAACCAGTCAATCCTAAAGGTAATGAGTCCTGAATATTTATTGGAAGGACTGATGCTGAAGCTGAAACTCCAATACTTCGGCCACCTGATGTAAAGAACTGACTGATTAGAAAAGACCCTGTTACAGGCTAAATTCTTGTGTTGGAATAATAACACCCTTCTCCCTTTGTTATCTCTACAGTGAGACTCAGAAGTAAAGGAACTTGCTGGGGTTTGAACCTCAAGAGCTATGAATTTAATTACCATGTTCATGTTTAAGACGACAATCAGCTTAGTAAATTAGGTAAGTTGTTGGAAATCAGTAAAATTGAGATGTATCATGCAGCCAAAAGCACATGTCATGGATTCAGAGGGTCTCAGTTCAAATCTCTACTTTGCTACTTACAAGTTATGTAATATTGAGACTGTTAACTACACTGAAATTATTTTTCTCTCTTTTGCTCTCTCTAAGAAAACCACAATAATTTCTAAAATTTTCTTTTTCATTAACAACAGCAACAACAAAAAATCCTGGTAATAATTTGTTGAACTTTCTCTTACACACTAATGAGTTGTGGGCCACATTTGAAAAGCAGTGCATCATGCAGCTTTTGTGGTCAAATGTAGAAAATCTTCTCAATTAGTGGTCTTAGCTCAGAGTTGTGGGATTCTGCAGTCTTCAGTTACCTAAAAAACAGTTCATAAGAAGGAAGTCACATTCCCTTTGTGAAAAGAAATGCATGCACTAATGAATATGCTGCATTAATTTTATTTTTGCTCTGCTGACCGCTGCTCACCTGTTCACTTCTCTAGTGTCCTGACAGAGTGGGCACAATGAATAAAGAGCAAAGTGACTGGAAAAATACCTGGAAAAAAAAACAAACAGTTGTCTCATGACACTGTCCCCAGGTGGGTGAATGCTGCTGGGTCCCCTACCTCCCATCATGGTTTGAACTCACTTAACCTCCTAGGCTGTCCCAGTAGCTCAGTGGTAAAGAATTCACCTGCAATGCAGGAGACACAGGAGATGCTGGTTTGATCACTGGGTCAGGGGGATTCCCTGGAGGAGGAAATGGCAACCCAATCCAGTATTCTTGGGCTTCGCTGGTGGCTCAGCTGGTAAAGAATCCACACTCAATGTGGGAGACCTGGGTTCAATCCCTGGGTTGGGAAGATCCTCTGAAGAAGGAAACAGCTACCCACTCCAGCATTCTGGCCTGGAGAATTCCATGGACTGTATACTCTGTGGGATCACAAAGAGATGGACACAACTGAGTGACTTTCACTTCCAGTATTCTTACTGGGAAAATCCCAAGGACAGAGGAGCATGGTGGGCTACAGTTCACAGGATAGAAAAGAGGGTACAACTGAGTGACTAAACAACAACAACAAACATTCTAGGCACAGGAAGAGAATTGGGATGATTACAGGCTTCTCATGTAGGGTATTGCAAGTGGCATTAAAAACCTCAAAGCAGGAAAGAGCACTTGTAGTCTTGCAAGGGTATACACACAAGCACACACACACACACACACTTCTTACAAGGTATGCAAGGTTCAAGAACAGAGTGAGAAAAAAAATTAGCCCCAAGAAATAAGATGATTTATGGGCAATAACTTTCAATGCATTAACTTGACCAGTAAACAAACATCAGCTAGTGTATACCAGTCTCTCCAGCTTTCTCAATCAACTAACTGTCTCCTCTTCTCTTGGGAAGGAGCTAGTAAAAGAGTCAGAGAATGACGGCAGCTTCTTCCCCAGAACATTTTCAAGGGCAGTTAAGTATGTAATGAAAATCTCTATCACACCCTGAGAGGTTAGAACTATTAGTGATGGTACCTTTCTATGACTATTCCAAGAAAGTAATGTATGGAAAAGAGGAGACAAGTTGCCTCTACATTGTCACTTAACGTTTTTAGATGTGCTTTTATATATGCCACAAAACAAAGAAATACTAAAGATTCATAAACCCAGGAAGACTAATTATCACACAAAAAACTAAAACACAGTGTATTATGCCCCTGAGGGAATATATCAGAACCTCCCTTAGATCAAGGATGGAAGGTGTGTAGTTTGAAAACTCCTCTAGTAATTCTGAAAAGTCCTTTCGGTTCTCTTCCATCCCTCTCCCTCTACATACAAAGATTGAGAAGCTAGCAAGATTTCAAGCAAGAAGGGAAGAACGCAAAGAACAAGTCTATAGAGCATACCAATGTTTTTGTGACTTAAGCAAATAAAATTAATCTTTTGAAAAAGAACAAGGATCTTCTATAAAATTGGGAGAATGCCAAGAGAGGATGGACTCCAATAAACCAAAAGCATAGATTGTTTCAAAGTAGAAAGAGTAGTTAACAACATCAAATGCTGCTGATTGGTCAGAAACACTAACATATTATTATTATTATTATTGCTAATAATGCACCAGGTGTTTTGCATGTGTTATCTTTTTTGATCTCTCAAGGACTGCATGAAGTACAAATGAAAACTAGAGATATTAAATAACTTACTCGGATTTAAATTCAGGTCTGTATAATTCCAAAGCCTGTCCTCTCTTCAAGCCATTCTGAGGTTGTTGGTGGTTTTGATAAAATGTGGGGCATGGGAGATAGCACTCTGATGATGTTGCTTATGGGAATAAAAGAAGGTACATAACAAGGACATAAAGCTCAACTGTGACAAAGAGTGAGCGAGATGGAACCAAAAAGGAGAAATGGTGTCCAGCTTATGCACTGTGTTGTTTATAAGATGAAAGTTACTATAGTGATTAAGATCACATGCTCTTCATCCAGACTGGGGTGATTGGAGTTCTAGGCTGCTCATCAGCTAGGTATTACTCAATTTCACAGTGCCTCTGGGGGCTTACCTCAGAGGACATGTGTGAAGATGAAAGGGAATCTAATATGTGGAAAGTACTTAACAAGTGTTATTTCAAAAGTTTATATGCTGAGAGAAAGGAGAACATGAAGAGGAAAACATTGGTAAAGATTCTGTGATTCTATGATTCTATATCTAAATAGATCTTCAATTAAGTTCCCTCACTCAGTCATGTCTGACTCTTTGCGACCCCATGGACTTCAGAATGCCAGCTTCCCTGTCCATCACCAATTCCTGGAGTTTACTCGAACTCCTGTCCTTTGAGTCAGTGATGTCATCCAACCATTTCATCCTCTGTTGTCCCCTTCTCCTCCAGCCTTTAATCTTCCCCTGCATCAGGGTCTTTTCAGATGAGTCGGTTCTTCACATCAGGTGGCCAAAGTATTGGAGTTTCGGCTTCAGCAGCAACCCTTCCAATGAATATTCAGGACTGATTTCCTTTGGGATTGACTGGTTGGATCTCCTTGTAGCAGAAGAAGGTACTCTCAAGAGTCTTCTCCAACACCACAGTTCAAAAGCATCAGTTCTTCAGTGCTCAGCTTTCTTTATAGTCCAACTCTCACATTCATACATAACTGCAGGAAAAACTATAGCTTTGACTAGACGGACCTTTGTTGGCAAAGTAACATCTCTGCTTTCTAATATTCTGTCTAGGCTGGTCATAACTTTTCTTCCAAGGAGTCTTTTAATTTCATGGCTGCAGTCACCATCTGCAGTGATCTTGGAGCCCAAGAAAATAAAATCTGTCACTGTTTCTACTGTTTCCCCATCTGTTTGCCATGAAGTGATTGGACCAGATACCATGATCTTAGCTTTCTGAATGTTGAGTTTTAAGGCAACTTTTTCACTCTGCTCTTTCACTTTCATCTAGAGGCTCTTTAGTTCTTCACTTTCTGTCATATGTGTGGTGTCATCTGCATATCTGAGGTTATTGATATTTCTCCAGGCAATCTTCATTCCAGCTTGTGCTTCTTCCAGTCCAGCATTTCTCATGATGTACTCTGCACATAAGTTAAATAAACAGGGTGACAATATACAGGCTTGGCATATTCCTTTCCTGATTTGGAACCAGTCTGCTATTCTATATCCAGTTCTAACTGTTGCTTCTTGACCTGCATACAGATTTCTCAGGAGGCAGGTCAGGTGGTCTGGTATTCCCATCTCTTGAAGAATTTTCTACAGTTCGTTGTGATCCACAAGTCAAGGGCTTTGGCATTGTCAATAAAGCAGAAGTAGATGTTTTTCTGAAACTCTCTTGCTTTTTCCATGATCCAGCGGATGTTGGCAATTTGATCCCTGGTTCTTCTGCCTTTTCTAAATCCAGCTTGAACATTTGGAAGTTCATGGTATACATACTGCTGAAGCCTTGCTTGGAGAATTTTGAGTGTTACTTTGTTAGTGTGTGAGATGAATGCAATTGTGTGGTAGTTTGAACATTCTTTGCCATTGCCTTTCTTTGGGATTGGAATGAAAATTGACCTTTTCCAGTCCTGTGGCCACTGCTGAGTTTCCCAAATTTGTTGACATATTGAGTGCAGCTTTTCACAGCATCATCTTTTAGGATATGAAATAGCTCAACTAGAATTCCATCACCTCCACTAGCTTTGTTCGTAGTGATGCTTCCTAAGGCCACTTGACTTCACATTCCAGGATGTCTGGCTCTAGGTGAGTGATCACACCATCATGATTATCTGGCTCATGAAGATCTTTTTGGTACAGTTTGTCTGTTTATTCTTGCCACCTCTTCTTAATATCTTCTGTTTCTGTTAGGTCCATACCATTCCTGTCCTTTATTGTGCCCATCTTTGCATGAAATGTTCCCTTGGTATCTCTAATTTTCTTGAAGAGATCTCTAGTCTTTCTCATTCTATTGTTTTCCTCTATTTCTTTGCACTGAGGAAGGCTTTCTTATCTCTCTTTGTTATTCTTTGGAACTCTGCATTCAAATGGGTATATCTTTCCTTTTCTCCTTTGCCTTTCACTTCTCTTCTTTTCACAGTTATTTGTAAGCCCTCCTCAGATGACCATTTTGCCTTTTTGCATTTCTTTTTCTTGGGGATGGTTTTGATCACTGCCTCCTGTACAGTGTCATGAGCTTCTGTCCATAGCTCTTCAGGCACTCTATCAGATCTAATCCCTTGACTCTATTTGTCACTTCTACGGTATAATTGAAAGGGATTTGATTTAGTTCATACCTGAATGGTCTGGAGAAGGCAATGGCACCCCACTCCAGTACTCTTGCCTGGCAAATCCCATGGATGAAGGAGCCTGGTAGGCCACAGTCTATGGGGTCGCTAGGAGTCAGACACAACTGAGCGACTTCACGTTCACTTTTCACTTTCATGCATTGGAGAAGGAAATGGCAACCCACTCCTGTGTTCTTGCCTGGAGAATCACAGGGACGGGGGAGCCTGGTGGGCTGCCGTCTCTGGGGTCACACAGAGTCGGACACGACTGAAGCCACTTAGCAGCAGTAGCAGCATACCTGAATGGTCTAGTGGTTTTTCCTACTTTCTTCAATTTGTCAGGCGAGTGTATGTTTCTTGATTCTTGTCTTGTCACAACAATGATTTGGGGCGACGGACATTAAAGCCCTTGGTGCGTCACAGCTCTTGGGGCTTGAATAAACCGTGTAATAGCTCTTGGACAAATCAGTGTTACGGCTCTATTTTATTTAGAAGATAGCAGGAGAACCATCCTCGAAGAAGAGAAGAGAGTGGAAGAGCATGCCAGTGCCCAGGGGGCGGGGGCGGGGAGAGAGAGAGAGAGAAAGAGAGTACACACGCAGGAGAGAGAGAGCAAAAGAGCGCTTGGCTCCCCGTTTTATATGTTTTCTTCCCTGTGGACCTGCCCTATGCAAATTGGGCTCAGCCAGGAGTGCTGTTCTACCTGAAGTCCTCACTCCAGTCCTCGGACCTTTCGTTGACCTTCTTTTGTTCTATTTTCCTGGGCTTTTCCCTTCCTTGTCTTTTAGCCACTGCCATTTTTGACTCCTTTTCCCTATTCTAACTACCTAACAAATTTAAGTCTGAATTTTGCAATAAGGAGTTCATGATCTGAGCCACAGTCAGCTTCTGGTCTTGTTTTTGCTGACTGTATAGAGCTTCTCCATCGTTGGCTGCAAAGAATATAATCAGTCTGATTTCAGTTTTGACCATCTGGTGATGTCCATGTGTAGAGTCTTCTCTTGTGCTGTTGGAAGAGGGTGTTTGTTATGACTAGTGTGTTCTCTTGGCAAAACTGTATTAGCCTTTGCACTGCTTCATTCTGTTCTCCAAGGCCAAATTTGCTTGTTACTCCAGGTATTTCTTGACTTCCTACTTTTGCATTCCAGTCCCCATAATGAAAAAGACATAGTTTTTTGTGCATGATTTCTAGAAGGTCTTGTAGGTCTTCATAGAACCTTTCAACTTCAGCTTCTTTAGCATTACTGGTCAGGGCATGGACTTGGATTACTGTGATATTGATTACTGTAGTATTTAATGGAGCAGTGGCTGCACAACACTAGAGCAGCGGCTGTGTGGCATTGGAGTGACTTTGCGATACCCCACCTCCAAGGGCAAAGGAGAAGCCCCAGAAAGATGGTAGAAGGGGTGAAATCATGTTTAGCATAAAACCCTATACCCACCAGAGATGCTCAGAGGACTTAAACATACCTTGTACACACCAAGACCCAGAGACCCCACAGAGACTGAGACAGAAATGTGTTTGAGTGTCTCCTGAGGAGGTATGGGTCAGCAGTGGGCTGCTGCAGGGGCAGGGGCTCAGGGTGCAGCAGTCCTGGGTATGGCATGAGCCTTCTTGGAGGAGGTCGCCATTAACCCTACCATAGAGCTGCCAAAACTTACACAAGACTGGGAAACAGATGCTTCGAGGGCACAACCAGAACCTTGTGTGCACCAGGGTTCAGGAGAAAGGAGCAGTAACCCCAGAAGAGACTGACTCAGACTTGCCCATGAGTGCCCAGAAAACTCAGGTGGAGGTGTGTGTCGATGGTAGTCTGCTGCAGGATTGGGGGTACTGAGTGTAGCTGTGCCTGCATGGGGCCTTTTCAAGGAGGTCACCATTATCTTCATTATCTCCAACATAGTTTGGCCTAAGGTCAAATAAGAGGGAGAGAACACAGCCGCGCCTTCAACAGAAAATTGGACTAAAGATTTATTGAGCATGGCCCTGCTCATCAGAACAACACCCAGTTTCACGCTTAGTCAGTCTCTGCCATCAGGAATCTTCCATAAGCCTCTTATCCCCATCAGAGGGTAGACAGACTGAAAACCACAATCACAGAAAACTAACCAATCTAATCACATGGACCACAATTCAGTTCAGTTCAGTCGCTCAGTTGTGTCTGACTCTTTGCGACCCCATGAATCGCAGCACGCCAGGCCTCTCTGTCCATCACCATCTCCCAGAGTTCACTCAGACTCACATCCATCGAGTCAGTGATGCCATCCAGCCATATCATACTCTGCCGTCCCCTTCTCCTCCTGCCCCAATCCCTGCCAGCATCACTTTTCCAATGTGTCAACTCTTCTCATGAGGTGGCCAAAGTAATGGAGTTTCAGCTTTAGCATCATTCCTTCCAAAGAAATCCCAGGGTTGATCTTCAGAATGGACTGTTTGGATCTCCTTGCAGTCCAAGGGACTCTGAAGAGTCTTCTCCAACACCACAGTTCAAAAGCATCAATTCTTTGGCGCTCAGCTATCTTCACAGTCCAACTCACATCCATACATGACCACAGGAAAAACCATAGCCTTGACTAGATGGACTTTAGTCGGCTAAGTAATGTCTCTGCTTTTGAATATGCTATCTAGGTTGGTCATAACTNTTCTGTTAGGTCCATACCATTTCTGTCCTTTATCGAGCCCATCTTTGCATGAAATGTTCCTTTGGTATCTCTAATTTTCTTGAAGAGATCTCTAGTCTTTCCCATTCTATTGTTTTTCTCTATTCCTTTGCATTGTTCACTTAGGAAAGCTTTCTTATCTCTCCTTGTTATTCTTTGGAACTCTGCATTCAGATGCCTATATCTTTCCTTTTCTCCTTTGCTTTTCACTTGTTTTCTTTTCACAGCTATTTGTAAGGCCTTCTCACACAGCCATTTTGCCTTTTTGCATTTCTTTTCTATGGGGATGGTCTTGATCCCTGTCTCCTGTACAATGTCACAAACCTCATTCCATAGTTCATCAGGCACTCTATCTATCAGATCTCGGCCTTTAAATCTATTTCTCACTTCCACTGTATAATTATAAGGGATTTGATTTAAGTCATACCTGAATGGTCTAACGGTTTTCCCTATTTTCTTCAATTTAAGTCTGAATTTGGCAATAAGGAGTTCATGTTCTGAGCCACAGTCAGGTCCTGGTCTTGTTCTTGTTGACTGTATAGAGCTTCTCCATCTTTGGCTGCAAAGAATATAATCAATCTGATTTCGGTGTTGACCATCTGGTGATGTCCATGTGTAGAGTCTTCTCTTATGCTGTTGGAAGAGGGTGTTTGCTATGACCAGTGCATTTTCTTGGCAAAACTCTATTAATCTTTGCCCTGCTTCATTCCACATTCCAAGGCCAAATTTGCCTGTTACTCCAGGTGTTTCTTGACTTCCTACTTTTGCATTCCAGTCCACTATAATGAAAAGTATATCTTTTTTGGGTGTTAGTTCTAAAAGGTCTTGTAGGTCTTCATAGAACCATTCAACTTCAGCTTCTTCAGTGTTACTGGTTGGAGCATAGACTTGGTTAACTGTGATATTGAATGGTTTGCCTTGGAAACGAACAGAGATCATTCTGTCATTTTTGAGATTGCATCCAAGTACTGCATTTCAGACTCTTTTGTTGACTATGATGGCTACTCCATTTCTTCTGAGGGATTCCTGCCCTCAGTAGTAGATATAATGGTCATCTGAGTTAAATTCACCCATTCCAGTCCATTTTAGTTCGCTGATTCCTAGAATGTCAATGTTCACCCTTGCCATTTCTTGTTTGACCACTTCCAATTTGCCTTGATTCACGGCCCTGACGTTCCAGGTTCCTATGCAATATTGCTCTTTACAGCATCGGATCTTGCTTCTATCACCAGTCACATCCACAGCGGGGTATTGTTTTTGCTTTGGCTCCATCCCTTCATTCTTTCTGGAGTTATTTCTCCACTGATCTCCAGTAGCATATTGGACACCTACTGACCTGAGGAGTTCCTCTTTTGGTATCCTATCATTTTGCCTTTTCATACTGTTCATGGGGTTCTCAAGGCAAGAATACTGAAGTGGCTTGCTATTCACTTCTCCAATGGACCACATTCTGTCAGACCTCTCCACCATTACCCACCCATCTTGGGTTGCCCCGCAGGCATGGCTTGGTTTCACTGAGTTAGTCAAGCCTTGGTCCTAGTGTGATTAGGTTAACTAGTTTTCTGTGAGTATAGTTTCAGTGTGTCTGTCCTCTGATGCCCTCTTGCAACACCTACCATCTTACTTGGGTTTCTCTTACCTTGGGCATGGTGTATCTCTTCACGACTACTCCAGCAAAGCACGGCTGTTGCTCCTTACCTTGGAAGAGGGGTATCTCCTTACTGCTGCTGTTCCTGACCTTCAACATAGGATAGCTCATGGACCACAGCCTTATCTAATTCAGTGAAATTATGAGCCATGCTGTGTAGGGCCACCAAAGACAGATGGGTCATGGTGGAGAGTTCTCACAAAATGTGGTACACTGGAGAAGGGAATGGCAAACCACTTCAGGATTCTTGCCTTGAGAATCCCATGAATGGTATGAAATAGATCTCAGCTAGGAGAAAAGGTTGCATGCTCAGTCGCTTTAGTCCTGTCCAACTTTGTGCCCTGTGAAATGAAGTCTGCCAGGCTCCTCCATCTATGGGATTCTCCAGTGAAGAATACTGGAGTGGGTTGCCCTGCCCACCTCCAGGGGATCTTCCTGACCCAGGGATCGAACCTGACTCTCTTGCATTGCAGGCAAATTCTTCACCCCTGAGCCACCAGGGAAGCCCTAGAAGAAAAGGCTAGATCTTAGCTAAAGACGGGCTTCCCTGGTAGCTCAACTGGTAAAGAAATCTGCTTGCAATGCATGAGACTCCCGTTTGATTCCTGGGTCAAGAAGATCCACTGGAGAAGGAATAGGCTACCCATTCCAGTATTCTTGCCTGGAGAATCCCCATGGGCAGAGAGGAGCTTGGCAGGCTACAGACCACGGGGTAGCAAAGAGTCAGACAATACTGAGTGACTAAGCATAGCACAGCACAAGATATAATTGATAAAGAATCAGCAATCATTCCTGTTAGCGAGTGTCTTAGTCTGTTCAAGATACTCTAGTAGAAGACCATTATTCTAAGTGGCTTAAACAACAGAAATTTATTTCTTAGAGATCTGGAGGCTTGGAAGTTCAACATTCAGTATCTAATGAAAGCCTGTTTTCCTGGTTCTCAGACAGCATCTTCTTGCTTATCTTCACATGGCAGAAAGAGCAAGGGAGGTATCTCTGGGGTCTCTTTTTTAAGGATACTAGTCTCATTCATGCGGGCTCCACCCTCATAACCTAATCACCTTCCAAAGCCCACACCTTCAAATTCAATGGGGATTTGGTTTCAATATATGAATTCAAACAGTCTATAGCAGCTGGGACAGGGAATATTTGGTCATTTTTGTGAATAGACAAAGTTCATGGTTTTGTGTATTTTCAAACATGATTGCATTGTGTCCTAGTTTTTGTCTTTATCTGTCATAGTGACAGAGCAGCCTTGCCTGATGTTAATGTTCTTTGAAATTTTAGGCTGCATAGACCAGCAAGGCCTAGTTGTGAGAGGAGGTCAGCTCTCAGCATCACCAAGGCCTAACTGGGTATTACTTTTGGATTTGGCCTCTTTCTGTTGTGGGATTCAAATTCTAAGTGGTTCTTGATGTTCACTAATAACCTAAAGGCTGACATATTGCAGAGTGTCTGAGAGAATATAAATCTTAAAACTTCAATATGTAATTGAGAAATTGCAGTTAAAACAAAAGACTTTAATCTATTAGTTAAAAGTGTGCCCACTAAAAAAAATTAATTTTAGTCTCTCACTGTAGGTTTTCTATTTTACTTTAAGAAAATTGCCCAGAAATTTTCATCTCTTTTACCCAGAATTGTTACAGTCAGAAAAACTTTTAGAGAAAATGTTCATCTAAAATTGAAATAGTTTGCTCTAAGAACAAAATCTAGAAAGACAGAACATGATGGATAATATAGTTCAAATACGGAAGTCATAATTCTCTTTTACTTTAATGCTGAGTTAATATGTATTGATATTATAATGGGTAAGATGTTTAAGATCTCTCTCTATATATATAATACACATATATCAGAGAAGGCAGTGGCACCCCACTCCAGTACTCTTGCCTGGAAAATACTATGGACAGAGGAGCCTGGAAGGCTGCAGTCCATGGGGTCGCTGAGGGTCGGACACGACTGAGTGGCTTCACTTTCACTTTTGACTTTCATGCATTAGAGAAGGAAATGGCAACCCACTCCAGTGTTCTTGCCTGGAGAATCCCAGGGACGACGGAGCCTGGTGGGCTGCCGTCTATGGAGTCGCACAGAGTCGGACACGACTGAAGTGACTTAGCAGCATATACATATATAAATTCTACCAGAGTTAAAAAAAACAAAACAAAACAAAACTACTTGATACAGTGAGTTAAGCTTTATACACATATTTTTCCAAAATAAATCTTTAATATGGGCTTCCCTGGTGGCTCAACTGATAAAGAACCTGACTGCCAATACAGGAGATGCAAGAGACATGGGATCAATCTCTGGGTCAGGAAGATACCCTGGAGATGGAAATGGCAACATGCGCCAGTATTCTTGCCTGGAAAATTCCATGAACATGAGAGCCTGCTGGGATACAGTCCATAGGGTCACAAAGAGTCAGAAACAACTGCTTGTGCACTAACACACACAAATCTTTAATATTGCTAAATTGCAAAGGCCATATATTTTGGACATTTTTCAGTTATATTTCGCTTTTTTTTTTTGCACTAACCATAGGAAGAACATTAAGCTAGGTGCTGATACCCAACTGCATGCTTCTTATTTTAAGTCAAAGTGCCCTCAGTTTTTGACTCTGCTTCAGTTACAGGGGTATGGAGAAAACTATACAGATTTTACTTAAAAATATCTTTTTAACAACAAATTAGTAAATCTTAAACTGTTGTTGAATGGCAGTCAGTAATCAGAATGATAAATACAGTTTTTTCCCCTTAGATACTGATGAAATTGTAACAGCATATTTAAACATGTTAAATGATCGTATTTTATGTTTCTTAACTTTTATCCCAAAGATACTGAAATAAGTCATAAACACCACAGAGATTTTACTTTTGGAAGAGTCTCCTGGCAATAGGATGTGGATACTCTGGAGAGAATAAGTTATCTGTAATGACACTGGTACCAGTCAGTGAGTGGATGAAATCTGGTGGAGTTCGAGGCAGCAGATTCAAAGGGTTCCTCAGCTTTGCTAATGACCAATGTGTCTTTAAGTAAATTCTCTCTGCAGTAAGTTTTGTTTTCTTAAAGTAAATTTCAAGCACAGTATATAATAGTTTTAACAGATATATTATAGGAAATCAAATATTAAAATAATTAGTATCATATACTTTTTCCTGGGATTATACAATTTTTGAGAGGAGGAATGTCACCATTGTTGTAATAAGATGAACATTATTTGTTGTGTATCAATACTGTGTCATGGATACATTCAGTAATTCAGTTCAGTCAGTCATGTCTGACTCTTTGCAACCCCATGAACAGCAGCATGCCAAGCCTCCCTGTCCATCACCAACTCCTGGAGTTTACCCAAATTCATGTCCACTGAGTTGGTAATGCCATCCAAACATCTCATCCTCTGTGGTCCCCTTCTCCTCCTGCCCTCAATCTTTCCCAGCATCAGGGTCTTTTCAAATGAGTCAGCTCTTCACATCAGGCAGCCAAAGTATTGAAGTTTCAGCTTCAACATCAGTCCTTCCAATGAACACCCAGGATTGATCTCCTTAAGGATGGACTTGTTGGATCTCCTTGCAGTCCAAGGGACTCTCAAGAGTCTTCTCCAACACCACAGTTCAAAAGCATCAATTCTTTGGTACTCAGCTTTCTTCANAAATAATTAGTATCATATACTTTTTCTTGGGATTATACAATTTTTGAGAGGAGGAATGTCACCATTGTTGTAATAAGATGAACATTATTTGTTGTGTATCAATACTGTGTCATGGATACATTCAGTGATTCAGTTCAGTCAGTCATGTCTGACTCTTTGCAACCCCATGAACAGCAGCATGCCAAGCCTCCCTGTCCATCACCACTCCTGGAGTTTACCCAAATTCATGTCCACTGAGTTGGTAATGCCATCCAAACATCTCATCCTCTGTGGTCCCCTTCTCCTCCTGCCCTCAATCTTTCCCAGCATCAGGGTCTTTTCAAATGAGTCAGCTCTTCACATCAGGCAGCCAAAGTATTGAAGTTTCAGCTTCAACATCAGTCCTTCCAATGAACACCCAGGATTGATCTCCTTAAGGATGGACTTGTTGGATCTCCTTGCAGTCCAAGGGACTCTCAAGAGTCTTCTCCAACACCACAGTTCAAAAGCATCAATTCTTTGGTACTCAGCTTTCTTCACAGTCCAACTCTCACATCCATACATGACCACTGGAAAAACGGTAGCCTTGACTAGACAGAACTTTGTTGACAAAGTAATGTCTCTGCTTTTTAATATGTGGTCTAGGTTGGCCATAACTTTTTTTCCAAGGAGGGTCTTTTAATTTCATGGCTGCAATCACCATCTGCAATGATTTTGGAGCCTCCCAAAATAAAGTCAGCCACTGTTTCCACTCTTTCCCCATCTATTTGCCATGAAGTGAAAGGACTGGATGCCATGATCTTAGTTTTTCTGAATGTTGAGCTTTAAGCCAACTTTTTTACTCTTTTCTTTCCCTTTCACCAAGAGGCTTTTTAGTTCTTCTTCACTTTCTGCCATAAGTGTGGTGTCATCTGCATAGCTGAAGTTATTGCTATTTCTCCTGGCAATCTTGATTCCAGCTTGTTTTTCTTCAGCTTGCTTCTTCCAGTCCAGTGTTTCTTATGATGTACTCAGCATATAAATTAAATAAGCAGGGTGACAATATACAGCCTTGAAGTACTCCTTTTCTTATTTGGAACCAGTCTGTTTTTCCATGTCCGGTTCTAACTCTTGCTTCCTGACCTGCATATAGGTTTCT
This sequence comes from Redunca redunca, assembly GCA_006410935.1. Taxonomy (NCBI): domain Eukaryota; kingdom Metazoa; phylum Chordata; class Mammalia; order Artiodactyla; family Bovidae; genus Redunca; species Redunca redunca. The sequence continues at coordinate 570,697 of SJYQ01002974.1, forward strand.
CAAGAGGCAGGTCATGTGGTTTGGTCTTCCCATCTCTTGGGAGCAGCGGAGAGGAGATACCCCACGTCAAAAGTCAGAAGCAGCAGCTGAGATGAGCTACCACATGTCCAAGGTCAGGAGCGGCACCCGATGGAGCAACCCCATGTCCAAGGTCAGGAGCCATGGGCAAGAGGAGATGCCCTATATCCAAGGTCATTTGTCTCGACTGTGAAGAGATACCCCACGTCCAAGGTAAGAGAAACCCAAGTAAGATGGTAGGCGCTGAGAGAGGGCATCAGAGGGCAGACACACTGAAACCAGAATTACAGACAATCAGCCAATCTGATCACATGGACCACAGCCTTGTCTAACTCAATGAAACTAAGCCATGCTGTGTGGGGCCACTCAAGACAGGTGGATCATGGTGGAGCAGTCTGACAGAATGTGGTCCACTAGAGAAGGGAATGGCAAACTGCTTCAGTATTCTTGCCTGAGAACCCCATGAACAGTATAAAAAGGCAAAAAGATAGGACACTGAAAGAGGAACTCCCCAGATTGGTAGGTGCCGAATATGCTACTGGAGATCAGTGGAGGAATAACTGCAGAAAAGAATGAACAGACGGAGTCAAAGCGAAAACAACACCCAGTTGTGGATGTGACTGGTGATAGAAGCAAGGTCCAATGCTGTAAAGAGCAATATTGCACAGGAACCTGGAATGTTAGGTCCATGAATCAAGACAAATTGGAAGTGGTCAAAGAGGAGATGGCCAGAGTGAATGTTGACATTCTAGGAATCAGTGAATTAAGATGGACTGGAATGGGTGAATTTAACTCAGTGACCGTTATATCTACTACTGAGGGCAGGAATGGAACAGCCGTCATAGTCAACAAAAGAGTCCGAAATGCAGTATTTGGATGCAATCTCAAAAATGACAGAATGATCTCTGTTCATTTCCAAGGCAAACCATTCAATATCACAGTAATCCAAGTCTATGCCCCAACCAGTAATGCTGAAGAAGCTGAAGTTAAACGGTTCTATGAAGACCTACAAGACCTTTTAGAACTAACACCCAAAAAGGTGTCCTTTTCATTATAGAGGATTGGAATGCAATAGTAGGAAATCAAGAAACACCTGGAGTAACACGCAAATTTGGTCTTGGAGTACAGAATGAAGCAGGGCAAAGGCTAATAGAGTTTTGCCAAGAGAACACACTGGTCATAGCAAACACCCTCTTCTAACAACACAAGAAGAGACTCTACACATCGACATCACCAAATGGTCGACCCCGAAATCAGACTGATTATATTCTTTGCAGCCAAAGATGGAGAAGCTCTATACAGTCAGCAAAAACAAGACTGGGAGCTGACTGTGGCTCAGATCATGAATTCTTTATTGCCAAATTCAGACTTCAGTTGAATAAAGTAGGGAAAACCACTAGACCATTCAGGTATGACCTAAGTCAAATCCCTTATGATTACACAGTGAAAGTGAGAAACAGATTTAAGGGACTAGATCTGATAGACAGAGTGCCTGATGAACTATGGAATGAGGTTTGTGACATTGTACAGGAGACAGGGATCAAGACCATCCCCAAGAAAAAGAAATGCAAAAAAGCAAAATGGCTGTATGAGGAGGCCTTACAAATAGCTGTGAAAAGATGAGAAGTGAAAAGCAAAGGAGAAAAGGAAAGGTACATCCATTTGAATGCAGAGTTCCAAAGAATAGCAAGGAGACATAAGAAAGCCTTCCTCAGAGATCAATGCAAAGAAATAGAGGAAAACAATAGAATGGGAAAGACTAGAGATCTCTTCAAGAAAATTAGAGATACCAAGGGAACATTTCATGCAAAGATGGGCTCGATAAAGGACAGAAATGGTATGAACCTAACAGAAGCAGAAGATATTAAGAAGAGGTGGCAAGAATACACAGGAACTGTACAAAAATCTTCATTACCCAGTTAATCAAGATGGTGTGATCACTCACCTAGAGCCAGACATCCTGGAATGTGAAATCAAGTGGCCTTAGGAAGCATCACTATGAACAAAGCTAGTGGAAGTGATGGAATTCCAGTTGAGCTATTTCACATCCTAAAAGATGATGCTGTGAAAGTACTGCACTCAATATTTCAGCAAATTTGGAAAACTCGGCAGTGGTCACATGATTGGAAAATTCCATTCCAATCCCAAAGAAAGGCAATGCCAAAGAATGGTCAAACTACCACACCATTGCACTCATCTCACATGCTAGTAAGGTAATGCTGAAAATTCTCCAAGCCAGGCTTCAGCAATATGTGAACTATGAAATCCCAGATGTTCAAACTGGTTTTAGAAAAGACAGAGGAACCAGAGCTCAAATTGCCAAAATCTGCTGAATCACAGAAAAAGCAAGAGTTTTCTAGGAAAACCTCTATTTCTGCTTTATTGACTATGCCAAAACCTTTGACTGTGTGTATCACATAAACTGGAAAATTCAATAGTTAGTATTGAATTTTAACATGTTATTTAGAGGTTAGCATGGAAAGATCTAAAGAAAGGAAAATAGTAAACCAAGAAAAGTAAAATAATTGAGGTTTAAATAAGAGAGATAGGGAGATTATAGTAAGTGTTGGAACTGTAGTTAGAAACCAGATATTTGACTCCAAAGCTTATGATGTTAATCATCATCAGTTCAGTTCAGTTCAGTCTCTCAGTCGTGTCTGACTCTGTGACCCCATGAATCGCAGCACGCCAGGCCTCCCTGTCCATCACCATCTCCCAGAGTTCACTCAGACTCACGTCCATCGTGTCCGTGATGCCATCCAGCCATCTCATCCTCTGCCGTCCCCTTCTCCTCCTGCCCCCAATCCCTCCCATCATCAGAGTCTTTTCCAATGAGTCAACTCTTCGCATGAGGTGGC
>SJYQ01002974.1:576331-608993 GCA_006410935.1 Redunca redunca
TCTTCTATTGTTTTTGCCTTGTAAAATACTTTAATATCTAATAAAACAAATTTTCTCTCTAAATTTTCTTTTTTCAAAATTTTATCAGTTTTTCTCATGTGCCTTTGAAGATGTATTTTTAAAATAAATGTAATTGCACTAATAAAACCAGTGACATTTTAATTGGGATTATGTTATATTTATAAATTAATTTGCAAATTAGAGCTTTATAGATCTTTTAAAAAATTATTTCATCCAGAAACATGGAATATCCATTTATTTCAAGTCATCATGTATTTTAAAAAAATTTAAGGATGTTTTCTCTGTGTATTTATGTGTTTAGCAGACACTGAACACCTTTCTTATTAGGAAAATGCTTAAGGTTTTTGGGGAGGGAGTGGTTATTGTTTTTGTTAATGAAACTATGTAAATCCTTTTTCCCAGTTGAATTTAAGAACTCTATATTGCAAACTACTTTGTCAACATTGTTTTTTTTTCTGTTGCTGAGTTGTGTTTGACTCTTTGTGACCCCATGGACTGCAGCATTACAGGACTGCCTATCATTCACCATCTCCCAGAGCTTCATCAAACTCATGTCCATTGAGTGAATGATGCCATCCAGCCATCTCATCCTCTGTTGCCCCTTTGCCTCCTGCCTTCAATCTTCCCTGGTATCAGTGTCTTTTCTAATGAGTCAGCTCTTTTCATCAGGTGGCCAAAGTATTGGAGCTTCAGCTTCAGCATCAGTCCTTCCAATGAATATTCAGGATTGATTTCCTTTAGGATGGACTGGTTAGATCTCCTTGCTGTCCAAGGGACTCTCAAGAGTCTTCTCAAAGACCACAGTTCAAAAGCATCAATTCTTTGGTCTCAGCCTTCTTTATGGTCCAACTCTCACATCCATACATGACTACTGAATAAACCATATCTTTGACTAGATGAACCTTTGTTGGCAAAGTGATGTCTCTGCTTTTTTATACACTGTCTAGGTTTGTCATAGCTTTTCTTCCAAGGAACAAGTGTCTTTTAATTTCATGGCTGCAGTCACCATCTGAAGTGATTTGGAAACCCAAGAAAATAGTCTGTCACTGATTCCATTGCTTCCCCATCTATTTGCCATGAAGTGATGGGACCAGATGCTATGATCTCAGTTTTTTGAATGTTGAGTTTTAAGCCAACTTTTTCACTCTGCTCTTTCACCTTCATCAAGAGGCTCCTTAGTTCCTCTTTACTTTCTGCAATTAGGGTGGTGTCATCTGCATGTCTGAGGTGTTTCTCCCAGCAATCGTGATTCTAGCTAGTGCTTGATTAAACTTGGCATTTCTCATGATGTACTCTGCGTATAAGTTAAATAAGCAGGGTGATAATATACAGCTTTGATGTACTCCTTTCCCAATTTGGAACCAGCCTGTTGTTCTGTAACCTGTATACAGTTACTTTTTGAACTGCATACAGGTTTGCAGGAGGCAGATAAAGTGGTCTGCTATTCCCATGCTTTGAAGAATTTTCCACAGTTTGTTGTGATCCACACAGTCAAAGACTTCAGCGTAGTCAATGAAGAAGAAATAAATGGTTTTTGGAATTCTCTTGCTTTTTCTATGATCCAGTGGATGTCGGCAATTTTACCTCTGGTTCCTTTGCCTTTTCTAAATCCAGCTTGAACATCTGGGAGTTCTTGGTTCACATATGGTGGAAAGATAGCTTGGAGAATTTTGAGCATGACTTTGCAAGCATGTGAAATGAGCGCAATTGTGTGGTAGTTGGTACATTCTTTGACACTCCCTTTATTTCCCAGTGACTCAGATGGTAAAGTGTCTGCCTACAATGTGGGAGACCCGGGTTCGATCTGTGGGTCAGGAAGATCCCCTGGAGAAGGAAATGGCAAGCCACTCCAGTACTCTTGCCTGGAAAATCCCATGGATGGAGGAACCTGGTAGGCTACAGTCCATGGGGCGCAAAGAGTCGGACACTTCACTTCTTTGAGATTAGAATAAAAACTGACCTTTTCCAGTCCTGTGACCACTGCTGAGTTTTCCAAGTTTTCTGGCATATTGAGGGCAGCATTTTAACAGCATCATCTTTTAGTATTTGAAACAGTGCAGCTGGAATTCCATCACCTCCACTAGCTTTGTTCTTAGTGATGTTTCCTAAGGCCCGCTTGACTTTGCACTCCAAGATGTCTGGCTCTAAGTGAGTGATCACAGCATCATGGTAATCTGGGTCATTAAGATCTTTTTTGTATAGTTCTTCTGTGTATTCTCTCAACCTCTTCTTAATATCTTCTGCTTCTGTTAGGTCCTTACCATTTCTATCTTTTATGCAGTCTGAAATGCAGTACTTGTGTGCAGTCTCAAAAATGACAGAATGTTATATGTTTGTTTCCAAGGCAAACCATTCAATATCACAGTAATCCAAGTCTATGCCCCAACAAATAATTTCAAAGAAGCTGAAACTGAAAAGTTCTATTAAGATCTACAAGACCTTCTAGAACTAACAGCAAAAAAATATGTCATTTTCATCATAGTGGACTGAAATGCAAAAGTGGGAAGTCAAGAGATACCTGGGGTAACAGGCAAATTTGGACTTGGAGTGCAAAAATGAAACATGGCAAAGGTTAACAGAGTTTTGCCAAGAGAATACATTGGTCATATAGCAAACATCCTTTTTCAACAACACAAGAGATGACTCTACACATGAACATCACCAGATGGTCAACATCAAAATCAGATTTATTATATTCTTTGCAAGCTGAAGATAGAGAAGCTCTATACAGTCAGCAAACACCAGACTTGGAGTTGACTGTGTCTCAGATCATGAACTCCTTATTGCCAAATTCAGACTTAAATTGCAGAAAGAGGGAAAACCACTAGACCATTCAGGTATGACTCAAATCAAATCCCTTATGATTATATAGTATAAGTGACAAGTAGATTCAACAGATTAGATCTGATAAAGTGCCAGAAGAATTATGGACTGAGGTTTGTAACATTGTATAGGAGGTGGTGATCAAAACTATCCCCAAGATAAAGAAATGCCAAAAGGCAAAATGGTTGTCTTAAGAGGCCTAATAAATAGTTAAGGGAAGAAGAGAAGCCAAAGGCAAAGGAGAAAAGGAAAGATATATCCATCTGAATGCAGAGTTCCAAAGATAAACAAGGAGAGATAAGAAAGCCTTCCTCAGTGATGAATCAAAGAAATAGAGGAAAACAATAGAATGGAAAAGACTAGAGATCTCAAGAAAATTAGAGATACCAAAGGAACATTTCACACCAAGATTTGCACAATAAAGGACAGAAATGGTGTGGACCCAACATAAGCAGAAGATATTAAGAAGAGGTGACAAGAATGTACAGAAGAACTTTTTAAACATGAACCTTGTCTTTTGTCCTTGTAGTAAACTGATTTTACAAGATTTGCAATCACTGGCTTAGATTTTGTAAACTCATGTATATATTACTTGCAAATAAGGAATCTCTTTCAAATAGTTACTTTTTTTGTTGTTTCTGTTTATTTTATGCTCTACCCAAAATTTCCAAAAACTTTTTTTTTCTTTTTAGTCTTTAGCACCTATCACAATACCTAGAATAAGAGAAAGTGAAAGTGAAATCACTCAGTTGGGTCCGACTCTTTGCGACCCCATGGACTGTAGCCCACCAGGCTCTTCCGTCCATGGGATTCTCCAGGCAAGAATACTGGAGTGGGTTGCCATTTCCTTCTCCAGGGGATCTTCCCGACCCAGGGATTGAACCCAGGTCTCCTGCATTGCAGACAGATGCTTTAACCTCTGAGCCACCAGGAAGAAAAGTGTACTTTAAATATTTATTTCATTAATAAACTTATTTATGTGAATTGGAATGTCTCTAAGCTTTCCCCATTAATTCTAAACCACATTAAAAGTACATTTTTCTATTCATTAATTTATGTTCATTTTTTAAGTTATGTTTACTAAAATCCTCCCTAGTTTCAAGAGTAGAAATTGTCAACAATGATAGTAAAATATTTCTATAGGATTAGTTCCACTAAAATTTGAATGATCTGCATATTCATTTTAGGGTAAACTTTACAGTAGGAATTTATGCCAATAAAAAGAAAGCTACTAGGTGCTTATTCATACAAGTATACTTTGTTATGATGTATTCAGTCTAAAATAATGTATACCTTCTAGACAGCTGTGGTAGAGACACATTGTGACTAGTATATTATATAGATCTCCCTTGCTACAATCTTATTTCAGGATATTTGTTGAGCTTGGTTTAATCAGAAGCTTTATATTTTAACTTTAGAAAGAATGCTCCTTTCCAATAAAACTCAAGTGAATATAATATTCTGACACTATAATTTATTTTCTTATAGCATTAATCTCTACTATAAGTCTAGCAATTTAATTGAATACTTTAACATAATTAATTTTTATTTTAAAATTTTATTGGAGTATAGGTGGCTCAGATTGTAAAGAATCATCTGCAATGCAGGAGACCTGGGTTCGATTCCTGGGAGGGGAAGACCCCCTGGAGGAGGCCATGGCAACCCACTCCAGTATTCTTGCCTGGAGAACCCCCATGGACAGAGGAGCCTGGCATGCTACAGTCCATGGGTTTGCAAAGAGTCAGATACCACTGAGCAACTAAGCACAACACAGAGCACATGGCTGATGTATAGCAAAGTGAATATACATATATATGTATAATTCATCCTTTTCCCATATAGATTACCAATAATATTGAGTAGAGTTCCCGATGCTATACTTGCTGTTTTCATTTGTTTTGGTTCCACCTCAGGACTTGAGGGATGATAGTTTCCCAATCAGAGATCGAACCTGCACACACGGAAGTGCAACCACCAGAGAATTCCCTTGCTTACTTTTTTTTTATAACCCCTAACTTCCAGTTATTTTGCCTAGAGGTTCTAAAGCTTACAAGCTTGTTGGAATGAAAGATTTTTTTTTCCCTTTGCTTATTTAATGTAAGAGGTCACAAAGACACAATTCGCTGAAACTCTGGCTTTAAATATGTCTCACATTAAAAGAATCACAATAAAATCCTGAGTAACTGTGGATTAAAGCTCTGCTTCTCCTGTGTCACACAGCAATGCTGAATCATTAAATGTTTGGTCTTGTCTCTTACCCTGGAAGATGACCAGAGTGTATGATGGCTCACACCTCACAGGAACAATTGAAATCAGAGTTGGTAAATTATGTCAGTGACTCCAACCAAACTGCAAGTTTACTGGCTTTCAAGGACTAGGGATTAAAATTGATAAAACACCTATGGCCATACAGGCCCCTTGACAAAGGCTGTCTATTTCACTCACAGAAGACCAGACTACATGGTTAGGTTTTAGATACCCCTGTGTAATATCAGCCTATGTCATGAGAACCTGGTGGACAGCTCTATTGTACATTACACAGCAGGGAAAATAACGGCATTTACATAAACTCTGTAGCATCCCATATCATGGATCCCGAGTAAAATTCACACAAGCTAAGTTCAATATAGCAAAGTAGTAGATAAATTGTCAAGCTAAGTGAACTCAAAAGCATATCACTTTATAAACTAATTTTAGTCTTGAAAGGTTGTTGCTGAGCCATGAATGACACCGGGATTCTTGGCTTCTGGAGGAGAGTAATTCGATCCTGGGTTTGATTGCTCAGAGTTTTTGTGTAATAAAGTTTTGTTTAAAGTATAAAAGACATAGAGAAAGCTTCTGACATAGACATCAAATGGGGGCAGAAAGACTGCTCCCCTGCTAGTCTTTAGCAGGAAGTTATATACCTCCTAGCAGGCTGCTAATTAGAGAAAGGAAATGTCTGAAAACTCAAAGAGTGGCACCAGGCCCCTCACCTACAACATGCATTTTGAGATAACATTGGCTCAAGGTGAGTCATCCCAGGCCAGAAAATGATTGACATGAATCTTGAAGAAAGGCGAATTTCCAAGCAAATTAATATAGCTTAAGAGAACATTTGTATTAGTAAACATGCTAGTTTGTTGATCCGTTATTGGTTCTGAGTCTTAGGTGGAACCGACTTGAAGAAAGATAGAGTCTAGGGTAAATACATAATTCATTAATGTAGCTTAAGAAAAACATTTCCATAAGAAAAACGCATTGGTTAGCTCAAGTTTTGAGAAAAGTTAAGTTCAGGTGGAACCAGGTGTCATCACAGCAACACAGAATTTTAAAAGAAACCTCCTTTAAATTTTGTATAGAGAAGTGAAAAATATCTGACATTTGTAGTTTGTTTCCTCCTGCCACTTAACAGAGAGATGAAAAACGTCTGAAACGCAGCCTATTTCCTCCATTTGGGGGGCTCTAGCGTTTCTGCTGGTTACTCTCCCAGTCTCTGGTTGACTGTGAGATTATTGTGTAGGTGACTTTTGTTCAATTTGCTTCATACCATTCAGGAGTATAAAAAATGGTTTGAGATGTTTTTGGATCCATTGTTTGTCTCAAATGTTTGTAACTTTCATAAATTGTAACCTACATTTCCATTATAAACTGTGCATATAAATTCAGCTAAATAACAATGATTTGTTCACTCAACTGCCCTGAACAGGTAGGGTATCCATTGGAATCTTTACAGCCTTTGGAAAATGGAAATGTTTAGTTATCATTAAGCTAATGCCTCTTGCATTTGAACCAGTAACTACAAAGTTAATGTTTAAACTGTTTTAAAATTTCCAAATGCTAATGACATAGTTGAAATATTTAAAAAATATGATCATATAAAATTTTCACTCTAGGAAGGCTCAGTGTACCTACTCTTGAGCAAACCACCCACAAGTGCCTATTTCCATATTTCCTAACCCTGTGTAGTTCTGGGTGGGTTGTGAGACTTCTTCCTAACCTGGTAAACCAGTTAATCTGGTTAGTTTTGGAAGGGAGCCTCATTTTCAGAAGTGAAATATTAAAAAGTGATGATATAAACCTAAAATGAAAGTAGAAGCATATTTCCGCTTCCTTATTTTAAACAGAAGTAGACCTGAGCTGCTGCAATCATGGGGCTGTTTGATATTGCAACAAAGGAAGTGAAACAGAGATAAATGAGTCCTGTGTAACAAGGGCCCATATTCAGGTAATAGCCAGATTGGAAATGGCCCTTTTCTGGTTAAAAACATTTGCGACTCAAGATTTCTCTTACTGCATGCTGCATGGCACAGCTCTTCCACAAATGGAAATACTATCCAGAAAATTTACACATTGGAGAGTCTATTCCTGTTGAATAAGTAGCTGTAACCAGTATATATGGAAAGGCTTCTTTAGAAAACTTCTTTAGAAATTTGATAAAAATTTGTAGATATGAAAAGCTGGAGCAACCAATTAAATGCCCAAATCCTTTAATTCTGTTTTCAAGGCCTTCAGTAACTTGGACCTTGGGTGGCCTTTATGGGCTCATTTGTTCTCACCACTCTACACCTTAAGCACATGTTTATCTCACTTTCTCCAGTATTCAGTGTATTCTTTCTCTCAGGGCTGTTCCTGGGGGAACATTCTCTGAGTTAGGTGGTCTCCTGTATCTTTTCTGTTTCTCTTACTTTATTATTATTCTTAGCATACTGTATTTAATTTCACAGATTATCCTGCTGCTAAGCTGAAAGACTTGGTATATAACTTCTCTTCATCATTTTATCCCAAATGCCTGGCACTTACTTAGGAGTCCTTCAGTAAGTATTTGCTAAATGAATGAGTTCATTGCAGAAGCATTAAAGAATTTTTACATTTAAAATTTTAGAAGTTGTAACAGCAGGATCAGATCTCAAACGGCACACTTAATCATGTAAACATTTTCAATACCTTTATTTTTTTTTTTAACATAGCTGAATTCTAACTATAAGTGGCTGTTCCACTGGCTGGCAGAGCGTTAAATCTCTGTCATTTAGGGTCTGGATCCTTCTTTGCAGTATTTTTGCACAGAATCAGAGCTTTATAGGGCTTTTCTGGTGGCTCAGTTGGTAAAGAATCTGCCAGCAACGCGGGAGACCTGGCTTTGATCCCTGGGTTGGGAAGATACCCTGGAGAAGGGAATAGCTATCCACTCCAGAATTCTGGTCTGGAAAATTCCATGGACTGTATATGCTATGTGGAGAAGGCAATGGCAACCCACTCCAGTGTTCTTGCCATCCCACCCCTCTAGGTTGTCACAGGGCACCAAGCTCAGCTCCCTGTGTTTATAGCAGCTTCCCACTAGGTATCTGTTTTGCACATAGTAATGCATTGGAGAGGGAAATGGCAACCCACTCCAGTATTCTTGCCTGGAGGATCCCAGGGACAGGGGAGCCTGGTGGGCTGCCATCTCTGAGGTCGCACAGAGTCGGACACGACTGAAGCGACTTAGCAGCAGCAGTATACTCTATGGGATTGCAAAGAGTCAGACACAACTGAGCGACTTTCACAGAGTTTTATATGTGATCTAGGAAATGGTTGAATGGGCTCCAGTTTTCTGGTCCTGCTCCTAATCCAAGCCTGCAAAAGGCTTGCCTCCTTTATTGTGGGTTAATTGGCCATAAATGGGTTTATTTCTGGGCTTTCTATCTTGTGGCACTGATTTATGTTTCATTTTTGCACTAGTACCATGCTCTCTTGATGACTGTAGCTTCATAATTATAGTCTGAAGTCAGGGAGCCTGATTCCTTCAGCTCTCCTTCTCAAGACAGCATTGGGAAACATAGACAGAGCACCCTTTGACATAAATGACAGCAAAATCTTTTGTGATCTGTCTCCCAGAGCAATGGAAATAAAAACAAAAAATAAACAAAGGGGACTAATAAAAACTTAAAAGCTTTTTCACAGCAAGGGAAACTATGAACAAATGAAAAGACAACCCACAGGCTCTGTAACATCCTAGGAGGTGGGATAGGGAGGGAGTTGGGCGGGAGGTTCAAGAGGGGTGGGACATATGTATACCTATGGCTGATTCATGTTGATCTTTGGCAGAAACCAACACAATTCTGTAAAGCAATTATCCTTCAATTAAAAAATAATTATTTATTCAATAACTATACAAATATAATAAAAATAAAGGAAAAGACAACCCATAGATTGGGAGGAAATATTTGCAAACAATGGAATGGACAAAGAATTAGTCACCAAAATTTATAAACAGCCCATGCAGCTCAATATCAAAAAAACAGCAACCCAGCCAAAAAACAGGCAGAAGATCTAACGAGACATTTCTCTAAAGAAGACATGGAATTGGCCAGGTGACACTGTAAATCAAAACAACCTCACATCACACTGGTCAGAAAGGTCATCATAGAAAAATGTGCAAACGATAAATGCTGGAGAGGATGTGGGGAGAAGAGAACCCTCCCCCCACCCCACACACCCTCTATTGGTGGCAGTGTAACTTGGTACACCCACTGTGGAGAACAGTATGGAGGTTCCTTCTGTGCTCAGTTGCTCAGTCATGTCCATCTCTTTGCAACCCCATAGACTGTAGCCTGCCGAGCTCTTCTGTCCATGGGATTTCCCAGGTTAGAATATTGAAGTGGGTTACCATTTCCTTCTCCAGGAATCTTCCTGACCCAGGGAGCATAGCCCATCGCAGGCAAATTCTTTACCTGAGCCACCTAGGAAATCCCATGAATGTTTCTTAAAAAATTAAACATAGAGCTATCATATGATCCTGCAGTCCCACTCTTGGGCATTTATCCAGAGAAAAACCTGGTCTGAAAGGACACGAATCCCAGTGTTCATTGCAGCACTGTTTACGATAGCCAAGACATGAAACAACCTAAGTATGCATTGACAAATGAATTGATAGAGAAGATATGGTACATATACACAATGGAATATTACTCAGCCATTAAAAGGGTTAGATTGGGAGTTTGGAATTGACATGTGCACACCACTAAATTTAAAATAAAACGCTAAAAAATAAAATAAAATAAAATGCTTTTCCACGAAGAAAACAATTTCCCTTGTGGAAAAAAATGAATAAACTTTGTGGGCACAGGAGTGAAAAAAACTCATGGAGTATCATAGAGTTTACAATATAACCAAGGAAGAAAAGAAAAAGATTAAGTTACTTTCTACTTAGTAGTCAAAAGAATACTTTGGGGGAACACCTGTGATATACATCCTGGGGGCTCCAGGCATATTTGGAAGACCAGGAAGGAACTGACATTGGTCCAAATCAGGGGATGACAGCTCCAGAGAACTGACGCTTGACTCTGTTGATCCCTAGTCTGATGTGGCCAATAAAATATAGGTTATATTTTATGATGTGTAAATTAACTATGTAGGAACCCAAATTTAGCTCTCAGTTTTTAAAATAATCTCCTTTTGTGGACTCTAAATCAGAAGTCAAAGTCACAGAGACTCTTAGCTGATATGCTTTCAGCCAAAGCAAATGCTATCAATGACAGCAGTGATGATCTGGGCCCCAGATCTGTCATATCACTGAGGGTTTCTCCCCTTCTGACCATCCAGAGTGATGACTGTATACAGCCCAGTCCTTCCTGGTGAGAATCACTTCCAGTTGTTGCAATTGTTCAGTCACTCAGTCATCTTTGACTCTTTGGAACCTCATGGACTGCAGCATGCCAGGATTCCCTGTGCTCCACTATCTCCCAGAGTTTAACCAAACTCATGTCCATTGAGTCAGCGATGCCATCCAATCACCTCATCCTCTGTTGTTCCCTTACCCTTTTGCCCTCAATCGTTCCCAGCATCATGGTCTTTTCTAATGAGTCAGTTCTTCCCATCAGATGGCCAAAGGATTGGAGCTTCAGCTTCAGCATCAGTCCTTCCAATGAATATTCAGGACTGATTTCCTTTAAGATTGACTGGTTTGACCTCCTTGCAGTCCAAAGGACTCATAAGAGTCTTCTCCAACACCACAGTTCAAAAGCATCAATTCTTCAATGTTCGGCTTTCTTTATAGTCCAACTCTCACATCTGTATATAACTACTGGGAAAACTATAGGTTTGGCTAGACAAAACTTTGTTGGCAAAGTGATGTCTCTGCTTTATATATGCTGTCTAGGTTTGTTTAGCTTTTCTTCCAAGGAGCAAGCATCTTTTAATTTCATGGCTGCAGTCCCCATCCACTGTGGTTTTGGAGCCCAAGAAAATAAAGACTGTCATTGTTTCCATTTCCCCCCCATCTATTGCCATGAAGTGATGGGAACAATGGAAACAGTGACAGACTTTATTTTCTTGGACTCCAAAATCACTGCAGAAAAGCTATGACAAACCTAGATAGTATATTAAAAAGCAGAGGCATCAGTTTGTTGTTGAAGGTCCGTATAGTTAAAGCTATGGTTTTTCCAGTAATCATGTATGGATGTGAGAGTTGGACCATAAAGAAAGCTGAGTGCCAAAGAACTGATGCTCTTGAGCTGTGGTATTGGAGAAGACTCTTGAAAGTCCCTTGGATTGCAAGGAGATCAAATCAGTCAATCATAAAGGAAATCAATCCTGAATATTAATTGGAAAGACATCTGAAGCTGAAGCTCCAATCCTTTGGCCACCAGATGTGAAGAACTGACTCATTAGAAAAGACCCTGATGCTGGGAAAGACTGAAGGTGGGAGGAGAAGGGGACAACAGAGGATGAGATGATTGGATGGCATCACAGACTCAATGCACATGAGTGTGGGCAAGCTCTGGAAGTTGGTGATGGACAGCGAAGCCTGGTGTGCTGCAGTCCATGGAGTTGCAAAGAGTTGGACAAGACTGAATTACTGAACTGAACTGAACTAATGGGACTGAATGCCCACGTCCTTAGCTTTTTGAATGGTTTGAGTTTTAAGCCAGCTTTTTCACTCTCTTCTTCCACCTTCATCAAGAGGCTCTTTACTTCTTCTTCAAGTTCTGCCATAAGGGTGGTGTCATCTGCCTATCTGATGTTATTGATATTTGTACCCTCAATTTTGATTCCAGCTTGTGCTTCATTGAGTCCAGCATTTTGCACAGTTATATATTTGAACACCAGCTCCATGTCTTACTTAGGGAATTTATAACTCCTCTAACACTATTTTTAAAATTTGTTTATATTTTATTGAAGGATAATTGCTTTATAAAATTTTGTTGTTTTCTGTCAAAACTCAACATGAATCAGCCATAGGTATACATAGAGCCTCTCCCTTTTGAACCTCCCTCCCATCTCTGTCCCCATCCCACCCCTCTAGATTAATATAGAGCCCCTGTTTGAGTTTCCTGAGCCGTATAGCAAATTCCTGTTGGCTATCTATTTTACATATCACTTAATTGGTAAGTTTTGTACTTCTTCCTTTGCACCTTCAATCAGATCAGTAAGCTAGTTCATTTTATTCTGTGATTGAACTTTATTTCAAATCCATTGCTGTTCTCCATCTTTACTGCCATAGCCTCCTCAATCAAGTCACTGCCATCTCTCTTCTGGATTCTTTCAAGAGTTTCCGAACGCAATCTTATTTTCCTCCAATTTTGTCCTTTCAATTTCTTTTCCTACCCTGAACAATACTCCTCCCATGGTGAAAGCACACATCTTCATATGTCACTATTTTAAGCAAAACTCCGCACTGGCCAGCTTGTTTTCCTTATGTAAAATCCAAAGTCCCTAAAATGACTTACAATGCCCTTCATGATGTGATCTTGGCTCACCTTTCCTGCTTTATCTCCCACCTGTCATGTAATTGTACTGTAAGTCAGCTACCATATCTGCCTTGAGGACTGTGGCTTTATTCTGCTAGCTCCTGGGACTATTGCTGGCAGATAGCCCTCAGCTGTCATCCCTTTTCAGAAATGCCTTAGCTAAAGAGAATTCTCTCACACAAAGTCATGCCACTCTCCGTTCCCCAAAATACTCTCATTCAATGACTGGTCTAGATGGAGAAATGAAGACCTGGTCCCATTATCTCAACTTGGAACTCTCTGAGGGCCATCTCAGCTCCAGAGCCCTTGTGGCTTTAGCTGAGCCCTCTGCTGACACTGCATCACAGCCCAACTTTTCTCTCTGCTCAGTCCTGTTTCCTTCCTAACCTTCCCTACTCCCCAGTAAACAGTGCTCTCTAATAGCCCTCCCTCACACTAATCTCTGTCTCAGAATCTGCTTCCTGAGGAATCCAATGTGCATGAGCTCTGTTTTGTACTCCTGGCTCTGTTCATACTGAATATTGTTTAATTTCTAGAATGTTTGTCTTTCTCCCTGTTACCTCCAGGCCGGTGCTTTCCAGAGTAGAAGAAAGGCTTCTCTCGTTATTTCCCTAACCCCCAAAGTTCCCTTTTCAATGTATTCTTATAGTAACCTACGTATTCCTCAGTATAGCACTTAACATTCAGCACTATAACATCCCTAGACTGTAAACTATATGTTTACTTTCATATCCCCAGTGTTTGGCAGAGGCTCAACAAATAAATGTTAAATTCATTCATTCATAATAGGGTGGCTTCATCAGAAGGTCCAAAATCCAATGGCCAGGACACATTCTCCAACAGTGCAGTCTGTTTTTGGTCCACTTTACTAAAGTTCATCTTAATAGGAACCTCTCTTGGGTTTGCATTGCTCAAGTTTGCCTATTTTGTTCTTTTTCTGTCTTTTCATCGTTGTCTACCAATCCCCTTCACATAAATATATTTATTCTTTAGACATGTTAATATATTTAACTAGTTAAACATAGTGTTGCCAGCATGGGTGCAGTTGTCTCTTTGAAGTGATTTTAATATATTATTTTTGGCCTCATCTGCTTTTGTTGATTTTATGCTTCATTTTTTTTCCCCCAAGTTCTTGTGGAGGTTGGTAACTCACTCCTATAATTCCCATGATTTGGCTGCCAATAACAACAAGGATTGTATTAAGGATTTTCTCTCTTGGCTTTTTCTGGTTTGCAATAAAACAAACATTTTCCAAGTGTTCGCTGCAGAAAACTGACACTAATGGAGAGATAGTAAGGAACAAGAAGTAGATTCAGAGTGCGCGAAATGTGAAAAATGACACTTCATTAAGATCTGAAAAATACTTGAAGACTAACTATGCTTGTAAAGCACTCATTTCCATTTGCAGAGCACTCAGGCCTCAGGGCTTGTCCTGCTCAGAACCCTGATCAGTAGCTCTCTCAGTGCCCCAAACCAGAGCACACTTCTCAGTCCTTCCTGCTCTTACCTCACCGGTAAACACTTCCTCTTTTACACGCTTGCCTCCATTCTTCCCTTTCCTCCTTCTTACCCGCTTCCTGTACCTCCTGGGCTTCTTCCACTTTCACTGTGTGGTTTTGCTTCATAATTGTTTGAATATCTGTCTCACTAGACTGTGAACTATTTTAGGTAGAGACTTTATCTTCTGGGTCCCTAACATACAAAGCAGAGTTCAAACACAGTAGATACACAATAGCTATTGACTTAATAACCGAATATCCTAGAATATGTTTATTTTTATAGTTCAAATTTATCTTCTTATTAATCTCAAAAGCACTCTAAACTAATTAAACAATTAAAATTTTAAATAGTCTAGAAAGATATATGCTTATGACAGACTTAAGTAAAATCTTTCTCCTATGATAGTCATCTAAATTTTCTAGAAACTCTAGTACTAGTGGTGAAAGATATCATTGATATTTACCCTTTCATTTGGCACTTAAGTGTATATGTATCTTTATTTTATAACTACCCTTTGAAAGGATATGAAACTATGTTTTAAAGATACCATTTAATTATTGAGTTGTAAAAATGTTTCTCCTAAAAATAAATTTCAAGTTACTTTTTTCTAATGAAGAAATGTAATAAAAAGATGCATCATTTAATTTTCTTGTTCTTAATATTATTTTACCAACAAAGGTACCGTGAATAGTAATTTATTCTTTTCAATTCAAGAAATATTTTTGATCACCTATAATATGTCCATTTAATACAAAAGCAATGATCTATTTTGGGTGGGATAGATGTTGAATTGGTTTTCTATGATATTGCTTTTTTTTGCATAATACTCTTATATATGTATGCACTTCTAAAAATTCTAAACTAAAATATAATATTAGCATATAAATTTGGAGACTAATTTCCTGAGCAAACCAAGCTTGAAGACTGTGGATATGCTGTTGTTCTAATCTCAGAGTAACTTGCATTTGATTTTGATGAGAGATTATTTCAACTGATAAGGGGAGAATATTACATCACAAGCACAGTTGAAATTTTTATCTCTAGTTCAGAAACCAGAAAAAACAATACTTGCTTTATGTATATATAAGGCATAGATGGTAAAAGGGAAGTGCAGTTTCAGTGATTAGACAGTCCTAATCTAGTTTAATGAAACTCACATAAGAACAACAAAATGATGGGAAAAGTCTGGGCTGAGAGTTTGAGAACTCCCTGTCACAGAGTTCAGTTTTGCCTTTTAGTGATGACTTGGAAAGATTGTTTTACTCCTCTGGTCTTCCGTTTACACTCACTCATTCATCCAAGTGACAGATACTCATGGAATGGCTACTCTGTACCAGAAACCATTTTGATGTGTGGGTATAGAATAAGGCTCAAGAGGCTCTCAAGGAATTTATAGCCGTCAGTGAAATATTTCTGAAAACAAGCTTACATTACTGGATTATTGTTTGTAGGCTATGTAGTCTTAATTATTGCATATATCCAGTGAATCTCCTAGAATTCAATTTGAATTTTCCTATTTTGCTTGTGCCATATGAAATATTTTATATTTATTGGTGTGGTAAGTTATATTCTCCAAATAAGTATGGTACTTATAAAGTTTGTATTATATAAATGTGGATGTGTGCTCAGTTGTTCAGTCATGTCCAACTCTTTGTGATTCTATGGACTGTAGCCCACCAGGCTCCTCTGTCCATGGGATTTTACTGGCGAGAATACTGGAGTGGGTTGTCCTTTTCTACTCCAAGGGAGCTTCCCCACCCAGGGATCAAAACTGTATCTCCTGTGTCACCTGCATTAGTAGGCAGATTCTTTATCACTGTGCCACCTGGGAAGCCATTTTTTATTATAATACATTATTTGCTGTGAAAAATTGGAAAAATACAGAAAAATATATACCACATAAAAGCAGCTTTTACTTCTATGACCCCATAAGAATTTTTGTTACACATGTGTTTATCTTATCTACTTTCAGTAGTTCATTAGACATGTACTTTTTTGGTTATTTTTGCAAAATTTGGATAAAAATCCTGCTATTTTATGTTTTATTTTATATATTATGAATAATTTATTATTTCCTCATACACAAACTACCAAACAAATTTCAAGGACTTCTTTGCCAATTTGGTGAATAAAAGGAATTAATCTATTTTTTAATTTATTACTTTGAGCACCAGTGACATTGAAATACTTTTAATTTTTTTATTATGAAATAAGTTAGGAATACAGAGCATAGATAACAATATAATGAACATTCATGTATCCAAAAGTAAGCTTAAGAAAAAAAGTTATAGATTCAATTCTAGCCTTCAATGTATTCTTCCTGGATGCATTTCTACTTTCCTCTCCCCAGAGGTAACCACTGGCTAGAATTTATCAGTCCCATGCATGATTTTTATACTTTTACTATGCAACTTTGCATGTTTAGTATGAGTATTGATATCCCAGTAGGATATGTGTCCTGCTGCTGCTGCTGAGTCTCCTCAGTCGTGTCTGACTCTGTGTGACCCCGTAGATGGCAGGCCACCAGGCTCCCCCATCCCTGGGATTCTCCAGGCAAGAACACTGGAGTGGATTGCATTTCCTTCTCCAATGCATGAAAGTGAAAAGTGAAAGTGAAGCCGCTCAGTTGTGTCCGACTACTAACAACCCCATGGACTGCAGCCTACCAGGCTCCTCCGTCCATGGGATTTTCCAGGCAAGAGTACTACTACAACTTTTAAAAAGCCCAGTATTTTATATATATATATATATTGCTGTTTAGTTATGTTGATTCAGGCTTCCTAGGTGGCACTAGTGGTGAAGAACTCACATGCCAATGCAGGGGAAAAAAGAGATGCAGGTCAGGAAGATCTCTGGAGAAGGGTGTGGCTACCCACTCCAATATTCTTGCCTGGAGAATCCCATGGACAGAGGAGCCTGGAGGGCTTACAGTTCATAGTGTCACAAAGAATTGGATAAAACTGAAGCGACTTAGCATGCATGCATTCATGAAGCTCTTGTTCAGTAATTTTCACAGATTTATGTAGG
Organism: Redunca redunca; assembly: GCA_006410935.1. NCBI lineage: Eukaryota > Metazoa > Chordata > Mammalia > Artiodactyla > Bovidae > Redunca > Redunca redunca. The sequence goes on from SJYQ01002974.1 coordinate 593,413, forward strand.
TCTAATACATAAATATATGAAATGTAAGTGTTGATGGAAATTCAAGTGGTTTTCACTTTCATTATAAGCAAAAAAAAAAATGCCAAACTGAACATTTTAATACAAATTTCCTATGTATATGTGAGAGTGTCTCCAAAGAATATCCTTAGAAAGAAACTGCTGGGTCATAATACTTACATTGTCAACTCTATAGAAACTTCCATATAGATTTCCAAAGTGATTTGTTTGATTTACAGTCTCACAGGTATTATATAAGCATTCTATATTTCTTATGTCCATGATAAGTCACTTCAGTTGTGTCTGACTCTTTGCCTCCCATGGACTATAGCCTGCCAGACTCCTCCGTCCATGGATTCTCAAGGCAAGAATACTGGAATGGATTGCCATGCCCTTCCTCCAGGGGGGTCTTCCCAACCCAGGGATTGAACCTAAGTCTCTTGCATCTCCTGCATTGAAGGAGGATTCTTTACCCACTGAGCCATCTGGGAAGCCCCTAAAGTTCTTACAGTTGCTCCATATTCTAGGAAATCATTGGCATTATCAAACTTTACATATTTGGTTAATCTGAGGGGTGTGAAATCATATCTCATTATGACTTTGATTTGTGATTCTGTTTTTATTGGGGCTGAGCATCTTTGATAGATTTAAATGGCATTTTATCTTCTGTAAATGCCTTTTATGTCTTTTATACATATATAAACTAGACTATCTTTTTCTTAACGAATTATGATAGTTTTTTACATATTCTTATTAACACTTTCTTGGTTATGTGCATTGCAAAAAACTTCCAGCTTGGGGTCATCTTTTAACTTGGTTGGTTGGGTCTTTGTATACATTTTAAAATTTTAATATATTTGAATTTAACAGTCTTTTCTTTTATTTATTTTCTACTTTAGATTGGAGGATAATTGCTTTACAATGTTGTGTTGTTTCTGCCATTCAGCAACATGAATCAGCCATAAGTATACATATGTGCGCTCCCTCCTGAGTCCCCCTTCCATCCCCCACTCCTCATCCTACCTCTCTAGGTTGTCACAGAGCCCTGGACTGGGCTCCCTGTGTTATTTAATCTTTTCCTTTATGAACTGTTATGATTATGTCTTACCTGTCAGTATCTTAATGTCATAAAATGTCATTTCCCCCTCAAAACTTTCAAAACATTTATGTTTTTCATATAAAATTGCTCAATGGAATTTATTTTTTAATATGATGTCTGAGGTAAAGGTTTTAATATTTTTTCCTACGACCAATAGTCTCAGATTCATTTATCAAATAAATAATCTATTCTCTTTCCACTGTTACACACTGCAACATCTCTCATATGATTGCCATATATGTCAGGGTATGTTTCTGGGTTCCAGATACTCTTTCATTGGCTTTTTGCACAGATTAGCTCTTACAACTTAATAACAGTCAACACATTGCTTCATATACCTTGCATTAGGACACCAGGGTGACAGGATGAGTGGAGTCTGAAGTCCAAATCCTGCCTCTGTGCACCCTGATACAGAACTGTATCTGCCTAGAAGGAGGTGCACATTTTTCTAATTCATAGGAAGACATTGTCAGGCACTTTTTCCACACTGGCAAACTGATAAAGGCTGTTAAGACTCCCTGAGTCAGTGTCTAATTGGGCAATTCTGCTTTGTCCTTTTTCAAAACTGTCTCTTCTGTTCTAGGCCTGTCCTTTTAGTTGAAAAAAAAAAACAAAACAACAACTTGCTATCTTGCTTAGATTTTCATTAGTCTGTTTTTTTATTACTCTGTGGGGTAATTGGCATCTTTTTGGTAGTTAAACTTCTCATTAACTGATGTGGCCTATTCACTTATTTATACCTTGTTAATAATGCCTTTTAAAATAGTTTAATAATTTCTTCATAAAGGCTTTAAAAATATTTTTGGAATGTATTCCCAGTTCTCTCTCTCATTTTTATTATTGTACACTCATATACACAAAAAATTACATTTTATAACTATGTATTACAATTTTTGTATAATTATGAATATACTTTTCTTATACTTATTACCCATTCACAGTGAATTTCTGGCTCAAAAATTTAATCCATTTTTCTTCTGGGGTACCTGTAGAGTGTGTTTCCCCCCACTGATTTGTAACAACTTTTAAAAGATTAAGCCTAGTTTTTTTTGCCATATGTATTATATTTTTTGTTCAGTTTGCCATTTGCTTTTTTAGTTTTATGTTGTTTTCTTTGATTGCAGAAAATTTGAATTTTTATGGAGTCACATATATCAATCTGTAGTTTTCTTAGTTTTTATGTTTCCTCATACCAAGATTGGGAGAAGGCAATGGCACCCCACTCCGGTACTCTTGCCTGGAAAATCCCATGGACGGAGGAGCCTGGTAGGCTGCAGTCCGTGGGGTCTCGAAGAGTCACACACGACTGAGCGACTTCACTTTCACTTTTTACTTTCATGCATTGGAGAAGGAAATGGCAACCCACTCCAGTGTTCTTACCTGGAGAATCTCGGGGACTGGGGGAGCCTGGTGGGCTGCCGTCTATGGGATCGCACAGAGTCGGACACGACTGAAGCGACTNAATTAGACTCCAATTAAAATAAATAAATTTTAAAAAGAAATCAAAACTAGTATTATAATAGTTATATCAAAAAGTTATTTCAACTAATTATCTTTCACGTGTTTATAGCAAACAGCTTTTTAAAGCTGGTTTTATAGTTTTAGATGAGGCATGAAGCAAAGAATTTATCTTTTCCTATGAACTGACGTCTTTCCTGAGGTAGATTTTTAAATGTGATTATCCAACTGTAGTATTTAGAAAACAGCATCTCTGCAAAATATTACTACTATGAACAATTGTTTTACTGTATAATTTATTAAAAACTGATCTTTTAATATTCACATAAAATGGAGCAACATGTATAACATAACGCACAAATCAAAATATTCAAAGTCATGACATGAAATGAATCAAACACTACTACTTGGGAAACATATACAATCTCATAAAAAATGACTACACTTCAGAAAACTACCTGCCTGCCTGCCCCCCTCCCCAGCCCCCCCACCACACACAATGCTTCAAATGAAGAACTGTACANTTAAGCACTGGTGATTTCAGATCTGCATGATGCATTTTAAGAAGCAGGCTACTGGGTCAAAGAGTATATATATTTTAACAAATGTGACCAGAAAGTTGTTTTTTAATGGTTGTTCTCACTAAAATTTTAAATGTTATTTTAAAAAGATAACTAGGAGAAGTGATAAATGTCTTAATTAACTAGATGGGGGTATTCATATTTCTGTGCTGTGCTTAGCTGCTCAGCCGTGTCTGACTCTGCGACCCCATGGACTGTTAGCTCCACAGGCTCCTCTGTCCATGGGGATTCTCCAGGCAAGAATACTGGAGTGGGCTTTCATGCCCTCCTCCAGGGGATCTTCTCAACCCAGGGGTGGAACCCAAGTCTCCTGCATTGCAGGCAGATTCTTTATCATCTGAGCCACCAGAGAAGCCCCATGTCAGTTATGAATGTGAAAGTCACTCAGTCATGTCCAACTCTTTGCGGCCCCATGGACTATAGAGTCCATGGAATTCTCCAGGCCAGAATAAACCTTTCCCTTCTCTAGGGGATCTTCCCAAGCGAGGGATCGAAACCAGATCTCCCACATTGCAGGAGGATTCTTTACCAACTGAGCCACCAGGAAAGTCCAGTAATACTGTAGTGGGTAGCCTATCCCTTCTCCAGTGGATCTTCCCCACCCAGGAATCAAACCAGGGTCTCCTGCACTGTGGGAGGATTCTTTACTGACTGAGCTGAGAGAAGCCTAAGTCAGTTATAGTAGAACCTTATTACCTCTGGTCAATGGATCTTGATAGCAGCCAGAAAACACTATACTTTAAAATCAGTAAAAGATATGCTACACCAATATATTTATTTCTACCACCAATATACATATTTCTACCAGCAACATAAACATTTTTCCTGCATCTCAGCCAGCAATAGCTATTACAAGTTTTTCAAATTTTTTACAAGGATATAAGGAGCTTTCTTGGGTGGCACTTGTGGTAAAGAATCTGCGTGCCAATGCAGGAGATGCAGGGGACAAGGATTCAATCCCTTTGATCCCCGGGTCAGGAAGATCCCCTGGAGTAGGAAATGGCAACTGGCTCCAATATTCTGCCCTGGGAAATCTCATGGACAGAGAAGCCTGGCCACATTTCACGGGACCTCAAACAGTCGGACATGACTGAGTGACTAAACACACACAAAGGATATAAAGTGTCAACTCATTGTAAATGTAAGTTACATTCTGATAACTAGTAAATCTGAATAGCTGTTCATACTAATTGTCCAGCTGAATGTGTTTCCTTTTATTTGCTTTCTAATATGATTTATATCAGGTGCTCCATGTGCTTCCTGGCATTTGTTAAGAGTTCTTTGCATATGATAGATACTGACTTGTTCTCTGCGTGTCAGTTTTTTTCCAAGAATTTCTACTTTCAAAACAGAAATGTGTGAAATAACACCTCTAAATCTTCATAATTTTGTTTCTTCTTATAAATCTATCACTCAACATGTACCCTAATAAAGAAATAACTCTATTTGGAGTGAAATTTTAAAAAGAGGAGAACCAGAATATTGTCCTGCTTCATTCCATATTCCAAGGCCAAATCTGTCTGTTACCCCAGGTGTTTCTTGACTTCCTACTTTCGCATTCCAGTCCCCTATAATGAAAAGGACGTCTTTTTGGGGTATTAGTTCTAAAAGATCTTGTAGGTCTTCACAGAACCATTCAACTTCAGCTTCTTCAGCATTACTGTTTGGGGCATAGGCTTGGATTACTGTGATATTGAATGGTTTGCTTTGGAAATGAACAGAGATCATTCTGTCATTTTTGAGATTGCATCCAAGTACTGCATTTTGGACTCTTTTGTTGACCATGATGGCTACTCCATTTCTTCTAAGGGATAGTCAATCTGATCCCATGGACCACAGCCTTGTCTAACTCAATGAAACTAAGCCATGCCCTGTGGGGCCTCCCAAGATGGGCGAGTCATGGTGGAGAGGTCTGACAGAATGTGGTCCACTGGAGAAGGGAATGGCAAACCACTTCAGTAATCTTCCCTTGAGAACGCCATGAACAGTATAAAAAGGCAAAACGATAGGATACTGAAAGAGGGACTCCCCAGGTCGGTAGGGGCCCAATATGCTACTGGAGATCAGTGGAGAAATAACTCCAGAAAGAATGAAGGGATGGAGCCAAAGCAAAAACAGTACCCAGTTGTGAATGTGACTAGTGATAGAAGCAAGGTCTGATGCTATAAAGAGCAATATTGCACAGGAACCTGGAATGTTAGGTCCATGAATCAAGGCAAATTGGAAGTGGTCAAACAGTAGATGGCAAGAGTGAACATCGACATTCTAGGAATCAGTGAACTAAAATGGACTGGAATGAGTGAATTTAACTCAGATGATCATTTTATCTACTACTGTGGGCAGGAATCCCTTAGAAGAAATGGAGTAGCCATCATGGTCAACAAAAGGTCAGGAAGCAACCGTTAGAATTGGAAATGGAACAACAGACTGGTTCCAAATAGGAAAAGGAGTACGTCAAGGCTGTATATTGTCACCCTGTTTATTTAACTTACAGGCAGAGGACATCGTGAGAAATGCTGGGCTGGAAGAAGCACAAGCTGGAATCAAGATTGCTGGGAGAAATATCAATAACCTCAGATATGCAGATGACATCACCCTTATGGCAGAAAGTGAAGAACTAAAAAGCCTCTTGATGAAAGTGAAAGAAGAGAGTGAAAACGTTGTCTTAAAGCTCAACATTCAGAAAACGAAGTTCATGGCATCTGGTCCCATCACTTCATGGGAAATAGATGGGGAAACAGTGTCAGACTTTATTTTTTGGGGCTCCAAAATCACTGCAGATAGTGATTGCAGCCATGATATTAAAAGATGCTTACTCCTTGGAAGGAAAGTTATGACCAACCTAGATAGCATGTTGAAAAGCAGAGACATTACTTTGCCAACAAAGGTCCATCTAGTCAAGGCTATGGTTTTTACAGTGGTCATGTATGGATGTGAGAATTGGACTGTGAAGAAAGCTGAGCACCGAAGAATTGATGCTTTTGAACTGTGGTGTTGGAGAAGATTCTTGAGAATCCCTTGGACTGCAAGGAGGTCCAAACAGTCAGTTCTAAAGGTGATCAGTCCTGGGTGTTCATTGGAAGGACTGATGCTAAAGCTGAAACTCCAGTACTTTGGCCACCTCATGTGAAGAGTTGACTCATTGGAAAAGACTTTGATGCTGGGAGGGAATGGGGGCAGGAGAAGGGGACGGCAAAGGATGAAATGTCTGGATGGCATCACCGACTCAATGGACATAAGTTTGGGTGAACTCTAGGAGTTGGTGATGGACAGGGAGGCCTGGCGTGCTGCAATTGATGGGGTCGCAAAGATTCAGACAGGACTGAGTGACTGAACTGAACTGAACTGACTATATTTTCAGTCAAGAAAAAGCTTATTCTTTTTCCTCCAGTTTGAAAATATTATTACAAGAAAGGAATAAAATGATAACAGTACAGAGGGCATTTCAAAGTAGTTTTGAAGGAGATAGCTGCTCCAAAAAGGAAACATAAAATTTGGGGCGGGGGGGGGGAGCTAACAGTCATGTCTACTATGAAACCAACTGAAGTTCAGAGGGAAACATAGAGACTCAGAAGACCAGTTATATATTTGCTGGTATCTGGTCCAGCCTCTGTTGCTTTATCTTTCATTCCAACTTTTCACAATAGTTTTTTAGGCTTCCTTCCAAAGAATGTGCTGCTCTACTAGTCTAAACAAAGCAGAGCTAATTAGACTGGCAAAGTGACTTTGTTAAGCATATGTCTTTGTACTTTGTAATTTTGATTTATATAAACACAAATTTTACACTATTAATCAATGGGTTTGTGACAATGCCAGGCATTATTTCAGTGCAAAAACTATTTTAAATGAAGTTAATTTATACACAGAAAGAGTAATAGGTTGCTAAATGGTTTAATACATGTATTTTTTCAATTACACACATATATATATACATGTACATATAAGCACAACAAGCACATACACGTCTGTGATATATATAAACACCCTGATTGATTGTGAAAACAAGCCTCTGAAGTACGTAAGGCAGAGGTTAAAAGTTTAATTTTACAATGGAGGACACATACTTAAGGTCAGAGAGGTGACTATTGCAAACAGTCAAAGAGTGAACGAGTAGTAGACTAGGCCAATGCTCAAGGCTTCTGATAACCAATTCTATGTTCTACTCGTTAAAAATCATCAAGCTATGACAGAAATATAAAACTGAAATATATTCTTAAATTACAAATGAAGTAGTGCTTCTTTCTCCTGTATCTCAAACATTTCATAAAATTATAAAATTAATAATTATTATTCATGTACCCAGAATAGATATTTCTCATTGCAATGATTCAGTTCTGGTACTTGAGTTCTTTAAGTCATTAGTATAGAGACGTGGTGGTTAAATCTGCTTTGTCCACAAGACAACACAATCTGGTTACTACTCTCTCATCAATTTATACTTTTGCCTGTGTTCTGCGACTGTTTATTTTGTTTAATCTGGCCATTTAGTAATTAAAAAATAATATAGATGAGAAAGAAAAAATACAACCAACAAAGTTACCATAATGTCTCTGAAACTAGAAAAACTGTTTTTTTTTTCTTTTTCTGCTTGTTATTCTATATCTGAATGTAGCTTCAACTAAGTTCCAGATTCATATCGCTAGGATTGACTTCCTGATTTCGTCATTTGTTCATTATGTGACACTGGGTATGTTATTTAACTCCTCTAAATTATTTATTTTATCATCAGTTAAAATTACACAGGGTATGCCATATAATGGACTCAACTCAATGTCCTGAATGTACCCAGTTACTTTTATTATTTCTAGATCCACTGACTATGTCTGCCTCTAAATATCATTATCACTTTTAGAACTCATAGTGTTTCCTTCTTGGTTGAACCCTAGAAAATGTTAAATAGCTTACAATGAGCAAATATATGTTCATTTATTATTGTGTTCACCTTCTCTCAATTAAAAAATGTTTATTAAATGAATCAACATTAATGACAGTCACTCCTAGTTACTACAGTATTAAGAAAAGCTATTAAGATGTCCATGTCTTTACTCTTGTGTGCCTCTAAGGTCAATTTTCAGTCTTTTAAAAGTATCCTTTAAGCATGTTAAGTCTTAAATGTCCCAGACTTTAGCTACTATTAAGAGTTTTATCATAAACAATTTTTGTTTAAGCTCTTATTATGTCAGTAATGGGTCACTAAGCATGGGATGAACTCATGGAGAGTTACAAGGAATCATGTTATTTGATTTTCTATGACCATACATAGTGCAATGTATACTTGAAACTCATGTTAGAGATTTTTGGAACCCATAATTACTATAAAGAATTGCTATACTACCATATAAGCTCATTTCACCAATCATTCTATTTTGGACTGCCAGTAATTTTTTAAAATGCAAGATTTCATCATGAGTAGGATTTCTGGAAGTCATTTGCCCATCACAAAAGCGAAGGAGAGTGTATAATGATGCTCTTCAGAAGGATATTAGATTATTAAGTCATTATGTACAATTGTACATGAGACACTCATTACAGTCCCTCTCTTTTAGGGGATTCTCCTATCCCTGAGAATTGGAGAAGGCAATGGCAACCCACTCCAGTACTCTTGCCTGGAAAATCCCATGGATGAAGGAGCCTGGTGGGCTGCAGTCCATGGGGTCGCTAGGAGTTGGACACGACTGAACAACTTCACTTTCACTTTTCACTTTCATGCATTGGAGAAGAAAATGGCAACCCACTCCAGTGTTCTTGCCTGGAGAATCCCAGGGATGGGGGAGCCTGGTGGACTGCTGTCTCTGGAGTCGCACAGAGCTGGACACGACTGAAGCGATTTAGCAGCAGCAGCAGCATCCCTGAGAATAGAGACTCTCTACCATCAAATAACAGAAATTATATTTTAATTGTAATTACATTTAAGTCCCCTTTTGTAACACTTTATAGACAAAAACACAGTATTTGGTATTTGAATATTATATATGTTTTCCTGAATTAGAAAGATTTTTATGCAAGTATAGAAAATTGAGGAACAAAATGTAAAGATGACAAATATATTTTTAAATGTCTGAAGAAAAGAAATGGGGGGGAATATTATTTTTTTTATTTGTTAAGAGTTATACATTTTATATGATGTGTATTTGATATACATAACATGGTTTAATCACTGCCATCTACCTTTTTTAATAGGTCATTCTTGCCTTTATCTCAATTAATTAACAGGAAATTAATATTCACATAAATATAGTAAATCCCTTTTAATAGTTATAGAGTAAATAACTGTAATTAAGTGTTAGTTGCTTAGTTGTGTCTGACTCTTTGCAACCCCATGGACTGTAGCCAGCTAGGCTCCTCTGTCCATGGGATTCACTGGGCAAGAATAGCAGAGTGGGTTGCCATTCCTTCTCCAGAAGTATTTGTTATCATTCAATTAACTAATACGAGTGATTTTTCAGTCAGGGCTCAATGAATAACTTCTTTATAATAAATTTTTTGAGATAGGAGCTTATAAAGTAATAAATTTACACAAAAAGGGGAAAAATGAGGGCTTAGTGTTTATGTTAGGGGAAATTAACACATACATGTTGTTGCTAAAAGTTTAATATAGATGAAAAGAAAAGACACTTTAAGATTCCTATGGATTTGAGCTTATTTTCTGGGTAATATTAATGTATGGCTTAAATAAATTTAGGCTACCTACACAATAGCTGCCTGTTTAGGTGTTTACCTAAAAGAGGTGTTTACCTCTTTCTTTGGATACCAACATATATCTAAAATGTCTTCTATGGGATTAAAATTAAACAGTGATTTCCTACCCAAAGCTGAAGTCTCACCTATAGTCTCAGCAGAGAAACAGATTCAAGTTCACAGAGAGAATCTGAAGTCTAAATGCCAGTAATAATTATGGAGGGGCAGGAGTGGGGATCACAGGAAGAAAACAGAGCCAAGAATTAGGAGCAGAGATAGGTTCTGACTGGTAGTCAGAAATGAGTGGAAAAAGGAACTGGCTATTTGATACAAATTGTGCTTGTAACTTTTACGTGTGTGTGCGAACAAACTGAGTCAATATGTGGCTTGGTTATTCTAGGCATTATATTCTAGTGCTTCCCATTTAACTTCTTAAAATTTTTACATGTATTGTTAAACAAAAAGGTATTGAAAACAATCTCATGTCTTACCACGGATCTTGTTTAAACCCAGACTAAGACACAAGTATCTCTTGCGGTCTACTGGTGTGCCATGCTCAGCCATGTCTGACTCTCTTCAACTCCATGGACAGTAGCAGGCTAGGTTCCTCTGTCCATGGGATTTCCCAGGCAAGAACACTGGAGGGGGTTGCCATTTCCTTCTCCACAGGATCTTCCTGACCCACAGATGGAACCTGTGTCTCCTGCACTGTAGGCAGATTATTCACTGGTGACCCATCAATGAAGCCCTTTGGGGGTGTCTACAAGACAGGTTATTTCTTTCTCAAGCTGCATGTCCCTTTGCCTGTATAATTAGCTGACAATGTTTTTCACTAATTCATCAGTTATAAATTTTCCATCTCACTTGTATCTTCTAGAAACATACTAAAAGCTCTCATCTGCAAAGGACATGTAGTTATTTTATTGTGATCTTGGAATTATATTTATAAGAAATAATTTCACTGACATTTCAAGGGGTCTTATGAAGGCAATCATATTTTTACACCTTGTATGAATAGAGAAAATTTCCAGAATTCCAAGTGTCCTGTAGGAACAACTGATTGAATAAGAGTAACATTTAACACTGTGGAAAATTGGAAGAGGAGGAGATTTTAAACAGAAGGTTATATAATCAATATTAGTGAAAAAAACAAGGTTATCTTTCTATCCTCATTAATGTACATACCAATCATGTTCAGTTCAGTTACTCAGTCATGTCTGACTCTTTGCGACCCCATGAATCGCAGCACGCCAGGCCTCCCTGTCCATCACCATCTCCCAGAGTTCACTCAGACTCACGTCCATCGAGTCCATGATGCCATCCAGCCATCTCACCCTCAGTTGCCCCCTTCTCCTCCTGCCCCCAATCCCTCCCAGCTGCAGAGTCTTTTCCAATGAGTCAACTCTTCTCATGAGGTGGCCAATCATGTATTATAAACCAAATAAGGAGAGATTCAATTAATTTTACCTTTACAAAAAAAGCTCTCTTGCAAAAAGTAGACTAAAAACATGAAGATTAAGGCAATGTCTTTTTCTTTCTTCCAGTTTAGATTTTTTAACTAAATGAAAACGGAAAATTAACAAGTGAAAAGGAAAATCAGTGATAGTCTCAGAATCATATTTTATAACAAACAAAGAACTATGGAATGGACCTCAGTTGTGACAATTTTAATCAATCAAACAGTGCTTGCTCACTCTTAGGGGGCTGACAAGAATCCACGCTAATGCTGCTGCTAAGTCTCTTTAGTCGTGTCCGACTCTGTGCGGCCGCATGGATGGCAGCCCACCAGGCTCCCCTGTCCCTGGGATTCTCCAGGCAAGAACAGTGGAGTGGGTTGCCATTTCCCTCTCCAATGCATGGAAGTGAAAAGTGAAAGTGAAGTTGTTCAGTAGTGTCTGACTCTTAGCAATCCCATGGACTGCAGCCTACCAGAGTCCTCCATCCATGGGATTTTCCAGGCAAGAGTACTGGAGTAGGGTGCCATTGCCTTCTCCGGACAAGAATCCATACTGCTTCTCAAATAACCTGAGCTGTATGGGAGTGATTTTTGAGAACCAAGGTTTGGGAACATTATAAACCACATGTACCAAAACAAGTTGCTTGGTCCTTAGTTAAAAAAAAAAAAAAAAAAACATGCAATTTACTTATAAAAGCCAGGCATTTTGTGCTTGTAGACTCTGTTCTGCTTCATTTGTGAATGATCTTACTTTGCTTTTGTTTTTTCTTTTTAACTTAAAAACATGGAAGCCTGGAACACCTGGCATCTGTCATGTCACACTCAAGTATTACAAGTGATGGCATTGCCCATATTTAGAGATCTGTCTCACAAAGTGATGAAGATTCTTTGCTTTTAATTATCTCCAAGTGAAGCATGTCTGCTCCAGAGTTTGCACTAAGTATCAGAAATGAAACACATATTTTTTCAGAGTTTCTTTCTCCAATAAAACCTACAAAGGAATGCAAGCTTTTTTTTTAAAGTAATATAGACATTGTACAGGCAACAGGGATCAAGATCATCCCAAAAAACAAGAAATGCAAAAAAGTAAAATGGCTGTCTGAGGAGGCCTTACAAATAGCTGAGAAAATAAGAGAAGTGAAAAGCAAAGGAGAAAAGAAAAGATATATCCATTTGCATGCAGAGTTCCAAAGAATAGCAAGGAGAGATAAGAAAGCCTTCCTCAGTGGTCAATGCAAAGAAATAGAGGAAAGCAATAGAGTGGGAAAGACTAGAGATATCTTCAAGAAAATGAGAGATATCAAGGGAACATTTCATACAAAGATGGGCACAATAAAGTACAGAAATGGCACTGACCTAACAGAAGCAGAAGACATTAATAAATTAAGAAGAGGTAGCAAGAATATACTGAAGAGCTGTAAAAAAAAAAAAAAAAATGATATTCATGACCCAAATAATCACAATGGTGTGATCACTCACCTAGAGCCAGACATCCTGGAATGTGAAGTCAAGTGGGCCTTATGAAGCATTAGTACAAACAAAGCTAGTGGAGGTGATGGAATTCCAGCTGAGCTATCTCAAATCCTAAAAGATGATGCTGTTAAAATGCTGCACTCAATATGTCAGCAAATTTGGAAAACTCAGCAGTGGCCACATGACTGGAAAAGGTCAATTTTCATTCCAATCCCAAAGAAAGGCAAAGCTAAAGAATGCTCAAACTACCGCACAATTGCACTCATCGCACTCATCTCACATGCTAGTAATGTTCATATTTCTTCTAGCCAGGCATCAACAGTACATGAACTGTGAGCTTCTGGATGTTCAAGCTGGTTTTAGAAAAGGCAGAGGAACCAAAGATCAGATTGCCAGCATCTGCATCGAAAAAGCAAGAGAGTTCCAGAAAAATGTCAATTTCTGCTTTATTCACTATGCCAAAGCCTTTGACTTTGTAGATCAACACAAATTGTGGGAAATTCTGAAAGAGATGAGAATACCAGAGCAACTGACCTGCCTCTTGAGAAATCTGTATGCAGGTCAGGAAGCAATAGTTAGAACTGGACACAGAACAACAGACTGGTACCAAATAGGAAAAGGAGTATGTCAAGGCTGTATATTGTCACCCTGCTTATTTAACTTATATGCAGAGTACATCATGAGACATGCTGGGCTGGATGAAGCACAAGCTGGAATCAAGATTGCTGGGAGAAATATCAATAACCTCAGATATCCAGATGACACCACCCTTATGGCAGAAAGTGAAGAGGAGCTAAAAAGCCTCTTGATGAAAGTGAAAGAGGAGAGTGAAAAAGTTGGCTTAAAGCTCAACATTCAGAAAACGAAGATCATGGCCTCTGGTCCCATCACTTCATGGCAAATAGATGGGGAAATAGTGACAGTCTTTATTTTTTTGGACTCCAAAATCACTGCAGATGGTGACTGCAGCCATGAAATTAAAAGACGCTTACTCCTTGGAAGGAAAGTTATGACCAACCTAGACAGCTTACTAAAAAGCAGAGACATTACTTTACCAACAAAGGTCTGTCCAGTCAAAGCTATGGTTTTTCCAGTAGTCATGTATGGATGTGAGAGTCGGACTATAAAGAAAGCTGAGCGCTGAAGAACTGATGCTTTTGAGCTGTGATGTTGGAGAAGACTCTTGGGAGTCCCTTGGACTGCAAGGAGATCCAACCAGTCCATGCTGGGGGAGATCAATCCTGAGTGTTCATTGGAAGGACTGATGCTGAAGCTGATACTCCAATGCTTTGGCCACCTGATGTGAAGAACTAACTCATTTGAAAAGACCCTGATGCTGATAATGATTGAAGGCGGGAGGAGACAGGGACGATAGAGAATGAGATGGTTGGATGGCATCAGTGACTCAATGGACATGAGTTTGAGTAAACTCCAGGAATTGGTGATGGGCAAGGAGGCCTGGTGTGCCGCAATCCATGGCATCACAAAGAGTCAGACACAACTGAGCAACAGAACTGGACTGATAGAGAAATGTACGACAAGAATTTCTCATGTAGTTTACTATTTCTAAGACTGCTAAGTTGTCACTGATCACAAACAATAATGTGCAGAACACAGAGGATCAAGCAACTCTTTAAATGAAATACAAATGATAGATTTGAAAACTTTCTAAGGTAGATATATAAGAGCCGCCTTGGATCCAGGGCATGGATTAATTAATAATATATCCTGGAAAAATAAAATTCCATAAATATTGTTTATGGAATTTCATTGCTTTCCTGATCCCTCTCCCCTAGTCACTTGCTACTTTGGCATCAAAGGAAATTCCTCCAAATAATATATGTTTTTAGATCTCGCACCTATTCAAATGCCTTTGGGAGTTCGCCTAGCAGAAAGCATAAAAGTAACAGTGAAAGCTCTCATGGATCAGGGTTTCTAATGCAAAATTCTGCTATGAATCCTCCATACCTCCCAACATGTTATATGACTTTGCCCTGAATATATGTTTTGTCTTCTGTATGAAAGAACTGTGCTTTTTCATTCTACTTGATTAACTTATCAGGATGCTGCCTCTAAACACCATGCTAAGGAAACCCAACCCAGCCTCTATCTCACTTCATTTCAAACTATTATCCTAATTTCCTTAGGATGGCTTTTCCTTCTTAGGATTCTAGACTATCCTGCTCCACAATATATACTCATTATAGAGTATGCTATACTGGTGATCTTTCTGGTGAGTCAAATCGTCAGTTCTATTTGACTCTTCATTGGACATTATTGTTTGACTATTGGTGTATTAGCTATGCCTCAAAAGAAGGGAATGGCACCCCACTCCAGTACTCTTGTCTGGAAAATCCCATGGACAGAGGAGCCTGGTGGGCTGCAGTCCATGGGGTCGCTAAGAGTTGGACACGACTGAGTAAATTCACTGTCACTTTTCGCTTTCATGCATTGGAGAAAGAAATGGCAACCCACTCCAGTGTTCTTGCCTGGAGAATCTCAGGGATGGAGGAGCCTGGTGGGGCTGCCGTCAATGTGGTCGCAGAGTTAGACATGACAGAATTGACTTAGCAGCAGCAGCAGCAGCAGCATTCCTTTCCCCAGTAAAAGAAAAAAAAAATTAATTTAAGAAGCAGCATCAAAAATATAATATGAACATTGAAGCCATAAAATACTAGATTAAAATAGGATTTTTTAATTTTTAACTTTTGTTTAGTCTGGGAGTGAAGCAGGCTTTTGTGTGCATGACAACAAAGAACACAAATATGACTATGTAAAGATTTTCAAAGTTTAAGCATGTATAGCTTTTAGCATAGTAATTCTACTTTTAATAATTGTC
>SJYQ01002974.1:618019-628814 GCA_006410935.1 Redunca redunca
CTTCAAATGGTGGGTATAAAACGTTTAGTTATTTTTAACTGTAATATAAAGAAAGATCAAAGTAGCTTAAAAGTAACATATTGTGCTCTGAGTATTCAAGATTTTTGCTGAAAGAATCAGAAAAGGATTCATGGAAAGACAATGATTTGAGATGAAAGTTACATATTTTAACAAGCAGACATAAAATAAGAAAGGATGGTTTTCAGGAAAATAAAGTACATGAACAAAAATGCAGAATGAGTTAAACATGTGGCATTTTGGGTGAAAAAAATATTTACTTACTTTACCTTATACTTAGGATGCATTTAGAAAAGTCAAAGGACTTAAAAAGGCTAAGACAATTGAGATCTCTATATTATATACAATGTCAAGTACTGTCTTACTGTCAGACAATGAATTCTGCCTCTGCTTTTGCTTCAGAAATTCTGGACAGACTACAAAAAGGGATCCTAAAATAATTGAGACAATAAAGGTGATCTCTTATTTATGGCTGAGAATTATAAAATGGTGCTTGTATTTATCACATCAAACTACCTCTAGGTCTTTACACCAATTCTAAAGGCATTTGCTCTTTGATGATGGGACAACTAAGTTCTTACTGCCTCCTCAGTATTAATAACAAGCTCAGGGCCTTAAAGAAAGAGAAAATTGTCCCTTTGCAGCTTGAACATTAATCTCTTATATTCAGAGCAAACAAACAACAGGATTTTAACAGCATTTCTGAGTTATGAGAGCTTCTGCCTAAGGTTTTACTGTAGTAGGAATATTTGAACTTTTGTCCAATTGATGAAGCAGCTCTAAAAACACTTGTGAGTCCCTCGTAAGTTAGCATTTGGACTGCTCATCTCATTTCTATGCTGCTCGACACTCAGCCTGTTGCTGCCCAAAGTCAGAAAATAAAACTGGGAGTAGAGCTTAAAATTAACACAAGGGAAGAAAGTCCCTCGCTTATAATGCTGTCTTCTGAGAACTCACCTGTGCCTTGGATACTGACACTGGCTGCTTCCTCTGGATGTCCCTCACACGGTGGCTTCCAGTTGAATATTGACCAAAAAGAGGCACCGGCAGGTGACAGGAGTACATGGGGAGAGAGGTGTTGAGGTATTTCTTTCCACCTCTTTTCATGCTTCAATACTTCTTTGATAACAGCTGTATCCCTCTTAAACTCCAGAACTTTCCAGGGACCAGCCTCTGCATCATGGCTCCAGCTCTCCATGGATTCTGAGAACACTATTTTCACTTCCCCTTGGCACTGGAATGGCCAGCTGCCTCAGCTGTGTCAGTATTTCTATAACTATCTCTTCATTAAACACTCTTTATGTAAACTATCATCATAAATTCCGTTTCCTGCCAGGGCTCCAAGCCACACAAGTAGGCTAGTATTATTAATATATTAATAGTTTCTAGCATCTTTCTATCATTTACTCATTTCAAGGCTCAACTTTGTCTATTTACATGATTTTCCTTTCAGGATTTATCTGTCAGAACTTCAATATGCATTACTAGTTAGCTGCTAGTAAACAAACAAACAAAATCAGTTCAATATTATTTTCCTCCCTTACCTGGGAGGCTGCAGAGAATCACTGAGGGAAGTGTTTATAGACAAGCTGGGTCAGCATCATCTGGGAACTAATTAGAAAGGCAAATTTTCAGGTCCCACTCAAGTTTACTGAATCAGAAACACTGGGGAGAGGTCAAGTAATCTGTGTTTCAAAATGCCTTCAAGTAATTCTGCTATATACTAAAGTTTGAGAAGTAGGCTCTTAATAACAATTAAGAAACATGTTCCATATCCCTGTAAATTAAACATCTTCAGTATCTCCCTAATTCCTGCAATAAAATTCAGCTGCTATTTAAGCCATCTAGAAGTTAACTCTAACCTACCCTCTTGGTCTATGTCCCTTTCTTATCTGTCAAAATCCTATTTGTTACTCACATGAATGGCACTTGCCTTCAAAAGTTTTCCTGCTTTTCAAAAGGAAATGTATCTTTTATTTTTTTCATAGTATTTTTGTGCATGGCTTGTGCTGCCTTCTTACACTCCAATGTGTTTAACTGTCTTTTTCTCCTTTTCTTAGTCTTCACTTTGTTTTCTTAGTCTCTCCTAGACTGCTACTTACAGTAAAAATGATGCCTCAATTTTCATTAAATTCTTTATTCTGGAATTATAGAATATAGATGGATCAAATCTTATTCTAGCATTGTCTGACCTACCAAAGACATCAATACTTGAAAGTGCACATTCAAATATTCACTCCCAAGACAAAGTTCTTTAAGGAAATTTATATCATATAAACAATATAAGACTAGGGAATTTGTGAAGTTATACTATTAAACTATACTGTTTGTGTAAAGGTAGCACACATTCTTTGTCTCTATTGATAGACAATTGCTTATCACTAATACTATTCAAAATATAATGTATAAATGTAGGAGTATGAAGTCAGAACTGATTGAGGTGACAAAATTACATATCTGTGATATTTATGGTTCAGAATGTGTTACCTAGAATGCAACATTTATCAAGATCAAATAATGTTAGGAAAAAAAAGATCTACATGACAGAAGAATGAACTGTGGTAAGAGAGAAACTTTTACAGCATATGTATCAATGATTCATTTACTTGATGCTATACATTACCAAAATGTATCTGTGTTATTATGTGATCATCTAAAAATAATGCTATAAACAATCTATGGTATTTTAAGTTGTTACAGAATGTATACAACTTCAAAGGAAGAATTAATTTTCAGTAAACCAAGTAATCTTAGTTTCACTGAGTTCCAGATGTGAAGCTGGTCTTAGAAAAGGCAGAGGAACCAGAGATCAAATTGCCAACATCCGCTGGATCATGAAAAAAGCAAGAGAGTTNGAAATATCAATAACCTCAGATATGCAGATGACACCACCCTTATGGCACAAAGTGAAGAGGAACTGAAAAGCCTCTTGATGAAAGTGAGAGAGGAGAGTGAAAAAGTTGGCTTAAAGATCAACATTCAGAAAACTAAGATCATGGCACCTGGTCCCATCACTTCATGGCAAATAGAAGGGGAAACACTGGAAACAGTGTCCGACTTTATTTTGGGGGGCTCCAACATCACTGCAGATGGTGACTGCAGCTATGAAATTAAAAGACGGTTACTCCTTCGAAGGAAAGTTATGACCAACCTATATAGCATATTCAAAAGCAGAGACATTACTTTGCCTACAAAGGTTCATCTAGTCAAGGCTATGGTTTTTCCAGTAGTCATGTATGGATGTGAGAGTTGGACTGTGAAGAAAGCTGAATGCTGAAGAATTGCTGCTTTTGAGCTGTGGTGTTGGAGAAGACTCTTGGGAGTCCCTTGGACTGCAAGGAGATCCAACCAGTCCATTCTGAAGGAGATCAGTCCTGGGTGTTCATTGGAAGGACTGATGCTGAGGCTGAAACTCCAGTACTTTGGACACCTCAAGCAAAGAGTTGACTCATTGGAAAAGACTCTGATGCTGGGAGGAATTGGGGGCAGGAGGAGAAGGGGACGACCCAGGATGAGATGGCTGGATGGCCTCACAGACTCGACGGAAGTGAGTCTGAGTGAACTCCGGGAGATGGTGATAGACAGGGAGGCCTGGCATGCTGCGATTCACAGGGTCGCAAAGTCGGACATGACTGAGTGACTGAACTGAACTGAACTGAAGGATATCTGACATTAAAAATTNTCCAAAAAAGAGAGGTGGTCAAAAACACGTTGACAGCTCAAGGTTTTTAGAACTCTCATAGAAAAATAGAGTCAAACTAAAGAACATGAACCTGAGGAATTTTTTATATGAGATTTGCCATTTATCATGCATTTTGCAGGCATTATTTCTAAATTCCAGAGAGTTCTTATTGAATATTTATTTGTAAGACTTTGTTATAAATCAATAACCAGAAGGAATAAAGACCTTGAAAATAAAATGTATTTATTACCTCAGTACTTATTGTCAAACACATGTCTTCCTGTTTCTAAGGTAAACTCAGTACATAGACTACTGTGAAGGGATAAAGTATCTGTGCAGAACAAATAGAGTGTCTAGGGCACTGAGTCAAGATGAGCAATTTATTCCAAGATTACCTAATGTATTTGTACAGTTGAGTGTTGTAATCAGTTATCTGAGAAGTTAATTACACATTTTATGACAAAGTCAAGCTCATCCAGGCAGTGGCAAATGTAATGGTCCAACTTCTATTGAGTACCATCTATGTGTGAAGATTACAATAATAACCAGAGTGAAAGAAATCTTCACTTTTACTTTTCTCAGCAGAAACACTTATACTTGGCAAAAACACACTTTTCCCCCACAAGCAAAGAAATATTTATGAGATGGCTGCCTAGTCAATAGTCTGAAACTAACTGAACTTTCTGAGGACAGAAGAAATGACCTTGGAGTTATCAGACAATTGCTATATACAACTGTGCTAAAAAGAATAAAAACCAAAAATGTCTAACAGAATAATGTATAATCATAGGGTGTACTTTCAGGATGGAATGATGTCTTTTCATCTAGCTTTTCCATTTCACACATGATGAAAATATGCCTCAGAGAGGTTAATTTGTACCATATATTTCTTTTCGTTTTTTTCAGAGAAGCTGGAAGTTGAGGCTTTTACGTAAATTTTCTATTTTTTCAAATACTGTGGACCAAGAACTGTAAGTTTGAGATCTCTGCAAATTCTTCCTACTTTGGTTTTCATTGGCCCAGTCCACTACCCCACTTTCCTTCTTAGACTCGGATTACTTCCTTCCCACAGAATGAATGACCAAGCACCCTCCTTATGAATTCTGTTACCACAGCTGTCTCAACCGCTAAGCAGCAAAGGCGTGGGCTCTTCCTTGCAGTCTATTGAGAGCTGTGCTGTCCAATAGCCACATGTAGTTATTTAAATTTAAACTATTTAAAATACAATAAAATACAAAATTGTCCATCAGTCCCAATACCCAGATTCTCAGTATTCAATAGCTATATGTGTGGCTTGTGACTCCTGTATTAGACAGTAGGTACAGAGCATTTCCATCACTGCCAAATATCCAATTAGACACAGCTGGTATCTCAGTTCTTCAACTAATTTTAAAAATTATTTCTTTGGAAATTCTTCATATATCAGTTGATGTGGCTTTCTGGATTTTTAAAAATTCACAGACCTCAATTACCCATTTGCCATTTTCTGTGTGTTCTCCCACGTGCTGCTTAGCACACTTCCTGGCCTATATTTAGCATTCGAAAAACCAGGTAGCAATAGTAATAATATACCACTTACGATTTATGTATTCATTATTTTTCAATTAATGAAGTTAATTTTCAAGAAATATCAAATGCAGGTATTTTAGTCAACCTTGCAACAGGCAATGAATAAATCTATATAAAGCAACACTGTTTTAGTACTATAAATGTTTGCATATTGTTAGCTGCATAAATTCAATGTCCAGTTTATAGTGCAGTGAAACAAGCTGCAGACCCGTACACTTATACAATTTACTACATGCTATTACAGTCCTAAGAGCTTGTGTTTACTAATTAATTTACTCATGACAATAACCCATTGTATAGGTAATTATTATTTTTATTTTATAGAATGGCACTTTCTAGTTGGCCTAGTGGTAAAGAATCCACCTGTCAAAGCAGGAGACACAGAAGACTTGGGTTTGATCCTTGGGTCAGGAAGGTCCCCTCAAGAAGGAAATGGCAATCCATTCCACTATTCTTGCCTGGGAAATCCCATGGACAGAGGAGCCTGGCAGGTATAGTTCATGGGGTCACAAAACAGTTGGTAATGTATTACACTTCTACTTGCTCTATGTTTACTAATTGATTTACTCATTACAATAACAAGTTGTATAGGTAATTATTATCTTTTCCCTTATAGAATAGGAAACTGAGGCATACAGAGCTTCAGTTCAGTTACATCCAACTCTTTGCGACCTCATGAACTGCAGCATGCCAGGCTTCCCTGTCCATCACCAACTCCTGGAGCTTGCTCAAACTCATGTCCATCTAGTCGGTGATGCCATCCACCATCTCAGCCTCTGTCATCCCCTTCTCCTCGTGCCTTCAATCTTTCCCAGCATCAGGGTTTTTTCCAAGGAGTCAGTTCTTGGCATCAGTTGGCCAAAGTATTGGAGTTTCAGCTTCAGCATCAGTACTTCCAATGAATCTTCAGGACTGATTTACAGAGATTAAGTATCTTAAATAATTATATGACCATTAAGCATCAGATTGGGGGCTTTAAGCTGGCCTTTTATGATTATTAGTTCTGTGACTTTGGACAAGTCCTATATTCCTTTTAAGGCCACACACCTGCTTTTAAAATGGGTATGATAACTTAGGTGACTTTTATAAGGGTCTGAAAAACACTCAAGTATCATGTAGTAGGTACTCAATAAATAAAGATTCCTTTTGCTTTGCTTCTCAAAGTATCTGGGTAAATTATCTCTATATTTAGTATTTATTTGTTTTAAAACAATGTTTATGAGTCTCCTGGAGCAAAGATTGCCTTTAGTATTTGATATCTTTACCAAATATCTTAAGCACTTCTATGTATGTGTGTGTGTGTATGTGCGTGTTAAAAAAACCCTATGTGGTAAATATGCTACTAAATTTAGTGAGATAGATTAAATAAAATTCTGAACTAATGAATTACTTTCTGAGGACACAAATATGAATCTATTTAATGAAGAAATAAGAAAATTATGACTAGTGGATTCATGGTCCTTTCATTTGCTTTATACTATGAAAAGTATCACTCCGTATTCCTTCTTCTGACCTTGTTTGGAATGCATTTCTAATGCACTTACATAGGACTTTATTTTAGGCCTTATACTAAAATTAATTATGAAATTATCCTATGTCTATAACTGTCTTTAGTGGAGCTTCTAGTACTAAGTTCATTCTTTTCCTGGATCTTTATTTTTTGTTTGCTGGAGCTTATAATTATCCTGAACTGAGTATTAATATGTATTAAAGCTTCTAAATGATGTTTCTGCTACATTGTGATGTGAATGCAAAAGCATTCCCTCTGGTTATAGCTGCATCTGTCTCAAACCAACAATCTAATTTTTTCAGATCCATGGGGAGCCATGTTCATTATATTCACCAGGTTTAGAGCTTCAAGCATTAATTTTTTTTGGACACATGAATAATCAGAAAACTGTTAACAAGCACCAAAGAAACAAGTAGATTATGTTTGTGTATTAGAGGAGGATTATGTGACCCAATAAGATTGTATTGCTAATATTCATGCTCTCTTTTATTCAAATTGTTATTTATTGGAATGCTTGGTAAGTATTACACATCATTGTGTGCAAATTAGAAAAATACTCTCTTTTGTTAGCAAATAACGCTTGGTTTGGTGGTATTAGATATGTCCTCTGAGTTATTTTTGCACCAGTAGTGAAGTGTACTGATCATAATACTTTCCCCCTTAAACACAATCATTTCAAACACAACATTTATGTAATATTAATTACAGTTCCACCTTATCAATTCCAAACTGTAGCCATATTAAGGACTCCTAAGTATGAAGCCAGTATTCTTTATTTTTGATTAATGTAGAAGAAAAACACTCCATGCAATAAATATGTCAAATAATTATTTAATTACAAAAATATAAGGTTATTGCTACACTGTAGATATACAAACATATGTTGAATGTCTTGTTGTGTGTGGTAGAGAGTAAGTAGTGTGTGCTGTGTGCTCAGCTGTGTCTGACTCTTTGTGACCCCAGAGACAACAGCCTGACAGGCTCCATGGGAGTCCATGGGATTCTCCTGGAAAGAATACTAAAGTGGGTTGCCATTTCCTCCTCCAAGGAATCTTCCCAACCCAGGGATCCAACTGGAATCTCCTGCATTGGCTGGATTCTTTACCACTAGCACCATTACAATTATAGCATTTATTCTAACAAAGCAATAGTGTTCTGCATCTGAACTGTTACATACAAATAGCCAAGACATCCTGCCTGCCTAAGCTGTAATTAGTCAGTAGTTCCAAATCTTTGTTACCATGAGATAAGAACTGAGAGAGAAATAAACCGAACTGACAAAAGAGATACACTGTCTTTACTGATCTACTGATAGCTAGAGCAAAAACTAATTAAACAGGCATTTTTCTTGCATATGCATGAGCTATTATGATATGTTGGAGATAATTCCTATTTTCTTAATGAAGAAAAAGAATTAACTAAGCCATCGTAAAGGAGATCAGTCCTGGGTGTTCATTGGAAGGACTGATATTGAAGCTGAAATTCCAATACTTTGGCCACCTAATGTGAAGAGCTGCTCATTTGAAAAGACCCTGATGCTGGGAAAGATTGAAGGCAGGAGGAGATGGGGATGACAGAGGATGAGACGGCTGGATGGCATCACCGACTCAATGGACATGAGTCTGGGCAGACTCCAGGAGTTGGTGATGGACATGGAGGCCTGGTGTGCTGCAGTTCATGGGGTGGCAAAGAGTCAGACACGACTGAGCAACTGAACTGAACTGAAGCCATTTAAATAAATTCACTAGTAATCACTTTTGTGATTGTCTTCTCTGGTTCCCAGTTTAGGGTTATGGATCTAGCAAATAAAAATAGAGGATATCCAGTTACGTGTGAATTTCAGATCAATAATAGTTTTTAGAGTAACTGTCTCATGCATTTTGGGACACACTTATTCTAAAAAGTTATTCACTGTTTATCTAAAAGTCAAACTTAATATAGGCTTTTTCTAGTTATCTGGGAGTCTACTCTAATCTTACCAGTTTTACAGTGTACTACTAGCACTTGTTTAAATACTTCTAGAAATATCATTAAGAGAAAATAATCTCTAAATCATATTTTTGTTTTAGAAATCGAGAGGGTATATACAATTTTAAAATTAATTTAAAACAATCATTTCCTCAAAGGCTTCATGCCAACCTCAGACACTGCAGGAAAAGTGAACACTTTTAGTTTTCATTCTTACTGCCTAATAAGCCATATCTTTTATTAATACCTTTCAATTAATGGGGTGCAAAAGCATGGTATCTTCCTTTAAATGAGATTGTTTAAATCTACTTAATAGCTCTTTAAACTTTACACTGAGCTGTTAACTCAGGAGGTACTTACAGAAGTACTAAAATGGTACATGTGGTGGTTTAATTGAAGGATAATCATATAAATTCAATCTACTATTCTGTGTGAGTAAAACCAAAGATTTTATTTTCTTATCACAAAGAAAACAATTCTCAAAGATTTGGAATTTATCATGATTTAAAGCACACTTCAAAGTGAGTTTAGGACAGTGACGTGCTTGCTATGTGAACACTACCAGGACAGCAAGAAAATAGTTTCATGAAATGTTTAAAATTCACTGGCACTTAGAAAAACAACAAAAACAGTTTCAAAAAATGGCTTAAAACATAATTTTCAATTTCAGGTCCTTTTTTAATTCATTAAGGCCAAATGATTCAGCTAACTTTGTCATTTTTCAGTGAGAAGAAACCACAGTAGGAGACCTGAACAATGGACACATTGGGATAGAAAAAGGTTAAGAAGCAGAGAGAAGAAAAAAAGAACAGTGACAAAATGCATGATGATGTATAATCTTATAGCATATATTGTGAAGAATAAAGCAAGGCTAAGGTTCATGAACATCCCATTTAGCAAATGATCCTCTAAGAAATGCTTACTCTTGTAGCAAATCCACCTCTACCTAACCTGTGAGCAACCTAAGATGCAGGATGTATTTGACTTTTGAGGGCCAAATGAGGGTAAAAAGTAGATCACTCAAAGTCAAATCCCAAGCTTGGTGCCTTGAAATTGCCCCAGAAAAGGATCCTGTTAGATTTGTTATACAGGTTGTATCTCTTCTAGCCCTATCCTCAATGAGTCTGTGCTTGGTTCAGACAAAAGCTCTGAATTAAAAGTAAACAGGCAAGCTATCAAAATCAAAAGCAAACACACACACACACACACACACACACAGCAAACTTAAAACCTGAAGGAACTGATTTAACAGACAACCAGCTGCCAGGAGTTCATTACAGAGTCTGAGGTCTATTGCAACAATAGTATTGACAGAAAGCGCAAAGAAAACAATGTCCCTTTTTAGCCAGAGTACTGTTTCTGTTATAAGAACTATGTCTGCCAAAACACTCTAACATCTTTGGCACCACTGTGCTAGTTCTTGCAAGAGGAGGAAAGTTTCAGAAGATTCAGCTTTCCCTCAGAACAACTTCAGTCAATAGTGACAGGATATCCTACTGGCATCAGTACAGTGGCAGCAACAAGACTTTTCAGGATTTCTGTGGCCTCAACACCTAACATCATCTCAAAGTGCCAGAGAAGAAACCAGTATGAATGAATGAAGTGAAAACAGAAAATGCTACATGTATTTCTAAGCATAGATGAGATTTTCCCTGAAGACTCTCAGAAATAAGATAAAGGTTCCACAACAGTTGTTAGGGGACAGCTAGAAAAATATTGTTTCTTTAACTATTATTCTTTCCAGTTTTTTGGGTTTTTTTCCAGGCTGAATGGATTAGAAAAGACAAATTGTAAGAGACAAACATGTTCAAAAAAACATTTGGGTCTATTTGATCAAGGCTATAAGATCTTTAGAATGTACATGTTTCTGCAGACTCTTATTTACAAAGCTATAACAGCTAGATGGTATCATTTCTTCTTAAAATTTCTTGTTCATTCAAAAATATGTTATATATATATATAACAGATTTCTACATAAAATATTACACTGAAAAATAAAAATACTATTGTGTAAAACTCAAGTGAAAAGAGAATAGTATTTTTATTTT
>SJYQ01002977.1:0-18339 GCA_006410935.1 Redunca redunca
ATGTAAGCTTTTATATTTAAGAATGGATAAACAACAAGATCTTACTGTATAGCCCAGAGCACTACATTCAGTGTCCTATGATAAATCATAATAGTAAAGAATATTTTTATAAGTGTATATATGTATGTATAGCTGAATCACTTTGCTGTACAGCAGCAATTAACACAATATTTTGAATCAATTTGACTTCAATAAAAAAATAAGTTCACCAGTGCCATATTACCTTATTATCTTGTTGAATATTTTATGCATAGACACTTCCTTTGGTATTTGCTTTCACAACTTTGCCAATTTTTCATTAACTTCCAAATGCTAGCTTTCTGCTAAGACTAATACCTTTCTCAAGTCTGTCAGACCCCTGTTAGCTTTTGTAAAGTACACTGACCTTTGTGATTGCACTGTTAAATAGCATGATTGACATATACATTTCTGAAATTAGGACATAAACAGGCTCTAAAAGAAGTCATAATTTAATTAGACTATTAATCTGTTTCACTTATGAGTATTATTTACTCATAAAAACATTGAATTGCTCAAATTTTGTTCTGCTGTGTCATTTGATAATTTCACTGTCAATACTTGCTTTATAATGAATAAATTACCTAATTAGGAAGATGGGTTAATTAGATATTTACATGATTCTAAGAATTTTTCTTCTAAAACTCCAGTATTTAAACCATGATAGCAATATAGGATTCTGAAAAATCAATATTTTTCCTTTTACAAATCCTTTCATGTATACATTCTGTCTGAGAAAAGTATTTTGTCTTAAATATGTGCATTTACAGACAAGTGTAAATGTAATTGGCAAACATGTAAAATGTGTTTATAGAAAATACAGCAGCCATAATTTAATTAATACCTACTGTATTATGGTGCCACCTAGACTATTTTCATATATTGTTTTATACTAAGTGTAATTTTCACTGTAAATCTCTATAGTATATCATCTCCATGTTCTATTCCTTTTTGCAAATGAGGAAACTAAGTCTTAGGAAGCAAAACGACTTGAACGAAACACGAGACTCTAATGACTCCCACTATTGCTATTCATGATTTTCATGGTTGGCAATGACTTGGTCAAGGATTTGATCACTCCAGGCCCCACCTGTTCAACCATAGACAGAAAGGCCATCGGTAGTAGCTTGGTGTAGTGGTTTTAAAGTTCTCATCTGATATGTGGTAGAGGTATTTGTTAATAAAGTAAAAAACATGAAATAAATATTAATATGATGGACACTCTTGCTCATAGCAGTGGAGAAATAGTATCACTTGCTAAATCATTTGTAACTCCAAACATTGGGGTCAAGTACATGAAAGCATGTCTTTCACCTCTAGGTATTTCCCTTTTTAATGCCCCTCCCATCACCATTCTTCCATCTCTCCTTTCTGGGTACTTCATTATTCTGCTTCCATTCAGAGCTCATGGATTGTGCTTACTGTTCTAGATTCTTCCTCCTTCTTCCTCACACATCAAAATATTCCTGTTAGGTGTCACATATCTTCAACATTTTGACATCTAATGAACATATCATAATTTAGGTTTCATTGTGTTTTGAGCATTTGTAAAATTATATTGTACTTGTGACTATCCTCTTGCAAGTGACAGTAACCTATTTATAAAGAGCTTAAACAAAAAGTGAATTAATTAACTTCAATTAACTGAAACATTATGGTGGTTGTTCCATTAGGTAGCACTTTGCTCTTGGCCTTAAATAATGGGATTTGTCTTTCCAAGTCTCCTAACTGCTTGTTGTGCTACCTACATCCTCAGATGGACGGCCTTTTTGGAGCAAATATACATTAACCTCCAGGGTTACCCATGAGCAGCTGGACATCCTCAGTGAAAAGAGAATGCATTTCTTCTAAGAGAATGTATCTCTTCTAAAGTAAGACCTGTATCCAACTGGTTAGTTGGTCCCATCCTGATTGCTGCAACAGATCACCACCTCATGGTGACACAGTCTTCTTGCATGGATGGTTGGTCAGGGAAAAAACACATTGAACACAGTATATTTTAAAATAAGTCTTAACACAGTCTTATGAAGACATATGTAACCACAGGATTAGAGAAGACATTCCTATTCGCATTTTAGCAGTTTCAGTACTAGAAAATTGACATTCCTGGGATGTCATATGCACATATAAGGGCTGATGCAAATGTTCTTTTGGAGTATTTGGAACTGGAGTTAAGAGGCACAACTTCTTTCCATAAGTGGAACAACATGCAGAAATGAACAACTTGCCTTAGTAGGATCTTAACTGGGAGATAGGATCCTCTCATCCATGTTGCAATCCTGTTTTCCTTGTTAAGAGCTTTATTGCATGGGTTTCAGAATATTCTAGGGACTGTAGCTTGTTTTGCTTTTCTGGTAATCATATGGTCTCATTACAACCAAAACTGCATTCCTCCTTTGAGGGGGATTTTATACTGCTCTGGCTTGGGGTGAACACTTGTGCATTTTCAAATTCATGTCCTTGCTGAAAATATGAAACTTCTTAAGGTTTGTATAGCTAACAGTGAAACATTATGTCACATGATGAAACATGACTAGTTTATTTAAACAGCACAAGTGAAATGTCTTCAGCAACTTGCCCACCATTAGAGATATTTCTCTGTGGTATACCCTAATGCCTAATATGTTGCATGTAACTGCTGGAAATTTGATCAGGGATTCCCTGTGCAGTCTAGAGTTGAGGATAAAAGAGCAGGACTTGAATTTCACATCTAAAATATCATCTTTCCACCCAATTGGGTAAGGTTTGTGTTATCGGTCTGCATGTATAAAATGGAAAAATTATCCCT
This sequence comes from Redunca redunca, assembly GCA_006410935.1. Taxonomy (NCBI): domain Eukaryota; kingdom Metazoa; phylum Chordata; class Mammalia; order Artiodactyla; family Bovidae; genus Redunca; species Redunca redunca. Next base: position 2,807 of record SJYQ01002977.1, read on the forward strand.
AGAGTTTAATTCAGAATCAGGGAAAATACAGTATGCTCTTCTGTTGAGCAAACAGCCTTCTTTGTTGGAAGTGGGTCACCCAGAGACCGAGTTGCTTAAGGAAAACAGATGAAATACAGTAATTCCAAGAACAGACCAATAAAGGCCAAGTGCTCAGTTAATCTTTCAAAGGACAAGTCCCTCAGTAGCCATGAATGCCGTTAAGAGTTGAATGTGTCTAATTTATATATGACTCCAGGGTCAACATGATTTAGTGGAAAGGGAACAAGGTACAGTTTGTAGAAACCAATGCAAGGGAAGCTGTAAAGGAAAGTTTTAAGGTTTAAACTATTTTAAGGAACATTTTCAAGGAAAGTGTACATGTCATAGCCTTCAATTGACAGTTGCCCCAAAGAGAATAAATGAAGAGATTTAAGCTCATTAACTCCTTTTTTAAAGGTCTAAATAGAAACAATGTAAAGATGCCATAAAGCAGGTGAGGACAGTCCTGGCATGGGATGAACTCTCAGATGTTCCAGATCAACTTGCCTGATAAACACTTCATTACAGTATTTTCAAAGGTCAGTGTGAGGTGTGACATGACATTCTCTTTTATAGCATGAGAAATTCAATATGGATTCAATAGTTCCCTCCCAGCAACTTATGAAATAGGACGATTTCTAGCCTGTTGAAATTTATCAAATCCTTCTTGAAGTGTGCATGCCATATTGTAGAACATGGCAACATTTTTCTATAGAGGACTACATAGTAAATATTTTCATTTCTGGGGATAGATGCTCCCTGTAGCAACTGTTTGACTCTACCGCTGTAGTGCAAAAGCAACAATAAGCAATGTGTAAATTAATGTTCACGACTATGTTCTAATACAACTTCACTGACAAAACAGGCAGCAGGCTGAATTTGAGTCATAGACCATTATTTGCTAAACCATACTGTAGGATATTATTTAGATTAATGGTAACAATGATTGCCTGTAGAGGTTGGTGGGTTGTAGGAATATGAACAGCTAAGTTTCAAATATCTAGTTAGTGATGTCCCAGTATGACTTGGGATAATTTTGATATCACTAGTAACTGATAAAACTTTTAATTCTTAGGGCTGTGGATGGTTCTCAGGGATCTGACTGTTAATAACTCTTTTGGAAACACTGCATTCTAATTTTGTGTGTACACACACATACATATCTATACATGTATATATTTTATGAAAATAATTTTTTGTAACACTGTCAGTTTAGTTCAGTTGCTCAGTTGTGTCCAACTCTATGCAACCCCATGGACTGCAGCACGCAAGGCCTCCCTGTCTATCACCAACTTCCAGAGTTTACTCAAACTCATGTCCATTGAGTCGGTGATGCCATCCAACCATCTCATCCTCTGTTGTCCCCTTCTCCTCCTGCCTTCAATCTGCCCAGCCTGAGGGTCTTTTCAAATGAGACAATTCTTTGCATCAGTTGGCCAAAGTATTGGAGTTTCAGCTTCAACATTAGTCCTTCCAATGAATATTCAGGACTGATTTTCTTTACGATGGACTGGTTGGATCTCCTTGCAGTTCAAGGAACTCTCGAGTCTTCTCCAACACCATAGTTCAAAAGTATTAATTCTTTGGCACTCCACTTTCTTTATAGTCCAACTTTCATATCCATATATGACTACTGCTTTGACTAGATGGACCTTTGTAGGCAAAGTAATGTCTTTGCTTTTTTTTGGTAATACTGTAGTATTTTGGAAATAAGGTCACTGAATTATTTAAGACACTATAGCTACTGATTTTGTCACAGACCCCTTCTGGACATTATTAATAAACTATATTCAATTGGACTTTTCTGTTATAAACAACCACTGTTTTCTGAAGCTGCATAATGAAGTTATTTTACTTTGCAGCTGCTGTTGTCTTGTACTCTCTGAGAATAAGATATCAAGTTAGTTCTTATGGAAGCAACATAGTGATTAAGACTCTTAAGAACATGAACTGGGAAATCAGATAAATCCATGTTGTGTTTTAGTTCTGCTTTTTATTACCTTTTGGGATTCTGTGCAAGTGACATCACTTATTTGAGCCTCTCTTTTTTCATCTGTATGTAAGATAAAGTGGAAAATGTGTGTCAAACATTTAGCACAATCCTGGGCATATAGGAAATGCTCAGTAATTTGCAGCTATTATTATCTTTAGTAAGATGGGATAACCACTCAGTCACTTACCATTATATTGTAACTGTTAATATTTTTCTTGATAAAGTGGATGATTACTGTTTTTTTCTTGCCAAATATTAATTCTCAATTCTTATAGTGATTTTACTAGATTTTCCTTGTGGTTTTGAGGTGCTTAAAGTGAGGCTGCCTTCATCCCTGGTTCAAAGCAGAGGTATACAGTCTATTGGCTATAGGACTGAAATGTGGCACATCATCCTTTCTGGTTGATGAGGTTTAATTCTGGGATTTTTTTTTAGAAAGAGATGATGAGAATATGTAAGCTTAGAGATGCTGGCAAAGATATTTCCTTGAAGCCATACCACCCACAAACTTTTCATTTGTGTGAATCACTAAGGATTCTGTTGGTTTTTTTTTTTTTTTTTGCTTTGTCTATTTTGATGTGGGTTTCTATCACTTATAACTGAAAAAGTACTAACCAATACAGCTAATTATTTTATGTTTGCTAACAGGACAGATTCTATCAGATAATCAACATCTGAACTTTTTAAAGTTTTTTGTTTTTTAGAATAGCAGATATGATTGACCTTCCTCCCTCCCTCCCTCCCTCTCTCCTTTCCTTCCTTCCTACCTTCCTTTCATTTTTGAACCTGGGGACCAAAATTCAAATTAATCAAATGGCAGAACCTAAACTTGTTATAAAGATCAAACATTTGATTTTGCCAGCTGAGATAATGGAGTACTTAATAAGACTTTAAGAGCAAAAATCAAATAGTACTGGGACAGGGAAAGTTACAGAGAAACAGCTCCCTCTTTTTTCCCACAGGGGAGCACTTTGCCCTGTGAGGTTTGTCCTAGAGTGACCTGCCCAGGTCCCACAATTAGTTACAAAATAGGATTAAATTCAGGTTTCCTATCCATACATTTATATGTTTAGCAAGCCATCTTGTCTGTGCTACATGAATTCAAATGAATAAGATTTCTTGGATAAAAATACAAATATGTATTTGTTTTTTATATACAGCCTAAATATACCTGTAAAAATAATAGCATCTGTTTAAAAGCAAGTAATAGCTTGATATAGTTGTCAAAACTTTTCAAGCACTTGGGGGTATGGGGGCTACTGCAATGGCGTTTTTTGAAGTAAGAGAGTTTGGGTTCAACTCTCAATAAAGAAAGGAATGGTGGGAATTTTTAGTCAAAAATCAGAGTGACATCAGTAGACGGACAATTGCCAAGAATAAACATCAGGGGTAAGACAGGATTCTAGCTAAATGAACCTAACAGGATTCTTGTTCAAGGGGCCAGGGAGATCAGATGTCACCTGGAGGGAGTGGGGGATGAGGAATCCAATTAGTGATTGAACGTGATGAGATATTGAGGATGGGAAATTATGGCTAACCTGACTTAGCAGGATTCTTGCTGAAATTGTACAAAGTCTCAAGGAGAGGCAATTTGTCAGATCTCATGACCTCTGCTAACCCTCATTCCTCCCAAAGGCCCTGTCTCTAAATGCCAACACATTGAGGGTTAGGGATTCAATATATAAATTTTGAGAGGATACAAGCATTCAGTCCTTAATGATTAATAATTGTTCATTATAGATTAGTGTTCATTTTTTAAGATTATTATCCTTTTGTTATTGTATTCTTTCTTTAATTTTAAAATTAAACCTTAGCCTAGATTAGTTATTTGGACATTTTCTCCATCTTCCCATATGTTATTATGCTTTGTTTTGAAGTCTGGGATTTTGGTGAGCTTCCTCAGGTATTTTGTCATCTAACAGACTGTGTAATGAAAGTGGAGTGGAGTGCATGTCTGAAATGGGTAACAATCACAAGTTGATCTATTTGTTTGATAATTGCACAGTTAAAAAAAAATGCAACCATACTCCTGAAAAATAGAACTACAATTTCAGGAAGCCAGTGAGTACATTAGTTTCTTTTAATGATCTAACAAATAACATTTCACACATTATAGCTTTCCATTGGGAACCCTAAAGAAGAAAATTAAGCATTCTGTGTCACAGCCTGTATTCTATTGGTATGACATGTAGCAATCCTATTTACAACAGCAGATATTACAGAGGAATAGTCCAGGGGAAGGGAAGACAGCAGGGCAATACCTAGAAATCATGCTTAGAAAGAACTGTAAGACAATATTTTTTTCCCCTAATGCAAAGCATTTGATTGGAACCAGGTGATGTGTATATTTCACTGAGTTCCTAAAGGGACTTGAGATCTCATGAAACTGAGGCCCAGATTGGTACTTGGCAACATCCTCATCTCTTCCATCATTCCCTATATTGGAATTTTCTCTGTGCTTTTCGCCCCATTCAAAGTAGCAAGTTATTAATAGGATTCTTTTAAAAGGTTGGTTACCTTTTAGATTATGGTTCTCAAACCTTAATATGCATACAGGTCAGCTAAGAGTTATGTTCAAATACAGCATGGGACTTGACATTATGTATTTCTAACTAGCTTGCTGGGGATGCCTGATATGCAGGGGTCTGCAGACCACACTTTGAGTGGTTCTGCCAATAGAACTTTTTGTGATGATGAATATTCTGTATCTATGCTGTCTTAGAGGTAGCTACCAGTCAAAGGAGGTCTTAAGCACTTGAAATGTAGTTAGTGTGGTTGAGGAATTAAATTTCTGTTTCTTTACATTGAAATGCCAATAGACATATGTGGTTACTTGTTGGGCAGTGCAGCTTTACAGTTCAGTCACTCAGTCATGTCCAGCTCTTTGCAACCCCATGGACTGCAGCACGCCAGGCCTCCCTATCCATCACCAACACCCAGACATTACTCAAACTCATGTCCATTGAGTCAATAATGCCATCCAACCATCTCATCCAATGTCATCTCCTTCTCCCCCTGTCTTCAATCTTTCCCAGAATCAGGGTCTTTCAAATAAGTTAGCTCCTTGCATCAGGTGGCCAAAGTATTGGAGTTTCAGCTTCAGCATCAGTCTTTCCAATGAACACTCAGGAATGATCTTCTTTAGGATGGACTGGTTGGATTTCTTTGCAGTTCAAGAGACTCTCAAAAGTCTTCTTCAACACCACAGTCAAAAGCATCAGTTCTTCGGCACTCAGCTTTCTTAATAGTCCAGCTCTCACATCCATACATGACTACTGGAAAAACCATAGATATGACTTTTTGATGGATCTTTGATGGTAAAGTAATGGCTCTGCTTTTTAGTACACTCTCTAGAGTGGTCATAACTTTCCTTCCAAGAACTAAGCATCTTTTAATTTCATGGCTGCAATCACCATCTGCAGTGATTTTGGAGTCCAAGAAAATAAAGTCTCTCACTGTTTCCATTTTTTCCCCATCTATTTGCCATGAAGTGATGGGACCAGATGCCATGATCTTAGTTTTCTAAATGCTGAGCTTTAAGCCAAGTTTTTCACTCTCCTCTTTCACTTTCATCAACAGGCTCTTTAGTTCTTCTTCACTTTCTGCCGTAACAGGGTGTCATCTGTATATCTGAAGTTACTGATATTTCTCCTGGCAGTCTTGAATCCAGCTTGTGGTTCTTTCAGGCCAGCATTTCACATGATGTACTTTGCATATAAGTTAAATAAGCAGGGTGACAATATACAGCCTTAACGTACTCCTTTTCCTATTTGGAACCAGTCTGTTGTTCCATGTCCAGTTCTAACTTGCTTTCCGACCTGCATACAGATTTCCCAAGAGGCAGGTCAGGTGCTCTGGTATTCCCAACTCTTGAAGAATTTTCCACAGTTTGTTGTAATCCACACAGTCAAAGGCTTTGGCATAGTCAATAAAGCAGAAATAGATGTTTTTCTGGAACTCTCTTGCTTTTTCGATCATCCAGCAGATGTTGGCAATTTGATTTCTGGTTCCTCTGCCTTTTCTAAAGCCAGTTTAAACGTCTGAGAGTTCACAGTTCACATACTGTTGAAGCCTGGCTTGGAGAATTTTGAACATTACTTTACTAGTGTGTGAGATGAGTGCAATTGTGCATTTGAGCATTCTTTGGCATTGCCTTTCTTTGGGATTGGAATGAAAACTGACCTTTTCCAGTCCTGTGGCCACTGCTGAGTATTCCACATTTGCTGGCATATTGAGTGCAGCACTTTCATAGCATCATCTTTCAGGATTTGAAATAGCTCAACGGGAATTCCATCACCTCCACTAGCTTTGTTCATAGTGATGCTTTCTAAGGCCCACTTGACTTCACATTCCAGGATGTCAGCTCTAGGTGAGTGATCACACCATCATGATTATCTATGTCATGAAGATCTTTTTTTTACAGTTCTGTGTATTTTTGCCACCTCTTCTTATTATCTTCTGCCCTATTAGGTCCATACTATTGCTGTCCTCTATTGAGCTCATCTTTGCATGAAATGTTCCCTTAGTATTTCTAATTTTCTTGAAGAGATCACTAGTCTTTCCCATTTTATTGTTTTCATCTATTTCTTTGCACTGCTCACCAAGGAAGGTTTTCTTATCGCTCCTTGGTATTCTTTTGTTTTGTTATTCTATCTCTGTTCAGTTCTAAGGCAAACCATTCAATATCAGGGTAATCCAAACCTATGCCCTGACCATAATGCTGAAGAAGCTGAAGTTGAACAGTTCTATGAAGACCTGCTGCTGCTGCTGCTAAGCCTACAAGACCTTTTAGAACTAACACCCCAAAATATGTCCTTTTCATTATAGGGGACTAGAATGCAAAAGTAGGAAGTCAAGAAACACCTAGAGTAACAGGCAAATTTGGCCTTAGAATACAGAATGAAGCAGGACAAAGGCTAATAGAGTTTTGCCAGGAGAACACACTGGTCATAGCAAACACCATCTTCCAACAACACAAGAGAAGACTCTACACATGGACTTCACTAGGTGGTCAACACCAAAATCAGATTGATGATATTCTGTGCAGCCAAAGATGGAGAGTCAGCAACAACAAGACCAGGAGCTGATTGTGGCTCAGAACATTAACTCCTTATTGCCAAATTCAGACTTAAATTGAAGAAAGTAGGAAAAACCACTAGACCATTCAGGTATGACCTAAATCAAATCCCTTACGATTATACAGTGGAAGTGATAAGTAAGTTTAAAGGACTAGATCTGATAGACAGAGCGCCTGATGAACTATGGCCGGAGGTTCGGGACATTATATAGCAGACAGAGATCAAGACCATGCCCAAGTAAAGAAATGCATAAAAGCAAAATGGCTGCCTGAGGAGGCTTTACAAATAGCTGTGAAAAGAAGAGAAGCAAAAAGTGAAGGAGAAAAGTGCAACAAAACTAGTATCAACAAAACTTATCTCAACTATAACCCTGCCAGTGTCCTGTCTGCCATTAAACCCTAAAGAGGTTCTCTTTGTATTTACAGAATAAAGGCGGCGCTGGTCCACGAGGATTCAGTACCTTCTTCTCACAATCTGCTCCTTCTGCCCTGTTGTTACCACACCCCGGGCTTTGTGCATTCGTCCTTTTCTCTCCAAGCTTCTTTATCCCACATCATTTTTGATATTGTTTTCCCATTGTCTGGAACACAACCACCTTTCCCCTTTTTCTTGAGTTCATTTATACTCAGCTTTGGGTTTCAGTTCAGAGAAGTTTTCCTTGAAATTCCTGGCCAAATGTCCATATTTCTGAATTTCTCTCCTTCATAACCTGGGTCCTAGTTGAGAGTCGGTGCTTGGTTGTGTGTTGCTTATTTACAAGTATCCAGCTCCTCACTCAGCTGAAATTTTAATTGGATGGGAATTATGTCTCTGTTTATTATTGTAGTCCCAGAAATCAGTATAGGAAACGGCACATAGTAGATGATGAGCATTTATTTGTTGAATAATATTTAATTTATATGTTATACACACAAATTACTTGGGAGTACTTGTTCAAAATGGAAACTCTTCTGTCCTGCCTCCTCAAATTTGAGTTCACTAAAAGGTTTAGGATAAGACATAGTGGTTCTCATTTTTCAGAAAGCACTCAAGCTGCCTCTAATGCAGTTGTTTGTGGGTTCTATTTTGAGAAATCGTATTCTAGATAGTCCTAGAGGACATCTAAGTTTAAGTGTATTTTTGTTTTCTTTTAGTGAAAGAAGCAGTGAACAGTAGTTTCATCTTTTTTCAAGATTTAAAGGAGGAGCCCTCCTCCCTCACACGGCATATTTAAGCAAAGCCAGAACAGAGCTGAGCACAGCTGGGAAGTATTGCTCTCATAATACAGTGGTGTGGAGTTTCATAATGCATCCAGGGAGCAACCTGTATCCAAATAAAGTAAATGTTATTAAAGGACAATACATACAGAGTTGGAAAAGAACACATTATTTTGGAGAATTGAATAAAATTATGATGTAGTTGTTTGAAAACTGCTGCTACTAATATTATACTAACAAGTTGTGCTATAATATTAAAAATAAATTAAAAAATGTAACACTCCCAAGAAAAATGGGAAAAACACACCTGGCTAGCAAAGGTCATTTGCTTTATGATTGCAAATCATTAGTGTGGAGGTGGAAGCTGAGTGAAGATGGTAAAAATAATAAAGGAAAATCCAATATATTTGGATAGTTGGCCAAAAGGAAGGGGGCCCATCTCACAATAAGGTAGGGTGAGAAATGAAAGTCTCACCATTCTATCTTCATGCCTACATTCCTCTGCTGAAAAAAATATAATCTTAGAAGAATTAGAACTCACTTCTTTTTTCAGAAGGAGGTCAGGAATATTAAAAAACAAACAAACAACTCAATCCTATTGTTATGGCAAAGCTTCCTTCTGTGCTTTGTTCAGTTCATTTAATCAATGTATATATTCAATAGGAGCACAGCAGAGGTTCAGTTCAGTTCAGTCACTCAGTCATATCCTCTCTTTGCGACCCCACATGCTACAGGACGCCAGGGTTCCCTGTCCATCACCAACTCCTGGAGCTTGCTCAAACTCATATCCATGGGGTTGGTGATGCCATCCAACCATCTCATCCTCTGTTGTCCCCTTCTCCTGCCTTCAATCTTTCCCAGCATCAGGGTCTTTTCAAATGAGTCAGTTCTTTGCATCAGATGGTCAAGGTACTGGAACTTCAGCATTAGTCCTTCCAATGAATATTCAGGACTGATTTCCTTTAGGATTGACTGGTTTGATCTCTTTGAGGGCCAAGGGACTCTCAAAGTCTTCTCCAACACCACAGTTTGAAAGCATCAATTCTTTGACACTCAGCTTTCTTTATAGTCCAATTCTCACATCCACACATGACTACTGGAGAAAGCATAGCTTTGACTAGATGGAGCTTTGTTGGCAAAGTAGTATCTCTAATTTTTAATATGCTGTCTAGGTTGATCACAGCTTTTCTTCCAAGGAGAAAGCACCTTTTAATTTCATGGCTGCAGTTACCATCTGCAGTGATTTTGGAACCCCCCAAAATAAAGTCTGATACTTTCCACTGTTTCCCCATTATCTCCCATGAAGTGATGGGACCAGATGCCATGATCTTAGTTTCCTGAATGTTGAGCTTTAAGCCAACTTTTTCATTCTTCTCTTTCACTTTCATCAAGAGGCTATTCATTTCCTCTTCATTTCTGCCATAAGAGTGGTTTCATTGCGTATCTGAGGTTATTGATATTTCTCTGGCCATCTTGATTCCAGCTTGTGCTTCATCCAGCCCAGCACTTCACATGATGAACTCTGCATATAAGTTAAATAAGCAGGGTGACAATATACAACCTGACGTACTCCTTTCCCAATTTGGAATCAGTCTGTTGCTCCATCTCCAGGTCTAATTGTTGCTTCTTCACCTGCATACAGATTTCTCAGGAGGCAGGTCAGGTGGTCTGGTATTCCCATCTCTTGAAGAATTTTCCACAGTTTGTTGTAATCCACACAGTCAAAGGCTTTGGTGTTGTCAATAAAGCAGAAGTAGATGTTTTTCTGGAACTCTCTTGCTTTTTCTGTGATCCAGTGGATGTTGGCAATTTGATCTCTGGTTCCTCTGCCTTTTCTAATCCAGCTTGAACATCTGGAAGTTCTTGGTTTACATACTGTTGAAGCCTGGCTTGGAGAATTTTGAGCATTACTTTGCTAGCGTGTGAGATGGGTGCAATTGTGCAGTGGTTTGAACATTCTTTGGCATTGCTTTTCTTTGGGATTGTAATGATAATTCTGACCTTTTCCAGTCCTGTGGCCACTGCTGGGTTTTCCAAATTTGCTGCATATTGAGTGCATTTAGATCCATTAAGGGAGGCAGTCTAACCACCATCTATATCCCATCTAGTTCCCTACTTAAGAGTCCTTTGGACTGCAAGGAGATCCAACCAGTCAATCGTAAAAGAAATCAATCCTGAATATTCATTAGAAGAACTGATGCTGCAGCTGAAACTCCAATACTTTGGCCACTTGATGTGAGGAACTGACTCACTGGAAAAGACTCTGATGCTGGGAATGATTGAAAACAGGAGGAGAGGGGGTGACAGAGGATGAGATGGTTGGATGGCATCACCAACTCAATGGACATGAGTTTGAGCAAGCTCTGGGAGTTGGTGATGCACAAGGAAGGTTGGTGTGCTGCAGTCCATGGAGTTGCAAAGAGTCAGACACAACTGAGTGACTGAACTGAAGGGAACTGAATTTCCCAAGTAGTTTGGCTCAGTGATAAATTATCTGCCTACTAAGGCAGAATATTCAATCATTGGGTCGGGGAGATACCTTGGAGAAGGAAATGACAAATACCCTCCTGTATTCTTGTCTGAAGAATGCCAGGAACAGAGAAGTCTGCTGAGCTACAGTCCACAGGGTTTCAGAGTCAGACACGACTGAGCAACTGAATAACAACAACAGTAGCTAAGAGCTAGGTGGACTTTGACTGGAATCCCAGCCTCATGACTCTGGGAACCATTACCACAGTCACCGGATAGGTCGTGGTGCATCTCACAGAGACGTGCCATTTGGAGAAGTTTGTGGAATGAGCCTTGCACATCAGGAGTGGAGAGATTCCAAACCAGTGGATAGTTACTACAAAGGCAGTAACTCCTGTCTATCATGGCATGTTGGAGGAAATGCAGTGGGTTTGTTGTGACCAGAATCAAATTAAGGAGGGGGAGGTAGTTGGGATCAACAGATAATGAGAGGATGCAATTCTTGGAGACCATTGTAAGACTTTGGCTGTTAAAGTAAGATGTGTGTTTATTGAAAGATTTTTTTAACACATGCTTGTTATAGGAAAATACTCGAATATAATAAGTGTATACAAAAAATCAAGGTGCAACTTATAAAAAATATAATTGTAGAAAATTCTGAAGATAAAGGCATATATTATTAACAGTAATAATTATTTTGTGTTGGAAACATGGCAGGCTATTATTTCCTTAATAGCTTTCAGTATTTTCCAAATAATACAAAATGGTATGTATCACTTTTATTTCAGAGACATAATATATTATTTTCTAAACAACCAGAAGTGAAATATTAACATCTGATAATGTAATTACCAGATACTTGGCCACTCTACACTTGGTTGCTAAAGAAAACTTTACTCTGAGCTGAGGAAATCTGATTAAGTTTCCTTTAATAAATTACAGAAAATACACTTTACCTGTATTATCTAGAAAAATAGATTAATGCAGACTTGACTCAGGATAGATACAATTTATTCTCTCTGTCATCAGATGTGTTTTGTGTCTTCTTTATAAACCTGGGATTAAACTTGTTCATTTAAAATTTAGTAGAGTTTTAGATAGTCTCTTTTACTTTCTTGGGAAGTTTGGAAGATTTTATAAATTTAGGTTGAACTGATAAAATATTTTGACCTGTAGGAAAAATATTATAATTCCATTTTATCTTTGAAATGTTAATTTTACATTGGAATTTGGATAAACTATAATTATGTCATAATGATACTCACTTTCATAAGAAAATTATATGAATAGAAGGAGATTTAGGCATGTATTTTGCATATGCTTTTATAATTATTCTCTTTCTGCAGTAAATTCTTCTTTTTATACACATTATAGAATAACTGAGTGTTTCAGCTCAAATAAAGGAAAACTGTGTTTCAGAAGAATATTTTCTCTGGATAAATGCCCAGCAATGGGATAGCTGGATCATATGGTAGTTCTAAAGTTTGTTGAGAACCTCCATACAGACTTTCATAGTGGCAACATCAGTTTATGTTCCTACCAACCTCATCCTTAAGCCAACACATTTCTTTTCTTGTGGGCACATTGTAGGGTATACAGAAGTAGAAGTATAATGCTGTGTACATGAAACTCATATAATGCTATAAATCAGCATTACTGCAATTAAAAAAATTTAATTAATTTTAAAAAGGACAAATTAAAAAAATTTTATCTATTTCCTATGCTTTAAATTGACACCATAGATACTGTATCCATTATGAGTCTCTTTGTGGTCAGTGACAAATAACTCCATAAAATTGGATTAAGGAATAAAAGGAAATTATCAACACATATAAAGATCCACAGCTAAATTAACTTTCCAATATAGTTGGGTTCAGAGACTGGGCAGTCTGATCATCAGGATTTGTTTCATGACTCAACTTTCAATTTTGTTGACTTTTGTCTCCATAGCACTAGATTTCTCCTTTGTTAGGAAGATGTCTGTTGTAGTTGTTCAGTTGCTATGTCTGACTCTTTGTGACCCCATGGACTGCAGCATGCCAGGCTATCCTCTCCTTCACTATCTCAGATTTTGCTCAGACTCATGTTCATTGTGTTGATGATGCCATTCATCCATTTCATCTGTCACCCCCTTCTCTTCTTGCCCTCAGCCTTTCCCAGCATCAGTGTCTCTTCTTTTCCAATGAGTCAGCTTTTCACATCAGGTGTCCAAAGTATTGGAGTTTCAGCTCCAGTATCAGTCCTTCCAATGAATGTTCAGGACTGATTTCCTGTAGGATTGACTGGTCTGATCTCCTTGCAGTCCAAGGGACTCTCAAGAGTCTTCTCCAATACCGCAGTTTGAAAGCATTGATTCCTCAGTACTAAGCCTTCTTTATGGTCCAACTCTCATATCCGTACATGACTATTGGAAAAACTAGAGCTTTGACTATAGGGACTTTGTCAGCAAAATGATGTCTCTGCTTTTTAATATGCTGTTTAGCTTTGTCATAACTTTCCTTTCAAGGAGCAAGCGTCTTTTAATTTCATGGTTGCAGTCAATCTTTGTAGTGACTTTGGAGCCAAGAAAATAAAATCTGCCACTGTTTCCACTTTTTCCCCATCTATTTGCCATGAAGTGATGGGATGTGCCATGATCTTAAGTTTTTTAAATACTGACTTTTAAGCCAATTTTTTCACTCTCCTCTTTCACCCTCATCAAGAGGTTCTTTAGTTCTGCTTCTTACATTTACCATTTTTCTTAAAATACTAAAAGGAAACAGTGGAATTCTTTTCTGGTAGTTTTTCATGAAGTCTTGAAATTTATTGTGCTTGGTCCAGCTAAATTTTTATGCCCATAACTGAGTCAAATTACAGTTACTAGAAAAATGCCAAGTCTTGGTTTACCACAGCAACTCCTTCCTAAAGAAGGAGGATAAAGGTGGATTTTTGACTGAAAATCAGGGAAACAAATGCTGGGCAGGTAAACATCAAACATCCATAGTATAAACATTTCTAGAAAAGTTTTTTTAAAGAAAAATAGTAGTTTTCCCTTTTTAACACACAGCCTCAAAAATCTCAATGGCTTACAATGACAACCATTTTCTTTGCTTTCAAGTCATGGGTCAGCTCTATATTTCTCTAATTTGTTAATACTTGTGTGAGGCATGTTTCTCTTATGGCAAATGGCGTGAAAGCCAAAAAGGTGAGAAGAGTTATGAAATGCCTTTAGAGGCTTCAGCTTTTGTCTAAGGACCATCACTTTAGTCCACATGCTATTATAGGACAAACAAGTCATGTAACTAAACTCAACAACAACTGAATGAGGAAACATACTATACACATTAGTGGGAGGTAATGCAAAATTCTGTGACAAAGGGCATGAAGTCTGTAATTCCAGCACAGGACAGGAGTGAAGAATTGAGAGTAAGGAACCTATTTACCAGAGAAATTTCTAGTGTTTACTTGATGAAAAAGTCAGCTATCAGAAGATTTTTCTCCACTTCAAGTCTATGTAAGTTTATTATTAAGATAGAAGAGGGTAGTATTCATCACCATTACATTTCTGTTCAAATTTCATTATACATTAATATCTGTATATAGTTTGTTTTATAACAGATAAGTAACCAAAGTAGTAACAAATGTATTTTATTTTAAAGTTATTACTGGCATTTTCNATCAAACTTTAATCTTTACAGTTGTTCTTGAAGAAACCTGATGTCAGTTTCAGGTTTCCAATTAAGATATTTTTACTACCTTTCATTTATTTCTATAGGGTGTATTTTCTAAATCCCACAAAGGATAGTTAGGTCAATCACCATTAATTCTGAATATGCTTTTGTTTGATTGGTTAATGTCATAACTTTAATATGAGCTAAGTGTATTTTTATGCAGCAATTTGGTAAATCATCTCAGTAGATAATAGCAAATTACCCACCTTTGTTCTGCCTGATGGATAATACTTTCTAGCTGAGTAATTAGGTATCAGTTATACACAGCTGCAGCTTGTGTACAGCAAGTACTTTTCTAGTCACACATTTATCTCTCTCTTTGTGGATGAATTAGCAACATGCCTCATACAGGTTTTTAATGTACTGTTTTTAGGTAACTATAGGCTACTGGTCCAAAGAATATATGCATACAGTCAGATGATAATGCTACCTTTGAAGGTAAAACCATCTTTGAAGAGGAGGACAAATTTTTATTAAAACTCATACATGCTAATATTGCTGAGAGAAATATCAATAACCTCAGATAGGCAGATGACACAACCCTTATGGCAGAAAGTGAAGAGAAACTAAAAAGCCTCTTGATGAAAGTGAAAGAAGAGAGTGAAAAAAGTTGGCTTAAAGCTCAACATTCAGAAAATGAAGATCATGGCATCCAGTCCCATCACTTCATGGGAAATAGATGGGGAAACAATGGCAACAGTGGCTGACTTTATTTTTCTGGGCTCCAAAATCACTGCAGATGGTGATTGCAGCCATGAAATTAAAAGACACTTACTCCTTGGAAGGAAAGTTATGACCAACCTAGATAGCATATTCAAAAGCAGAGACATTACTGTGCCAACAAAGGTCCATCTAGTCAAGGCTATGGTTTTCCCAGTGGTCATGTATGGATGTGAGAGTTGGACTGTGAAGAAAGCTGAGTGCTGAAGAATTGATGGGTTTGACCTGTGGTGTTGGAGAAGACTCTTGAGAGTCCTTTGGACTGCAAGGAGATCCAACCAGTCCATTCTGAAGGAGATCAGTCCTGGGTGTTCATTGGAAGGAATGATGCTAAAGATGAAACTCC
>SJYQ01002977.1:54358-64441 GCA_006410935.1 Redunca redunca
TGATTCTTTAATCATTTTTAGAAAAATGATTAAAGGTCATTTTTAGAAAAATAAGGTGATACCAGAATGATTATGAACAGTACTTCTATTTGAGTAGAAAAGAAAATTATGAGCATAATGATTTATACTCTTGTTCATAAAATCTATTTCTTCTTAAAATTATAACTATAATTACTTTGGTAAACAGAATATAAGAAGTTTCCCATATCATAAAATAGTTAAGCAGACTCTGATCCGGGACCATAAGAACAAGTTAAGATCCCATGACATACAATATTTGCTTCATGTCTTACCCTAACAACTCTAACATATTCAATAAAGAAAATGATAAATTGATCTTTTTGCACTGCTATCTCCTTCTCATTCTTCAGAGATCAAGCTAAATTTCATTTTTCCAGAGAGGCTTTTCTTCAGGTTCTGCTTGTCATTTTCTATACTGACAGTTGTTTATTTTCTATAAATGAAATAATCCATATTCATCCATTTTGCATGTATTTCCTTAGTATTTATCTTTCTGCACATCTATACTACAAACTCTATCATACCACAGTTCATATCTTTGTTTCTGTCACTTTTGTTTCTTTAGCAATTAGTATATTTCCTGTTACATGACAAGTGCCCGATACATAATTATTAATAAATGAATATATTAGATAACTATCCCATATATATCTTAATATCAATCATATATAAACACATTCTAAGATGCACATCATATTTATTTATATATGTTGCTGTTTACACATTCCCAAATTGCTATTTAGTTTTGAAAGTTTGATCCCTGGGTTGGGAAGATCCCCTGGAGAAGGGAAAGGTTACCCACTCCAGTATTCTAGCCTGGAGAATTCCATGGACTACATGGTCCATGCCGTAGCAGAGTCAGACACAACTGAACGACTTCCACTTTGGAAAGTTTAGATTGTTAATGGCAGTTGTTGGATGACATCTTGATGTGCATTTGGGGTGCTTATATTCAGTTACAGAGTTCAGAGGAAATTTCATGAGGAAATATTCAGCCATATGCTGCTTCGGAACTGCAATAAAAGTGTGACTAATCTCTGCCACTTTTTCTTACAATAACTGAATTTCCAAATGGTTCAGTTACTCTCATTTTAGGTTTCATTTTTGGCTTTTTCTCCAATTGCCACAGAATTACAGGAAAGATTGGATAACATAACTGTAAAGTTTTCTATATCTGTGGTACTTAGAACTTTGAAAATAATAGAAAATAATAATGTAATAGTGTACAAAAATGACTAAATTTTGTTTAATAAATAGCTCAAGGTATTCTAATCAATCAATCAACTAAGCAATTTACCATCTCTTTATTAAGACCCTACATGGGCAGCATTGTCATATAGACACAGAAATATATAAACAGAGGTCCTTTGCTTTAGAGAAGATAGTATCTATTCATGGTAAATATCATCCTGAAAACCAACTAATTAATTGCTTAAGCAAACTGGTAATAATTATGTGTGTAATTGAGATAACTAAAAAAATGAATGATAGATGTGAGCTGGAATAATGATGGAAGTTAATTTTTTAATTAATTTATATTAATTGGAGGTTAATTACTTTACAATATTGTAGTGGTTTTTACCAAGCATCTACATGAATCAGCCATGGGTGTACATGTGTTCCCCATCCAGAACCTCCCTCCCTCCCCATCCCATCCCCCAGGGTCATCCCAGTGCACCAGCCTTGAGCACCCTGTCTCATGAATCAAACCTGGAATGGTGATCTGCTTCACATATGATAATATACACGTTTCAACACTACCCTCTCAAATCATCCCACCCTTGCCTTCTCCCAGAGTCCAAAAGACTGTTCTTTACATTTGTGTCTCTTTTGCTGTCTCACATACAGGGTCATCATTACCATCTTTCTAAATTCCATATAATGCATTAGTATATTATATTGGTGTTTGTCTTTCTGAATTACTTCATTCTGTATAATAGACTCCAGGTTCATTCACCCCGTTAGAACTTATTCAAATGCATTTTTTAATGGCTGAGTAATATTCCATTGTGTATACGTACCACAACTTTCTTATCCATTCGTCTGCCGATAAACATCTAGGTTGCTTCTGTGTTCTGGCTATTGTAAACAGTGCTACAATGAACACTGGGGTACATGTGTCTCTTTCAATTCTGGTTTCCTCAGTGTGTATGCCCAGCAGTGGGGTTGCTGGGTCATAAGGCAGTTCTATTTTCAGTTTTTTAAGGAATCTCCACACTGTTCTCCATAGTGGCTGTATTAGTGTGCATTCCCACCAACAGTATAAGAGGGTTCCCTTTTCTGCACACCCTCTCCAGCATTTATTGTTTGTAGACTTTTTGATAGCAGCCCTTCTGACTGGCATGAGACGGTACCTCACTGTGGTTTTGATTTGCATTTCTCTGATAATGAGTGATGTTGAGCATTTTTTCATGTGTTTGTTAGCCATCTGTATGTCTTCTTTGGAGAGATGTCTGTTTAGTTCTTTGGCCCATTTTTTGATTAGGTCTTTTGTTTTTCTGGAATTGAGCTGAAGGAGCTGTTGTATATTTTTGAGATTAATTCTTTGTCAGTTGCTTTGTTTGCTATTATTTTCTCCCATTCTGAAGGCTGTCTTTTCACCTTGCTTATAGTTTCCTTCGTTGTGCAGAAGATTTTAAGTTTAATTAGGTCCCATTTGTTTATTTTTGCTTTTGTTTCCATTACTCTGGGAGGTGTGTCATAGAGGATCCTGCTGTGATTTATGTCAGAGAGTGTTTTGCCTATGTTTCCTCTAGGAGTTTTATAGTTTCTGGTCTTATGTTTAGATCTTTAATCCATTTTGAGTTTATTTTTGTGTATGATGTTAGAAAGTGTTCTAGTTTCATTCTTTTACAAGTGGTTGACCGGTGTTCCCAGCACTGTTTGTTAAAGAGACTGTCTTTTCTCCATTGTATAGTCTTGCCTCCTTTGTCAAAGATAAGATGTCCATAGGCACATGGATTTATCTCTGGGCTTTCTATTTTGTTCCATTGATCTATATTTCTGTCTTTGATACTGTCTTGATGACTGTAGCTTTGTATATTCAATTTTACCTTTGAGGTATGGGTGGTATATTTGGAGAGGTTCTGGCATTTTGGCTTTTTCAGGACCTGGTGAGGGTGGGAGGGAATAATACACAGAAGTTCAAATTTCAGAGGATAAAGGAGATAAAGAAGTTGGTAGAATATGGTAGACCCAGTTTTCTGAGAAGTAGAAAGAAATGAATTGGTGGTTTTAGGCAAAGAAATGTTTATGGAAGACCTAAAATGTGAAATGATCTCATGAAGTATATAACAGGGAATTATCTTATATCCCTACTCAGGGACATGATGCAAAATGTATTTTTAGAAAATTTAATGTGGAAGTGATATACATAATTAATTTGAAAGCAAAAATGGAGAGGAAAATAAAATATATGCTTAGCTCTTTTCTCAAGAATTTCTATTGTAGCTTTTTAAAAACACTCTTTAGTTCTCCAAAACATAATCTGACTAGAACAATATATGAATCACTCACAGCTTAAATATGACAAGGTATGTACTAAATGAATCTCAAATTACAGATGTATAATTTAGAGACATTTTGTTTATGAAGAAAGATATATCCAGTTAAGTACTTCTTATCTACTTCTTATTGAAACAAAACACTCATAGACATCTCTTTGACAGCTCCATGTAGATGAAATGTTTTCATTAGGTTTATGATAACAAACTAAACCCAGAACAAATTCAGAGTGTGTTTAAAGGTAGGAGATGAAATGAGAAGAAATTCATAACAATATCTTAGTAGCATTCAAATTGATCAGTAGATAGTGAGTGGGTGATTGCGATTGATCTATTTCATATGCATGTACAACAGATATTATCTTTAAACACCTCCAGAAATATGTTTCTTGCTGAAATCCACAATCAATAGATTTAAAAATATTGACGATTTGAGGTAGATGCCAGGAATGCAAAGCTGATGGCAGCATCTGGGGCTGTTTCAGGAGAAAAAACAGCATTTCTAAAGGTGACAAAAAACAGTCAATCAATTCGTTCTTGGGTTTAATTCCAGGATTTAAAAGTAATTTAAGAAAAAAAATGTTACATTAGATTTAGTAATATCAACAGCTAGGATTATTTTATTCCCAGGATTAGCCAGTTACCTATCTATCCTGCTGAGCAAACCAGAAACATAGGACTCATTCTTAATGTGTTGCTTACTTGCATAGCTCCCATCCATTCCCTTGCTGAGTCCTATTGGTTTTACATATATCACTGTAATCAGTCAGCTTCTCATCATCTCTACAGCCTCACCCTTGTCTGAAATACCATAAACTCTTCTATGAGTATGTACCCTGCATTCATGCTGGCCCTTGTCTTGTCTATTCCTGATATAACAGCCATCATGTTCTTTTCTGTACCTCTCCCTGTTCCCATATTTAAATCTTTCCATTCTTATGGTTTCCAGGGGTGGGAGAGATAGTCAGGGATTTGGGGATCAATATATGCACATTCTATTTAAAATGAATAACCAACAAGGATCTACTGTATAGCACAGGGAACTCTGTCTGCTCTGGCAGCCTGGGTGGGAGAGGAGTTGGGGAGAATGGATACATGTGTATGTATGGCTGAGTCCCTTTGCTGTCCACCTGAAACAATCACAACATTGTTAACTGGCTATACTCCAATATACAATTAAAAGTTAAAAAACAAAACAAAACAAAACAAAAAAAAACACCTTTCCATGACCTCTTACTCTTAGGAAACAATTCCAAATCTTTAACCATGGCTAAAGGCTAAGTGCGTTCTTATCACTGCCCATCTCTGCAAACTCCTTACTCACTAGTCCCTCCCCAGGTCTTGTCATAAGAACCATTCTTTACATGCTCACCAGTTCTGTGTACACACTGTATCTTATATCTGGAAGATCCTTCTGCCTCCTCTTTTCATACTTGACTGTTATCTAGACTGAAAATTAGCTTCAACATGCTTCCTAAGGGAAGACCTCTGTGAACTCCTAATTTAGAATAAATGATATTATGTGTTATATTATGTCCTAGGGTCATGTTTCTCTTATTCAAAGAACTCACCTTGTTTAATATTATAAAGTTGTCAGTTTGACTTTTTACTTTACATTTGTCTCCTGTACTATATTTTGTGCACCATGAAAGTAGAGGTCAAGCCTCCTTTCTCTTGCTATTTTATCCCTAACAGCTAGCAACATGTCTCGCACATGGTGGGTATTGGATCTGTTTTTACTCCCATGTTTATGACTGGTATTGCTTAGACCTATTGACAAGTTCTTAGCCACCAGTCATTGTTTGCCCACCAATAAAATGGGTAATCATTAAGTCCTGTTTCTGTTAAAATATATTCCTTTTGACAGTATCTCCTTAAGCTCAATATATCCAGTTTGACTCAGAAATTTCCCAAGACCCTCTGACTCATGAATTCCACTCCTAGGTATAAATCCAACAGAAGTACATTCCTATGTCCCCTAATAAATATACATATAAAAATGTTCATTGCAGCATTATCATACTAGCTAAATTTATAAATTAGCCCCAGTTTGCAAATACCAAATGAATAAATAAATCATGATGGAGTCATGAAATTAAATAGTACCCATAATGAAAATAAAGACAACAGAAGTGGATAAATCTCATGAGCATAATGATAAGCAAGAGAATCCATAAATAAAAGAATGCTGTGGGCTGACAGTTACAGTTATAAGTTTGAGAAATATGCAAAACTAAGAGGAGCCAGAATAGTGACTAACTTTAAGAAGCTACTGCCCAGGAGGTGGTGTGGTAGGAGATACTGGAGTGCTAGTAAAATTCCATTTCTTGAGCTGAACAGTAGTTACATGGGGGTTTTACTCTGTAGAAAACTTAATGAGTTGAACACTCATCACCATGTCCATTTTCTGTATGTTTGCTATATTTTACTAAAAAGTTTAATGTATAAATCCCATGATTATAGATAATTTCAAGTACTAATGTAATGGATAAATAGGAGAAAGTAGGTTTTATCTAAGGCGTATCAGGATTTTATGAAGATATTAAAATAATTTTGTCAAGAAAAGGTTACATGAGACTTACAGATTAAGATATTTGGAAGATAAACAAGGCTTTGTTCTGGATGGAATAAGCTATTTAAATTTTGAATCATTTCTATTTTGTTATACTATATTAACTAGAAAATGAGCATTTACATTTTCAAGGTATTAAATTACATTCTCCTAATTGTTAACTGAGACAAATATTTTTGTTGTTCTGCACATAGACGCTGGCTAAAATCTGTAATAATGGCCAACATTAAGTGAGTCCTTATTTTAGGCCAGACATTGGTCCATATGCCTTGTATACAATATCTTTTTTAATCTCCATAACAACCATGTACTCTTGGCATTATTATTTGCTTCATCTTATGAATGAGTATTCTGAAACTGAGAACTTAAATACCTTGAGGAAGGTGACAGGATGGATAAGTGATAAAGCAATCAACTGAACTGAAATTGAGGGTTCTAGCCCCAGTATCTTAATTGTTACTCTGGCTCTCAACATACACAAATAAAGGAGTAAATATTTGTTTAATATAAGAATTACAGCAAAAAAACTTTTGGCATAGATATATTTATTAAAGGCTTTCTTATACTGCCTAAGAGATAGACCCTTGCAATCTAAGTGTTTACATGACTAGATCATATATGAATTTTAGGGATTTAAACTAATGTAAAAGCTAGGTTTTTTTCCCAGTAGTCATGTATGCCTGTGAGACCTGGACCATAAAGAAGGCTGAGTGCCAAAGAATGGATGATTTTGAACTGTGATGTTGGAGAAGACTCTTGAGAGCCCCTTGGGCAACAAGGAGATCAAACTAGTCAATACTAAAGGAAATTAACCTTGAATATTCATTGGAAGGACTGATGCTGAAGCTGAAGCCTCAATACTTTGGCCACCTGATATGAAGTGCCGACTCATTAGAAGACTCTAACGCTGGGAAATATTGAAGGCAGGAGGAGAAGGGGATGACAGAGGGCAAGACGGTTGGATGGCATCATCAACTCAATGGACATGAGTTGGATCAAGCTCTGGGAGATGGTGAGGACCGGGAAGCCTGGCATGCTGCAGTCCACAGGGTCGCAGAGTCAGACAAGACTGAATGACTGAACAACAACAACAAACTAATAAAATTTTTACTTCAGCCAGAATAGTATAGCTAGAGCATTAAAGATCTTTAAGAATATGGGCCAAGCAAAGAAACCTGTGGAATGGGAGAAAATATTACAAATGATGCAAACAACAAGGAACTAATTTCTAAAGAATACAAGCTGGTCATACAGCGTAATATCAAAAAACAAACAACCCAATCATAAATCAGCAGAAAACTTAAATAGACATTTCTCCAAAGAAGACATACTGATGGTCAACAGACACATAGAAAGATGCTCAATATTGCTAATTATTCAGTTCAGCTCAGTCGCTCAGTCGTGTCCAACTCTTTGCGATCCCATGAATCGCAGCACGCCAGGCCTCCCTGTCCATCACCAACTCCCAGAGTTCACCCAGACTCACGTCCATCGAGTCAGTGATGCCATCCAGCCATCTCATCCTCTGTCGTCCCCTTCTCCTCCCACCCCCAATCCCTCCCAGGATCAGAGTCTTTACCAGTGAGTCAACTCTTTGCATGAGGTGGCTAATTATTAGAGAAATGCAAATCAAAAACCACCATAAAATACCACCTTATATGGGTTGGTACAACCACTATGGAGAACAGTATGGAGGTTCCTTAAGAAACTAAAAATGGAGTTACCATATGATCCACAGATGCCACTCCTGGGCATATATCCAGAAAAATTCTAACTTGAAAAGACACATGCACCCCAGTGTTCACAGCAGCACTATTTATAATAACCAAGACATGGATATGACTTAAGTGTCCATCACAATTGAACAGATAAAGAAAATGTGGTCTATATATACAAAGGACTATTAGAACACAGAATGAATTAAGGTCATTTGCAACAACACAAGTGGATGTAGACATCATCATAATAAATGAAGTCAGATAGAGAAAAACAAATACCATATGATATCATTTATATGTGAAATCCAAAAGTAAGACATAAATGAACTTATTTACCTAACAGAAATAGACTCAAAAACATAGTAAATAAGCTTACGATTACTAAAGGGGAAAGGTGAGGGGAGGGATAAATTTTTACTTTGGGATTCACAGATAATAGGCTTCCTTAGTGGCTCCGACAGAAAGGAATCTGCCTGCAATACCATAGACCTTGCTTCATTCCCTGGGTTGGGAAGATAACCTGGAGAAGGGAATGGAAAGTCACTCCAGTGATGCCTGAAGAATCCTATGAACAGAGGAACCTGGCAGTCTACAGTCCGTGGGGTCGTCTAGAGTCAGAAATGACTGAGCTACCAAGCACGGTTAACAGATACACATTATTACATACAAAATGAATAGTACAAGGTCCTATTGTATAGCATAAGGAACTATATGTAGCATTTTACAATAACCTATAATGGAAAAGAATCTGTATATAAAAAAATATATATATATATGTAAAGGAATATATATGTATGTATGTAAAAGAGTCATACATACATACATATATAACTCAATCACTTTGCTGTACTCCTGAAACTTAGTAAATCAACATTTCAGTAAAAATGTTTAAAAGAAGAGTTAAAAAAAAGAATATGAGCAAAACTATAAAATAGTCCCAATATTTCTCTAAAAGCAAAAAATTATATTTAACTGACCAGTGCTATATTTTATGAACAGAATAAAAATTAAATTACATATTTGAATGATGATTAAGTGTAATTTACAAAATGGCTCAGTGGGTAAAGAGTCTGCCTGCAATTCAGGAGATCAGGATTTGAACCCTGGGATGGGAAGATCTCCTGGAGAAGGGAATGGTAAACCACTCCAGTAGTCTTGCCTGGAGAATCCCATGGACAGAGGAGCATGGCAGACTACAAATCATGAGGTCACAGAGTCAAACACGACTGAGGGACTTTCACTCACCAAATTTCTATATTTTAGTAGCCTGTTACAGACTTAATTGCCTAGTTTCACAGCAAGTATTTTATGTCTATAAATGTGCTCATTATATAAATTTTGGTGTACTCCCAACAAATAATTTCTACATAGATACATGTGAAACATATAATATATAGTTAGTACTCTCCAACAACTTTTACAACTGAAGCAAACTATTTAAAATCTTCAAGTAATCTACAAGTGATTAGGAGCATTAAAAGACACAGAGCCAATGAAATTGGATGCATTCACAAAAGATTTGTTAGCTCTAATGTTATAATCAAAAATATTTGTTATCCTGGAGGACATTCCAAAATGAACTAAAATAATTCATTAACATTTTAAGTGTAAGAAGTTATTTATAATTGCTTGTATAAAAATAACTGTAAATTATTTATTAGAAGGAGAAAACTGCCAACAGTGATAGTACAGTGCTCATTGTTGATATTAATGCAAAAATAATAGTAGCTGGCTACTCCACTGAATATTTCCTCCTATTAAATGGCAGGGAGAAACCAACACAAACTAAAACAGTTACAGACAGTGCTCTGAAGGCACTGAAGACAATAACAGATATTGTGACTTTAAGAAACAAACTTGGGAATTCCTGGGCCTGGGTCTTGCTGTTAGTACTCCATGCTCTAAACTGCCAAGGGTATCGCTGTTGGGGGAACTGAGATCCCACAAGCTGTGAGGTGCAGCCCAAAAAGAGAGAAGAAACAAGTCTCCTAATTATGATCTGCTGCTGGTCCAGAAGTTCCCCTGGATTTGATGAACTATCAGTATTCATGCTGATAATCAACATATTTCCATCATTATCTCTAAGAAGTGAACTGGCCTTATTGTCCTATCATTGCTATGTATATGTGTGTATACATATGTATACGTATGTGTATGTATATATACATACACGTGTGTGTACATATGTGTATATGTGCATATACATGTGCGTATACATGTGTGTATACATATGTACACATATGTGTTATACTGAACAGTTCAGTTCAGT